>CM076578.1:59035622-59360090 GCA_034641835.2 Pinus albicaulis | reverse complement strand
TCACTCTAGCACGCTCTATATGTAGGTTTTAACCCTAAACAGAAATTATCTACTCACGAATCTTATAACATAAGATAAACAATAGCGAGAGCATAAAACATAAAACAGATAAACATAGAGATTTTCCCCTGGATCCTAAATCGGGATGACCAGCTTGATTTTTCATTATATTCCTTTTAGTTTTACAACACATATATATACATGCTGAAGCATACATAAACCCCAATCCATAAACCCTGGATTAGAACATAACCGTAGTTCCCTTGACCGGATCTACAAAAATACCAGGGGACGAAAACCATCGTGCCCCAATACCATGTGCAAAACCATGCACAAAACCATGGACACGAACTACCCACCGGAATACCCAACATTCATTCTCAATATTCTCCCACGCGGAAAGAATATAACACATACCCAAAATTCTCCCACTTGTTGTTTTCTTTCCACAGGGGGCCACAGGAGAGATTAGTAATTGGCCCAATTCTTCAAAACCCATTGTTTCTCTACACTAAGAGAACTTCTGAGTGCTCACAGACTTTGTCAATGCATCTGCAACATTCTTCAAAGTGTCCACCTTTACCAGCAACACCATTTTAGCCTCAACCATATCTCTAACAAAGTGATATTGAACATCAATGTGCTTGGTCTTTGAATGATAAGCAAGGTTCTTAGCCAAGAAAATTGCACTTTGGCTATCACAGTCTATCCTTATAGCTTGCTGTACCAACCCCATACTTGAACACAATATTTGCAACCAAATTGCTTCCTTGCTTGCATGAGTGGCTGCTATGTATTCTGCCTCTGTAGTTGAAAGAGCCACTACAGACTGTCTTTTACTCATCCAACTGACTGCGCCTCCAAATAGGCTAAACACATACCCACTTGTAGATCTTCTTTGATCCAAATCTCCGGCCCAGTCTGCATCAACAAAACCACGAATGTCCAACATTCTTTCCAATCCTGGTCTTCCCTGGTAGCACAAGCCATAATCACTAGTGCCACGTAAATATCTGAAAACCCGCTTCACTGCTGTCCAATGCTCCTTCCCTGGGTTTGACATAAACTTGCTCAATACTCCCACTGCATGTGAAATGTCTGGTCTAGTACAGACCATTGCATACATCAGGCTACCCACTGCACTTGCATATGGAACACGGGACATATACTCCTCTTCTTCTTGTGTCTTGGGACACTGTTCAGTAGACAGCTTTACACCTACAGGAATAGGAACATTCTTCGGTTTACTATCCTGCATATTGAACCTTTGCAATGTAGTCTCGACATAATTCCTATGGTTTAACCAGAGCTTCCTCTTTGCCCGATCTTGTTGGAAATGTTTTCATTGATGGCAAAGGAGATGACAAAGGAGGAGCACCTGAAACATCCTTCAAGGGGCAGAAAGGCAGTAGAGACATCAGAGGAAACAAAGACAAAGAGAGATAGAAAAAGAAAGGCAAAGGAGATAGCAAAGAGAGAAGTAAAGTGGCAGAGAGGTGGCAGAGGTAGAAGAGGCAGGTAGCAGTGAACTGAAGCAGAGAGCTATTCAAGGTGCAAAGTAGTGAGGACAGTAGAAGAAGGCCATTTGATAGCAAATCTGGAGAGACAGAGTAATGAGGATAGAAAGGCCACTGTTTAATACAGAGGTTAGTTTCTGAGTTATGGAGTACTAGTGGAAGTGTTAAAATCAGTTGAAGCTTGTCAATTGTACTCTGGAGCCATAGGGAAGAGCTGCAGAGGGTGGTGTTCTGAAAAGCCTCAGACAAAATTGTTAGAAAGGCCATCTACTGAAGACCAGGCCAGAGATGAATGTAAGTGATTCCATATATATATATATATATATATATAAGAATTCATTCCTGAACCAGATGTGCATTGTCGGAACTAGTCCTGTGTGAATATGCTTGAATTCAATAGATGTATGGTAACCTATGAAATAGGCTCTGAGATAAAACCCTGCAATTAAAGGAAGAATCAATGTCAATTAAGGTCGATTTTATGTTTCGAATTAAATGCGATTAAGGCTTGTATATGCTGTGGAGAAGTTAATTGAAGTATTTTCTGTATCGAAATTCCACGGGAGGCCGAAGAAAATCACTTTGCAATAGGAACCTTTGTTTATATGTGAACCTCTGTTTATATTAATGCTGCATAAAATTTCATGACAACCGAATCCAAAATATTTGAGTTTTAATTGAAAAGTCGAGAAAGTGTGTGTCCCACGAAGTCGTGGAGGAAGCCTCATTGAAGAGAAACGAAGGAAAGGACCTTCGGTTATACAATGGTGATGCCCATATCAGGTCAGAATGTGATTACATTATATAGAGCATTCGAAGTAGGAGATTACACATTCTGTTGTGAAATGTCATATGACGTTCTGAAATCTTCGAAGAAGGTCTCTCATTAAGGGCACAATGAGTTATTTAACCTCGGTGTAAGCTGCAGATGAAGTAATGTGAATGCGAAGACAAAGAGAGAGCGGAGTTTATATCAACAAATACATTGAAACGTATAGAAGAACGAAGTTAAGAAACGAAGCGGAACCTCGAGCGCAACTAAACGGAACCAGGAGGTGTGAACAGTGACGACGGAACCTGGAGTAGAGGGGCGGAACCACAAAGGAGGAACAGTGGACGCAGTTTAGAGGGAACCGGTGGTTTTCATCGCACCACCCTTGTGGGACAAGCGGTATTTATGAAATTAGAGCGATTCCATAGAACGGGCGACACACGTCCCTAAACGAATCTGCAAAACCACTCTCATTGCGCGCCATCGCGCGTTATCGTCCGTGCATCTTTGCCGAGTGATATTCGTCAGATTAGTGTTGGCTGCGCGATATGTTATTAACCGTCGATTGAGGAAATGCATTAACAAGTGGGCTCCACGGAACGTGTATATATTATAATATGAATCGGGGTTGATATATATTGCAATATCTGATATATTAAAGTGGAATGCGTGCATAAGAATGGCCTGGAGCTGATTATACATTTAATACATATGGATACATTTTGAAATGCGTAAGGTTTAAAAACGAAGTTGAAGGTTGAGATACTCATTGATGCCCTCATAAACAGAGTTCATTATAACTTATTGACCAGTGGAGTCAAATTATAAAAACCAAGTATATGCAGAGACTTCTATGTAATGGCTTGGTCAGAATATTCGAATATTAATTCGAAATATTATAAGTTGGGTTTTTGATTATGGTTTAACCACAATTTTGAAGATGCCGAGAGTTGATTAAACCAAAGGTTCTGTAGTCAAAACTATTCAAAAGGCGTTTTCACTCTGAAGACTTTGGAATATGTGGGTCCCGATATATATGGTCCCGTATGAAAAATTGTAAAGATGGAAATATGAATGAATTTATATGTATGGTTTTATAACCATGGAAAAATGAAGTTTCCGCATTAATTCAAGTTTGCCCAGATTTAAAATCAACTGTTATATTAAAAGACAGTTATATGTGCAGCAGTTACACAACTGCAACGAAAGAGAGAGAGACAGTTGCAGAAAAATGTACAGTGATCCAAAAAGTATGAAGGGGGTTGATTTGAAAGTATATTATATGGACAGAGAGGATGTAAGCAGGGAGCCCGAGCACAGAGATTAATAATGAACAAATATTGCCTATATTTATATTTATTTGAGGATAAACTTGAAAAAGCAGTTATATATGCAGCAGGTGCACAAAAGTATAGTGAACAGGTGAATAAACACAGGGATGAAAATGTGGGCCTAACAGAGGTAAACAAAGAATGTAGGAGCTAGAAAAGTCACAGGGAATTTTGCAGGCATGATGAACAGAAGTATGCAGATCAGTTACTTAACAACAGCAGAAAAGACAAATCCAGTAAAGCCAAAATCCAGAAAAGGAGCTGAGTGAAATTGAAGTGTGTAACTGGAAATTTGAATGTAAATGTTGTAATTAATTTTTTATTGTTTTTGATGCATTGGCAAGTCTCCAATAGGAAAAAAAAACTCCCACTGTAATATTGAAATTAATGCATATTGTTATATTTCTCTGAATGAGCGGGTAAAAGAAATGAGAAGGCATAAGGCAAAAATTCAGGACTATTCACTTCAAATTCCCTGAGGAATGTAAAGAGTCATGTGATGAACTCTATATATAATATCACATTTATATGCACAAGAAGTTAGAGAGTGAGTGAAGAAAATGCAGAAATGAAGTAACGAGGTAGAAAAGAAAGAGGAGCTGAGCAGAGAAGAAGGAGGAGCTAAGTAGAGAAGAAGGAGAAGCTGATAGAGAATCTGAGAAGATGCAGAGATGATACAGGGCAGATATGAGAATAGATGAACAGAAGAGCAGATGGAACAGAACAGAGCTGATATCTAAGGTAAATAAGCAAGTGTTTCTCTTTTGAAAGAGTAAGGAAGTTGGAGTTTCTCTATCAAGTTGTAGCTTGATAGATGTCAGTTGTAGCTGACTAAGGTAGGAGCCTCCTGTAGGTTGGTGCCTGCAGAAAATTGATGGGAGTTGGAGCTTCCTTGCAAGTTGTAGCTTGCAGAATTGAGGTAGGAGCCTCCTATAGGTTGGTGCCTACAAAAAATCAGTGGTGAGAGGGAGTTGGAGCTTGCCTTTGCATCACAACAATAATAAGATGTGGTTTTCTCCCTTTATGGGTTTCCACTTATATCTGGTGTCTCTGTGCATGATGTTTATGTGTTGATCTGGTTTATATCATCTGCTTAATACTTGTTGCTCTCATATTAAGTCTACTGTTACTTTATATTAATGCTTGCTGCTCACATTCTAAGATTACTCACATGTTAAGTTGAACATGAAATGAAGGTGTAAACAAGTGTTAATGAAAAAGTTTTAAAAGTCCATGAATGTGTTAAACTGATTCACCCCCCCCTCTCAGTTTAACTAAGGGTTCAACAATTGGTATCAGAGCTGGTTCCTTTGGTGTAAGCTTAATAGCTTGAAGGAGATCTGGTTGAGTCATGGACTATCAAAATGCACCTGTGTTAAATACAACAAACTTTCCTGAATGGAGAGATAAGGTTAAAACATGTTTAATGGCCTATGAACCTGAGGTATGGAAGCTTGTATGTGATGGTTACTGCAAAGACTCACCCACGGTGAAATAACAACAGAGGAATGCCAAGGCAAAATGTGTGATATATAACAATCTTCATAACAAGGATCTTGAGTTAATAATGGATTTAACTTCAGCAAAAGAAATCTGGGACAGATTGCATTTCATGCATGGAGTAGACATAGAGGACTGCATTGTCAAGAAGGAAAAGAGAATTAAGAAAAAGAGAAATTCATGTCAAAAAGTAGATGTTCAATCAAATGAGGTACCTGCTAGTGTGAATGGTAGTAAGAGCTATGAAGAAATTGCAGCTGAAGAAAAACACAAACTTGACACAGCTCTGACTGAAATAGAAAAATTGAAGAATGAAAACAAAGACCTTAAGAGATTGGTACAAATATGTGATGAGAAAGAATATGAAGATAGGAAAGAAATTATTGGCCTGAAGACACAGCTTGAAGAGGCAAGGAAAGTAGAAGATATTATGCTGCAACAAATGAGAGACAAAAATCTGGAATGTGAAAAATTGGAAGAAGAAGTAATGAACCTGAGAAAGAAATTAGAAAAGGCCCAAAGAGACTTATTAATGAATAATCCTAAAATGAAAAGCTCTGAACAACTGGACAAAATTCTAAATGCTCAAAGGTCTCCTCTCATAAAGGCTGGGATAGGATATGAAGGAGAAACCAGTAAGTCAAAGGAAGAAGATAACAAGAAAATCATTTTTGTAAAAGCTATAAAAAACAGTGTAACAGCTCAGCAAATTCCTACAAAAGCAGAAGCCAGCAAGAACATGAGTTGCAAAGAAACAAACAGAACCAAGCAGCAACATGAAAGAACAGAGAATGAGAGGATGAAACAATCAACTGCTAAAGGCTCATATTCTCCTAAGGATGAATTGAATAAATTTGGAAGATGTCAAAGAAGGTTCTTTCCTCCTATGGGAAGCATCACTTGTTTTGCCTGCCACAAACCAGGACATGGTGTAGCACATTGTAAGACAAAGAGAAACAATGATAACCAGAAAAAGATGCAGCAAATAAGAAGAACACCTCAAGAAAGCAAAGGGAAAAGACAATCTCTCACCAGGTACACAAATCATTTCCATGGCTACTGTTATGCATGTAATAATTTTGGACATAAAATTGTTGATTGTAAAATGTATTCAAGAAGAGGAACAAAATATTATGCATCAGCTCAAATGAACCTTTGTCAAATAAGATGTTATGTATGCCTTATGCGTGGTCACAAAGAAAAAGACTGTAAACTGCCATATATATTAAAGAACTCTAGACATATGATGGAATCAAAATAGACCAATCAAAACTATGAATCAAAAGGAAGAGCAGTCATTATGAAGAACCCCAATAAATTGTGGAAGGAAAAGAGAAAGGGGGAGCCTTTTACATCAATAAAATAATAAATCTATCATAGTCTCAGGGGGAGCTACTCTAGAAAACAAAGAAAATATCCAACCAGTGATAGATATGAAGCAACATCCCAGGCGGAGAGCAGTGCATATATAGACCCCATGAAAGTAGTCTAAGAAGAGCACCTTAGAATGAGAACAGCTATGAGATCAGGAAGAAAAAGGAAATTCCTCTAAAAGAGAACTATGGAGAAAGAAGATCATCTGAAGTATTAAGTAGCTGACAGATTGATGGAAGAAGAGAGGAGAGAAAGAAGCCATGATGATATAGGAAACCTTAGCAATGAACATATAAGCTAAGAAGAATTTATCACATTAAAGTGATGATCACACTATGCCCTATACTGCTAGAATTAATAGTGAAAAGACCAATAGTAGAAACTATGGGTTCATGTGCTAGCTAAAGTGAAATCTTTGCATGGTTTATCAAAGTGGAATTTAGGTACAAGTAGCATGCCTATCAGTAGAATATCAAGTGTTATTATGGAGTAGCTGCAGTATGGTACAGGTCCTAAGGATCAAAGGATTATGGAAAAAGTGCATCAAGGTGAAAATCCTAGAGTTATCTGCATTCGGCATGAAAAGTTCAAGAATAGAGCTAAAAGATCAATACTTTGTTTACACTTGAAACATTATATTAGACATTGAAGAAGTCTCTGTTTCTATATATATAATTGCATGCCTTCCTGAAGTCAGTACATATATCTTCAAGGCCTCTTTTTGAAGATTGTTCATAAACTGGGTGAAGTTTGTTAGCTGAGATATAAATTAAAAAACTTGAAGATGTTTTTGTTGGAAATAATCATGACAGAATAGTTAAAATATCTTAATAATGAAGGAATAGTTGTGATTACCATTGAAGCTCAAAAGTATTTTATTAGTTCATCCAAGCATACTTCAGCAGAAAGGAATTGTTGGTATTTCACTATTTAAAGAAAAAGTGATCATTGACATACACACCCCTTATGTCATAAATAAATTGCATGGTCAATAAGTGAGATTGACTAATACACCGAATGTATCTAGCCTCAAGGGTTTGTTTTGAAAATACATTGAACAAGGAGGAAAGTTATTTGGTCTTTCATATTGAAAGATATTGCCTATTCTCACAATAAACTGTAGGCTCTGGTTTGATTCATCGATTCACTTCAGCAACAAGGATTATTCAGTCATTAAGTTTAATATCTTCACCAACAGGCAAGAAAGGTGTACCACAGCAATAAAATATATATATGGCTGTCATCACCTACACTACATAGAAGTGCAAGGAGTCTATGCTTTGGGATTGTATCAACTTGCAGTGTACATTCAAGATCAATAATCTTCAAAAGTGTTCTCTCAACAACTCTTTTACACCAGTTTGGAGCAGTAGGGTACAAAGTCAAAAGAAGAAGCCCTAATCACATCTCAGAGAGAGGAAATGCAGAGATAGAATATACACTGAGAGATGTGCAACCCTTTGCCATTGATGTCAAAGGGGGAGGAAAAGGAGATAGGTAGAGGAAGCATTGGATTATTGGTGGATGTGTTGCCATCAATGCCAAAGGGGGAGACTGTTGGAAATGTTGTCATTGATGGCAAAGGAGATGACAAAGGAGGAGCACCTGAAACATCATTCAAGGGGCATAAAGGCAGCAGAGACATCAGAGGAAACAGAGACAAAGAGAGATAGCAAAAGAAAGGCAAAGGAGATAGCAAAGAGAGAAGCAAAGTAGCAGAGAGGTGTCAAAGGTAGAAGAGGCAGGCAGCTGTGAACTAAAGCAGAGAGCTATTCAAGGTGCAAAGTAGTGAGGACAGTAGAAGAAGGCCATTTGATAGCAGATTTGGAGAGACATAGTAATGAGGATAGAAAGGCCACTGTTTAATACAGAGGTTAGTTTCTGAGTTATGGAGTACTATTGGAAGTGTTAAAATCAGTTGAAGCCTATCAATTCTACTATGGAGCCATAGAGAAGAGCTACAGAGGGTGGTGTTTTGAAAAGGCTTGGACAAAATTGTTAGAAAGGCCATATACTAAAGACCAGGCCAGAGATGAATGTAAGTGATTCCATATATATATATATATATATATATATATATATATATATATATATATATATATATATATATATATAAGAATTCATTCCTGAACCAGATTTGCATTGTCGGAACTAGTCCAGTGTGAATATGCCTAAATTCAATAGATATATGGTAACCTCTTAAATAGGCTCTGAGATGAAACCCTGCAGTTAAAGGAAGAATTGATGTCAATTAAGGTCAATTTAATGTTTCGAATTAAATACGATTAAGGCTTGTATATGTTGTGGAGAAGTTAATTGAAGTATTTTCTGTATCGAAATTCCATGGGAGGCCGAAGAAAATCACTCTACAATAGGAACCTTTGTTTATATGTGAACCTCTGTTTATATTAATGCTGCATAAAATTTCATGACAACCGAATCTAGAATATTTCAGTTTTAATTGAAGATCCGAGAAAGTGTGTGTCCCACGAAGTCGTGGAGGAAGCCTCATTGAAGAGAAACGAAGGAAAGGACCTTCGGTTATACAATGGTGATGTCCATATCAGGTCAGAATGTGATTACATTATATAGAGCATTCGAAGAAGGAGATTACACCTTCTGTTGTGAAATTTCATATGACGTTCTGAAATCTTCGAAGAAGGTATCTCATTAAGGGCACAATGAGTTATTTAACCTCGGTGTAAGCTGCAGATGAAGTAATGTGAATGCGAAGACAAGGAGAGGGTGAATTTTATATCAACAAAGGAATTGAAACGTATAGAAGAACGATGTTAAGAAACGAAGCGGAACCTCCAGTGCAACTAAACGGAACCATGAGGTGTGAACAGTGACGACAGAACCTGGAGTAGAGGGGCAGAACCACGAAGGAGGAACATTGGACGTGGTTTAGAGCGAACCAGTGGTTTTCATTGCACCACCTTCGACGGGAAAGCAGTTTTCAAGAAATCGGAGCGATTGCATAGAGGGGCTGACACGTGGCATACAGAGGGACCCCAAAACCGCTTTCATTGCGCGCCATCGCGCGTTATCGTCCGTGCATCTTCACCGAGTGATATCCATTAGATCAATGTTGGCTGCGCGATATGTTATTAACCATCGATTGAGGAAATGCATTAGCAAGTGGGCTCCACAGAACGTGTATATATTATAATATGCATCGGGGTTGATATATATTGCAATATCCGATATATTAAAGTGGAATGTGTGCATAAGAATGGCCTGGAGCTGATTATACGTTTAATACATATGGATACATTTTGAAATGCATAAGGTTTAAAATCAAAGTCAAAGGTTGAGATACTCATTGACGCCCTCATAAACAGAGTTCAATATAACTTATTGCCTAGTGGAGTCAAATTATAAAAACCAAGTATATGTAGAGACTTCTATGTAATGGCTTGGCCAGAATATTCGAATATTAATTCGAAATATTATAAGTTTGGTTTTTTATTATGGTTTAACCACAGTTTTGAAGATGCCGAGAGTTGATTAAACCAAAGGTTCTGTAGTAAAAACTATTCAAAAGACATTTTCACTCTGAAGACTTTGGAATATGTGGGTCCCGATATATATGGTCCCGTATGAAAAATTGTAAAGATTGAAATATGAATGAATTTATTGTATGGTTTCATAACCATGGAAAAATGAAGTTTCCGCATTAATTCAAGTTTGCCAAGATTTAAAATCAAATGTTATATTAAAAGACAGTTATATGTGCAGTAGTTACACAACTGAAACGGAAGAGAGAGAGACAGTTGCAGAAAAATGTACAGTGATCCAAAAATTCTAAAGGGGGTTGATTTGAAAGTATATTATATGGACAGAGAGGGTGTAAGCAGGGAGCCCGAGCACAGAGATTAATAATGAACAGACATTGCCTAGATTTATATTTATTTGAGGATAAACTTGAAAAGCAGTTATATATGCAGCAGGTGCACAAAAGTACAGTGAACAGGTGAATAAACACAGGGATGAAAATGTGGGCCTAACAGAGGTAAACAAAGAATGTAGGAACAGAAAAATTCACTGGGAATTTTGTAGGCATGATGAATAGAAGTATGCAGATCAGTTACTTAATAGCAGCAGAAAATCCAAATCCAGTAAAGCCAAAATCCAGAAAAGGAGCTGAGTGAAATTGAAGTGTATAACTGAAAATGTGAATGTAAATGTTGTAATTAATTTTTTATTGTTTTTGATGCATTGGCAAGTCTCCAGTAGGAAAAAAAAACTCCCACTGTAATATTGAAATTAATGCATATTGTTATATTTCTCTAAATGAGTGGGTAAAAGAAATGAGAAGGCAGAAGGCAAAAAGTCAGGACTATTCACTTCAAATTCCCTGAGGAATGTAAAGAGTCATGTGATGAACTCTATATATAATATCACATTGATATGCACAAGAGGGTTAGAGAGCGAGTGAAGAGAATGCAGAAATGAAGCAGTGAGGCAGAGAAGAAAGAGGAGCTGAGCAGAGAAGAAGGAGGAGCTGAGCAGAGAAGAAGGAGAAGCTGATAGAGCATTTGAGAAGATGCAGAGATGATACAGGGCAGCTATGAGAATAGATGAACAACAGAGCAGATGGAACAGAATAGAGCTGATATCCAAGGTTGGTGCCTGCAGAAATTAGATGGGAGTTGGTGCTTCCACATCAAGTTGTAGCTTGATAAAATGTCAGTTGTAGCTGATTGAGGTTGGAGCCTCCTGTAGGTTGCTGCCTACAGAAAATCAGTGGTGAGAGGGAGTTGGAGCTTGCCTTTGCATCACAACAATAATAAGATGTGGTTTTCTCCCTTTATGGGTTTCCACTTATATCTGGTGTCTCTGTGCATGATGTTTATGTGTTGATCTGGTTTATATCATTTGCTTAATACTTGTTGCTCTCATATTAAGTCTATTGTTACATTATATTAATGCTTGATGCTCACATTCTAAGATTACTCACAAGCTAAGTTAAACATGAAATTAAGGTGTAAACAAGTGTTAATGAAAAAGTTTCAAAAGTCCATGAATGTGTTAAACTGATTCACCCCCCCTCTCAGTTTAACTAAGGGTTCAACAATTGGTATCAGAGCTGGTTCTGTTGGTGTAAGCTTAATAGCTTGAAGGAGATCTATTTGAGTCATGGACTATCAAAATGCACTTGTGTTAAATACAACAAACTTTCCTAAATGGAGAGGTAAGTTTAAAACAAGTTTAATGACCTATGAACCTGAGGTATGGAAGCTTGTATGTGATGGTTACTACAAAGACTCGCCCATGGTGAAAGAACAACAGAGGAATGCCAAGGAAAAATGTGTGATATATAACAATCTTCATAACAAGGATCTTGAGTTAATAATGGATTTAACTTCAACAAAATAAATCCGGGACAGATTGCATTTCATGCATGGAGTAGACACAGAGGACTGCATTGTAAAGAAGGAAAAGAGAATTAAGAAAAAGAGAAATTCATGTCAAAAAGAAGATGTTCAATCAAATGAGGTACATGCTAGTGTGAATGGTAGTAAGAGCCATGAAGAAATTGCAGTTGATGAAAAACCCAAACTGGACACAGCTCTGACTGAAATAGAAAAATTGAAGAATGAAAACAAAGACCTTAAAATATTGGTACAAATATGTGATGAGAAAGAATATGAATATAGGAAAGAAATTATTGGCCTGAAGACATAGCTTGAAGAGGCAAGGAAAGTAGAAGATATTCTGCTGCAACAAATGAGAGAGAAAAATCTGGAATGTGAAAAATTGGAATAAGAAGTAGTGAACCTGAGAAAGAAATTAGAAAAGGCCCAAAGAGACTTGTTAATGAATACTCCTCAAATGAAAAGCTCTGAACAACTGGACCAAATTATAAATGCTCAAATTTCTCCTCTCATAAAGGTTGGGATAGGATATGAAGGAGAAACCAGTAAGTCCAAGGCAGAAGATAACAAGAAAATCATTTTTGTAAAAGCTATAAAGAACAGTGAAACAACTCAGCAAATTCCAACAGAAGCAGAAGCCAGCAATAACATGAGTTGCAGAGAAACAAACGGAATCAAGCAGCAACATGAAAGAACAGATAATGAGAGGATGAAACAATCAACTACTAAAGGCTCATATGCTCCTAAGGATGAATTGAATAAATTTGGAATATGTCAAAGAAGGTTCTTTCCTCCTATGGGAAGCATCACTTGTTTTGCCTACCACAAACCAGGACATGGTGTAGCACATTGTAAGACAAAGAGAAACAATGATAACCAACAAAAGATGTATCAAATAAGAAGAACACCTCAAGCAAGAAAAGGGAAAGGACAATCTCTTACCAGATACAAAAATCATTTCCATGGCTACTGTTATGCATGTAATAATTTTGGACATAAAATTGTTGATTGTAAAATGTATTCAAGAAGAGGAAAAAAATATTATGCATCAGCTCAAATGCACCTTGGTCAAATAAGATGTTATGTATGCATTAAGCGTGGTCACAAAGCAAAAGACTGTAAACTTCCATATATATTAAAGAAATCTAGACATATGATGGAATCAAAACAGACCAATCAAAAATATGAATCAAAAGGAAGAGCAGTCATTATGAAGAACCCCAATAAAGTATGGAAGGAAAAGAGAAAGGGGGAGCCTGTTACATCAATAAAATAATAAATCTATCATAGTCTCAGGGGGAGCTGCTCGTGAAAACAAAGCAAATATCCAACTAGCGATAGATATGAAGCAACATCCCAGGGGGAGAGCAGTGCATATATAGACCCCATGAAAGTAGTCTAAGAAGATCACCTTAGAATGAGAACAGCTATGAGACTAGGAAGAAAAAGGAAATTCCTCTAAAAGAGAACTATGGAGAAAGAAGATCATCTGAAGTATTAAGTAGCTGACAGATTGATGGAAGAAGAGAAGAGAGCAAGAAGACATGATGATAGAGGAAACCTTAGCAATGAACATATAATCTAAGAAGAATTTATCACATTAAAGTGATGATCACACTATGCCCTATACTGCTAGAATTAACAGTTGAAAGACCAATAGTAGAAACTATGGGTCCATGTGCTAGCTAAAGTGAAATCTATACATGGTTTATCAAAGTGGCATTTAGGTACAAGTAGCATGCCTATCAGCAGAATATCAAGTGTTATTATGGAGTAGCAGCAGTATGGTACAGGTCCTTAGGATCAAAGGATTATTGCAAAAGTGCATCAAGGTGAAAATCCTAGAGTTATCTGCATTCGGCATGAAAAGGTCAATAATAGAGCTAAAAGATCAGTACTCTGTTTACAATTGAAACATTATATTAGACATTGAAGAATTCTCTGTTTCTATATATATAATTGCATGCCTTCCTAAAGTCAGTACATATATCTTCAAGGCCTCTTTCTGAAGATTGTTCATAAACTGGGTGAATTTTGTTAGCTGAGATATAAATTAAACAACTTGAAGATGTTTTTGTTGGAAATAATCATGACAGAATAGTTAAAATATCTGAATAATGAAGGAATAGTTGTGATTACCATTGAAGCTCAAAAGTCTTTTATTATTTCATCCAAGCATACTTCAGCAGAAAGGAATTGCTGGTATTTCACCATTTAAAGAAAAAGTGATCATTGACATACCCACCCCTTATGTCATAAATAAATTGCATGGTTAATAAGTGAGATTGACTAATACACCGAATGTATCTAGCCTCAAGGGTTTGCTTTGAAAATACATTGAACAAGCAGGAAAGTTATTTGATCTTTCATATTGAAAGATATTGCCTATTCTCACAATAAACTATAGGCTCTGGTTTGATTCATTGATTCACTTCAACAACAAGGATTATTCAGTCATTAAGTGTAATATCTTCACCAACAGGAAAGAAAGGTGTACCACAGAAATAAAATATATATATGGTTGTCATCACCTACACTACATACAAGTGCAAGGATTCTTTGCTTTGGGATTGTATCAACTTGCAGTGTACATTCAAGATCAATAATCTTCAAAAGTGTTCTCTCAACAACTCTTTTACACCAGTTTGGAGCAGTAGGGTACAAAGTCAAAAGAAGAAGCCCTAGTCACATCTCAGAGAGAGGAAATGCAGAGATAGAATCTACACTAAGATATGTGCAACCCTTTGCCATTGATGTCAAAGGGGGAGGAAAAGGAGATAGGTAGAGGAAGCATTGGATTATTGGTGGATGTGTTGCCGTCAATGCCAAAGGGGGAGATTGTTGGAAATGTTATCATTGATGGAAAAGGAGATGAAAAAGGAGGAGCACCTGAAACATCATTCAAGGGGAAAAAAGGCAGCAGAGACATCAGAGGAAATAGAGACAAAGAGAGATAGCAAAATAAAGGCAAAGGAGATAGCAAAGAGAGAAGCAAAGTGGTAGAGAGGTGGCAGAGGTAGAAGAGGCAGGCAGCAGTGAACTGAAGTAGAGAGCTATTCAAGGTGCATTGTAGTGAGGATAGTAGAAGAAGGCCATTTGATAGCAGATCTGGAGAGACGGAGTAATGAGGATAGAAAGGCCAATGTTTAATACAGAGGTTAGTTTCTGAGTTATGGAGTACTAGTGGAAGTGTTAAAATTAGTTGAAGCCTGTCAATTGTAATCTAGAGCCATAGAGAAGAGCTGCAGAGGGTGGTGTTCTGAAAAGCCTTGGACAAAATTTTTAGAAAGGCCATCTACTGAAGACCAGGCCAGAGATGAATGTAAGTGATTCCATATATATATATATATATATATTAGAATTCATTCCTGAACCAGATGTGCATTGTCGGAACTAGTCCTGTGTGAATATGCCTGAATTCAATAGATATATGGTAACCTATGAAATAGGCTCTGAGATGAAACCCTGCAAATAAAGGAAGAATCGATGTCAATTAAGGTTGATTTTATGTTTCGAATTAAATACGATTAGGGCTTGTATATGCTGTGGAGAAGTTAATTGAAGTATTTTCTGTATCGAAATTCCACGGGAGGCCGAAGAGAATCACTCTGCAATAGGAACCTTTGTTTATATGTGAACCTCTGTTTGTACTAATGATGCATAAAATTTCATGACAACCGAATCAAGAATATTTGAGTTTTAATTGAAGAGCCGAGAAAGTGTGTGTCCCACGAAGTCGTGGAGGAAGCCTCATTGAAGAGAAACGAAGGAAAGGACCTTCGGTTATACAATGGTGATGTCCATATCAGGTCAGAATGTGATTACATTATATAGAGCGTTCGAAGAAGGAGATTACACATTCTGTTGTGAAATGTCATATAACGTTCTGAAATCTTCGAAGAAGGTCTGTCATTAAGGGCACAGTGAGTTATTTAACCTCGGTGTAAGCTGCAGATGAAGTAATGTGAATGTGAAGACAAAGAGAGGGAAGATTTTATATCAACAAAGGCATTGAAATGTATATAAGAACAAAGTTAAGAAACGAAGCGGAACCTTTAGCGCAACTAAACGGAACCACGAGGTGTGAACAGTGACGATGGATCCTGGAGTAGAGGGGCGGAACCACGAAGGAGGAACAGTGGACGTGGTTTAGAGTGAACTGGTGGTTTTCATCACACCACCTTTGACGGGCAAGCAGTTTTCAAGAAATCGGAGCGATTCCATAGAGCGGCTGACACGTGGCATACGGAGGGACCCCAAAACCGCTTTCATTGTGCGCCATCGTGCGTTATCGTCCATGCATCTTCGCTGAGCGATATCCGTCAGATCAGTGTTGGTTGCGCGATATGTTACTAATCATCGATTGAGGAAATGCATTAGCAAGTGGGCTCCACGGAACGTGTATATATTATAATATGCATCGAGGTTGATATATATTGCAATATCTGATATATTAAAGTGGAATGCGCGCATAAGAATGGCCTGGAGCTGATTATACGTTTAATACATATGGATACATTTTGAAATGCCTAAGGTTTAAAATCAAAGTCAAAGCTTGAGATACTCATTGACGCCCTCATAAACAGAGTTCAATATAACTTATTGACCAGTGGAGTCAAATTATAAAAACCAATTATATGCAGAGACTTCTATGTAATGGCTTGGCCAAAATATTTGAATATTAATTCGAAATATTATAAGTTGGGTTTTTTATTATGGTTTAACCACAGTTTTGAAGATGCCGAGAGTTTATTAAACGAAAGGTTCTGTAGTAAAAACTATTCAAAAGGCATTTTCACTCTGAAGACTTTGGAATATGTGTGTCCCGATATATATGGTCCCGTATGAAAAATTGTAAAGATTGAAATATGAATTAATTTATATGTATGGTTTTATAACCATATAAAAATGAAGTTTCCGCATTAATTCGAGTTTTCCCAGATTTAAAATCAGTTGTTATATTAAAAGACAGTTATATGTGCAGCAGTTACACAACTGCAACGGAAGAGAGAGAGACAGTTGTAGAAAAATGTACAGTGATCCAAAAATTTTGAAGGGGGTTTATTTGAAAGTATATTATATGGACAGAGAGGGTGTAAGCAGGGAGCCCGAGCACAGAGATTAATAATGAATAGACATTGCCTAGATTTATATTTATTTGAGGATAAACTTGAAAAAGCAGTTATATATGCAGCAGGTGCACAAAAGTACAGTGAACAGGTGAATAAATACAGGGATGAAAATGTGGGCCTAACAGAGGTAAACAAAGAATGTAGGAACTGAAAAAGTCACAGGTAATTTTGTAGGCATGATGAACAGAAGTATGCGGATCAGTTAATTAACAGCAGCAGAAAAGCCAAATCCAGTAAAGCCAAAATCCAGAAAAGGAGTTGAGTGAAATTGAAGTGTGTAACTGAAAATGTGAATGTAAATGTTGTAATTAATTTTTTATTGTTTGTGATGCATTGGCAAGTCTACAGTAGGAAAAAAAAACTCCCACTATAGTATTGAAATTAATGCATATTGTTATATTTCTTTGAATGAGCGGGTAAAAGAAATGAGAAGGCAGAAGGCTAAAAGTCAGGACTATTCACTTCAAATTCCCTGAGGAATGTAAAGAGTCATGTGATGAACTCTATATATAATATCACATTGATATGCACAAGAGGGTTAGAGAGTGAGTGAAGAGAATGCAGAAATGAAGCAGTGAGGCAGAGAAGAAAGAGGAGTTGAGCAGAGAAGAAGGAGAAGCTGAAAGATAATCTGAGAAGATGCAGAGATGATACAGTGCAGATATGAGAATAGATGAACAACAGAGCAGATGGAACAGAACAGAGCTGATATCCAAGGTTGGTGCCTACAGAAAATAGATGGGAGTTGGTGCTTCCACATCAAGTTGTAGCTTGATAAAAATTCAGTTGTAGCTGACTGAGGTTGGAACCTCCTGTAGGTTGGTGCCTGCAGAAAATTGATAGGATTTGGAGCTTCCTTTCAAGTTGTAGCTTGCAGAATTGAGGTTGGAGCCTCCTGTAGGTTGGTGCCTACAGAAAATCAGTGGTGAGAGGGAGTTGGAGCTTGCCTTTGCATCACAACAATAATAAGATGTGGTTTTCTCCCTTTATGGGTTTCCACTTATATCTGGTGTCTTTGTGCATGATGTTTATGTGTTGATCTGGTTTATATCATCTGCTTAATACTTGCTGCTCTCATATTAAGTCTACTGTTACATTATATTAATGCTTGCTGCTCACATTCTAAGATTACTCACAAGTTAAGTTAAACATGAAATGAAGGTGTAAACAAGTGTTAATGAAAAAGTTTTAAAATTCCATGAATGTGTTAAACTGATTCACCCCCCCCTATTAGTTTAACTAAGGGTTCAACAATTGGTATCAGAGTTGGTTCCTTTGGTGTAAGCTTAATAGCTTGAAGGAGATTTGGTTGAGTCATGGACTATCAAAATGCACCTGTGTTAAATACAACAAACTTTCATGAATGGAGAGATAAGGTTAAAACAGGTTTAATGGCCTATGAACCTGAGGTATGGAAGCTTGTATGTGATGGTTACTGCAAAGAGTCACCCACGGTGAAAGAACAACAGAGGAATTCCAAGGCAAAATGTGTGATATATAAAAATCTTCATAACGAGGACCTTGAGTTGATAATGGATTTAACCTCTGCAAAAGAAATCTGGGATAGATTGCACTTCATGCATGGAGTAAACACTAAGGACTGCACTGACAAGAAAGATAAGAGAATTAAGAAGAAGAAAAATTCATGTCAACAGGAAAATATTCAATCAAATGAAGTACCTACTAGTGTGAATGGAGATAAGAACCATGAAGAAATTATAGCTGAAGAAAGAGCCAAGCTTGACACTGCTTTGACTGAAATAGAAAAATTGAAAAATGAAAACAAATACCTTAAGACAGTGGTGCAAATATGTGATGAGAGAGAATATGAAGATAGGAAAGAAATTATTGACCTGAAGACACAGCTTGAAGAGGCAAAGAAAGTAGAAGACACTCTGCTACAACAAATGAGAGAGAAATTCATGTCAAAAATAAGATGTTCAATCAAATGAGGTACCTTCTAGTGTGAATGGTAGTAAGAGCCATGAAGAAATTGTAGCTGAAGAAAAACCCAAACTTGACACAGCTCTGACTGAAATAGAAAAAATGAAGAATGAAAACAAAGACCTTAAGAGATTGGTACAAATATGTGATGAGAAAGAATATGAAGATAGAAAAGAAATTATTTGCCTGAAGACACAAATTGAAGAGGCAAAGAAAGTAGAAGACACTCTGTTGCAACAAATGAGAGAGAAAAGTTAGGAATGTGAAAGATTGGAAGAAGAAGTAGTGAGCTTGAGAAATAACTTAGAAAAAGCCCAAAGAGAACTATTAATGAATACACCTCTAATGAAAGGCTCTGGACAGTTGGACCAGATTCTAAATGCACAAAGGTCACCTATCATAAAGACTGGGATAGGATATGAAGGTGAAACCAGTAAGTCCAAGGTTGAAGATAACAAGAAAATCATTTTTGTAAAAGCTGTAAAGAACTGTGAAACAGCTCAGCAAATTCCTACAGAAGCAGAAACCAACAGGAACATGAGTTGTAAAGAAACAAACATAATCAAGCAGCAACATGAAAGAGCAGAGAATGAGAGGATGAAACAATCAGCTACTAAAGGCTCATATGCTCCTAGGGATGAATTGAACAAATTCGGAAGATGTCAAAGGAGGTTCCTCCCTCCTATGAAAATTAGCACATGTTTATCTGTCATAAACCATGACATAATGCAGCATATTGTAAGACAAAGCCAATCCAGTCCAACCAGCAAAGGATGTAGCAAAAGAGAAGAACCCCTCAAGCAAGCAAAGGGAAAAGACAATCTTCCACCCGGTACACAAATCATTTCTATGGCTACTGTTATGCATGTAATAATTTTGAACATAAAATTGTTGATTGTAAAATGTATTCAAGAAGAGGAACAAAATATTATGCATCAGCTCAAATGCACCTTGGTCAAATAAGATGTTATGTATGCCTTAAGCGTGGTCACAAAGCAAAAGACTGTAAATTTCCATATATATTAAAGAACTCTAGACATATGATGGAATAAAAACAGACCAATCAAAACTATGAATCAAAAGGAAGAGCATTCATTATGAAGAACCCAAATAAAGTATGGAAGGAAAAGAGAAAGGGGGAGCCTGTTACATCAATAAAATAATAAATCTATCATAGTCTAAGGGGGAGCTGCTATAGAAAACAAAGCAAATATCCAACCAGTGATAGATATGAAGCAACATCCCAGGGGGAGAGCAGTGCATATATAGACCCCATGAAAGTAGTATAAGAAGAGCACCTTAGATGAGAACAGCTATGAGATCAGGAATAAAAAGTAAATTCCTCTAAAAGAGAACTATGGAGAAAGAAGATCATCTGAAGTATTAAGTAGCTGACAGATTGATGGAAGAAGAGAAGAGAGCAAGAAGCCATGATGATAGAGGAAACCTTAGCAATGAACATATAAGCTAAGAAGACTTTATCACATTAAAGTGATGATCACACTATGCCCTATACTGCTAGAATTAACAGTGAAAATACCAATAGTAGAAACTATGGGTTAATATGCAAGCTGAAGTGAAATCTCTGCATGGTTTATCAAAGTAGTATCAATTGGCATTTAGGTACAAGCAACAGCCTATCAGCAGAATATCAAGTGTTATTATGGAGTAGCAGCAGTATGGTACAGGTCCTTAGGATCAAAGGATTATGGCAAAAGTGCATCAAGGTGAAATTCCCGGAGTTATCTGCTTTCAGCATGCAAAGGTCAATAATAGAGCTAAAGGATCGGTACTCTGTTTACACTTGAAACATCATATTAAACATTGAAGAAGTCTCTATTTCTATATTTATAATTGCGTGCCTTCCTGAAGTCAGTACATATATCTTCAAGGCCTCTTTCTGAAGATTGTTCATAAACTTGGTGAAGTTTGTTGGCTGAGATATAAATTAAACAACTTGAAAATGTTTTTGTTGGAAATAATCATGACAGAATAGTTAAAATATCTGAATAATGAAGGAATAGTTGTGATTACCATTGAAGCTCAAAAGTCTTTTATTAGTTCATCCAAGCATACTTCAGCAGAAAGGAATTGCTGGTATTTCACCATTTAAAGAAAGAGTGATCATTGACATACACACCCCTTATGTCATAAATAAATTGCATGGTTGATAAGTGAGATTGACTAATACACTGAATGTATCTAGCCTCAAGGGTTTGTTTTGAAAATACATTGAACAAGCAAGAAAGTTATTTGGTCTTTCATATTGAAAGATATTGCCTATTCTCACAATAAACTGTAGGCTCTGATTTGATTCATTGATTCACTTCAGCAACAAGGATTATTCATTCATTAAGTGTAATATCATCACCAACAGGCAAGAAAGGTGTACCACAGCAATTAAAGATATATTGGCTTCATCACCTACACTACATGCGATACAAAGTCATGCTTTGGGATTGTGTCAGCAGGGGTGTGCAACTAGATCAATAATATTCAAAAGATGTTCTCTCAACAACTCTTTTACACCATTTTGGAGCAACAGGGTACAAAGTCAGAAGAAGAAGGCCTAAATGCATCTCAGAGAGAGGAAATGCAGAGATATAATCTGCACTAAGAGATGTGCAACCCTTTGCCATTGATGTCAAAGGGGGAGGAAAAGAAAATAGGCAGAAGAAGCATTGGATTATTGGTGGATGTGTTGCCATCAATGCCAAAGGGGGAGACTGTTGGAAATGTTGTCATTGATGGCAAAGGAGCACAAAGGAGGAGCACACGAAACATCCATTCAAAGGGGCGAGGAAAGACGTGAGACATCGGAGGAAATAGAGACAAAAGAGAGATAGCAAAAAGGCAAAGGAGATAGCAAGAGAAGCAAAGTGGTAGAGGAGGTAGCGGTAGAAGAACGACGAGTGAGAGGCGAAAGCGGAGAGCTATTCAAAGGTGCAAAGTAGTAGGGGACGGTAGAGAAAGAGAGAGAAGGCCATTTGATAGCAGATTTGGAGGAGACAAAGTAATGAGGATAGAAAGGCCACTCTTTAGCACAGAGGCTAGTTTACGAGTTATGGAGTACTAGTGGAAGTGTTAAAATTAGTTGAAACTTGTCGATTGGCCTCTGGAGCCATAGAGAAAGTGCGGAAGGTGGTGTTACGAAAAGCCTTAAGACAAAATTGTTAGAAGGCCATCACGGGAACTTAGGGCTAGAGATGAATGTAAGTGATTCCATATATATATATATAAGAATTAATTTCTGAACCAGATGTGCATTGTCGGAACTAGTCCTGTGTGAATATGCCTGAATTCAATAGATATATGGTAACCTATGAAATAGGCACTGAGATGAAACCCTGCATTTAAAGGAAGAATCGATGTCAATTAAGGTCGATTTTATGTTTCGAATTAAATACGATTAAGGCTTGTATATGCTGTGGTGAATTTAATTGAAGTATTTTCTGTATCGAAATTCCACGGGAGGTCGAAGAAAATCACTCTGCAATAGGAACCTTTGTTTATATGTGAACCTCTATTTATATTAATGCTGCATAAAATTTCATGACAACCGAATCCAGAATATTTGAGTTTTAATTGAAGAGCTGAGAAAGTGTGTGTCCCACGAAGTCGTGGAGGAAGCCTCATTGAAGAGAAACAAAGGAAAGGACCTTCGGTTATACAATGGTGATGTCCATATCAGGTCAGAATGTGATTACATTATATAGAGTGTTCGAAGAAGGAGATTACACATTCTGTTGTGAAATGTCATATGACGTTCTGAAATCTTCGAAGAAGGTCTCTCATTAAGGGCACAATGAGTTATTTAACCTCAGTGTAAGCTGCAGATGAAGTAATGTGAATGCGAAGACAAGGAGAGGGTGGAGTTTATATCAAAAAAGGCATTGAAACGTATAGAAGAGCGAAGTTAAGAAATGAAGCGGAACCTCCAGCGCAACTAAACGGAACCACGAGGTGTGAACAGTGACGACAGAACCTGGAGTAGAGGGGCGGAACCATGAAGGAGGAATAGTGGACGCGGTTTGGAGCGAACCGGTGGTTTTCATCGCACCACCTTCGACGAGCAAGCGGTTTTCAAGAAATCAAAGCGATTCCATAGAGCGGCTGACACGTGGCATACGGAGGGACCCCAAAACCGCTTTCATTGTGAGCCATCGCGCGTTATTGTCCGTGCATCTTCGCCGAGCGATATCCGTCAGATCAGTGTTGGCTGCGTGATATGTTATTAACCGTAGATTGAGGAAATGCATTAGCAAGTGGGCTCCACAGAACATGCATATATTATAATATGCATCAGGGTTGATATATATTGCAATATCTGATATATTAAAGTGGAATGCGCGCATAAGAATGGCCTGGATCTGATTATACGTTTAATACATATGGATACATTTTGAAATGCCTAAGGTTTAAAATCAAAGTCGAAGGTTGAGATACTCATTGACGCCCTCATATACAGAGTTCAATATAAATTATTGACCAGTGGAGTCAAATTATAAAAACCAAGTATATGCAGAGACTTCTCTGTAATGGCTTGGCCAGAATATTCGAATATTAATTCGAAATATTATAAGTTGGGTTTTTTATTATGGTTTAACCACAGTTTTGAAGATGCCGAGAGTTTATTAAACCAAAGGTTCTGTAGTAAAAACTATTCAAAAGGCGTTTTCACTCTGAAGACTTTGGAATATGTCCGTCTCGATTTATATGGTCCCGTATGAAAAATTTTAAAGATTGAAATATGAATGAATTTATATGTATGGTTTTATAACCATGGAAAAATGAAGTTTCCGCATTAATTCAAGTTTGCCCAGATTTAAAATCAGCTGTTATATTAAAAGACAGTTATATGTGCAACAATTGCACAATTGCAACGAAAGAGAGAGAGACAGTTGCAAATAAATGTACAATGATCCAAAAATTTTGAAGGGGGTTGATTTGAAAGTATATTATATGGACAGAGAGGGTGTAAGCAGGGAGCCTGAGCATAGAGATTAATAATGAACAGACATTGCCTAGATTTATATTCATTTGAGGATAAACTTGAAAAAGCAGTTATATATGCAGCAGGTGCACAAAAGTATAGTGAACAGGTGAATAAACATAGGGATGAAAATGTGGGCCTATGAGGAGGTAAACAAGAATGTAGGGCTAGAAAAAGCACAGGGAATTTTGCGGGCATGATGAACACAGTATGGAGATTAGTTACTTATTTGTGAAAAAAAGACAAATCTAGTAAAGCCAAAATCCAGAAAAGGAGCTGAGTGAAATTGAAGTGTGTAACTGAAAATGTGAATGTAAATGTTGTAATTAATTTTTTATTGTTTGTGATGCATTGGCAAGTCTCCAGTAGGAAAACAAAACTCCCACTGTAATATTGAAATTAATTCATATTGTTATATTTTTCTGAATGAGCGAGTAAAAGAAATGAGAAGGCAGAAGGCAAAAAGTCAGGACTATTCACTTCAAATTCCCTGAGGAATGTAAAGAGTCATGTGATGAACTCTATATATAATATCACATTAATATGCATAAAGAGGGTTACGAAAAATAGAGTGAGAGAAGAAGAGAGTGTGCAGCGTAATTGAAGAGAGTCTAAGAAAATAAGAAAGCTGCAAGAGGTTAGAGAGTGTAAATATAGAGAATGCGGGGTATAGAAGAATAAGAAGCAAAAGACAAGAAGAAGGAGGAGATTGAAAGCAGAGAAAGAAGGAGGGGATGAGCAGAGATGATGCAAAGGCTCCAGATAAGGAGGACCGATGAATCGCAGAGAAGGTAATAATGGAGTCGATATCCAAGGTAAATCAGCAAGTGTCTTTCTTTTGAAAGAGAAAGGAAGTTGGATCTTCCCTATCAATTTGTAGTTTCGACATGTCAGTCAGGCCGACCGAGTTAGGAGCCTCCTGTAGGTTGGTGCGTGCAGAAAATAGATGGGAGTTGGTGCTTCCACATCAAGTTGTAGCTTGATAAAATGTGAGTTGTAGCTGATTGAGGTTGGAGCCTCCTGTAGGTTGGTGCCTGCAGAAACTTGATGGGAGTTGGAGCTTCCTTGCAAGTTTTAGCTTGAAGAATTGAGGTAGGAGCCTCTTGTAGGTTGGTGCCTATAGAAAATCAATGGTGAGAGGGAGTTGGAGCTTGCCTTTGCATCACAATAATAATAAGATGTGTTTTTCTCCCTTTATGGGTTTCCACTTATATCTAGTGTCTCTGTGCATGATGTTTATGTGTTGATGTGTTTTATCTCATCTGCTTAATACTTGTTGCTCTCATATTAAATCTACTGTTACATTATATTAATACTTGCTACTCACAGTGTAAGACTACTCACATATTAAGTTGAACATGAAATGAAGGTGTAAATAAGTTTTAATGAAAAAGTTTTAAAATTCCATGAATGTGTTAAACCGATTCACCCCCTCCTCTCATTTTAACTAAGGGTTCAACATTCATAGCTAGCCCCAAGAAAATGCTCTAAGATGGTTTTGAAAAAAATTCACAAGCTGCTCTTGCTGAGATGGGTCTAAATCTGAACCGAAATGCAGAGACTTACCAGGAATAATCTCAACAAGAGTAGTATCAGGCTCTATATTACTGAAAGGAGTGGTCAAAGACAATGGTATAGAAGAATGAGAATCATGGTTTTCTTGGAAATCTAGCCTAAAAATCTGGCTCAAAGGCTCGAAAATAGGCATGGTGTCTAGATTTTTCAGAAAATATTGAATCTCATCTTCTTGCGAAGACCTATTATAATGATGAATAAGAGAAATAGAATGAGTCTCCTCATCACTAATTTGGTCCAACCATAAAGTGTCTCAAAGGTCCTGAATGGATTTGGCAGGGGGGTATAAGGTAACTTTCTTCCTAGAATATCCATGTGAAATATACATATCTCCGGAACGACATCCAATATATGCATTGGCTGTAGCAAGACATGGTCAACCCAAGATCAAGGGATGTACTGCTACCGGGTTCTTTGGCTTAAGCACAATGAAATCAGCAGGATATTCCCAAGAATCTAATTAGATGATGACATCGTCCAATACTCCTTCAGGCTTAATTTTAGATCTATCTGCTAATTCAAACACAGTCGGGGTAGGGCGAAGATGAGATAACTGAATTTGATCCATGGTTTTCTTAGTCATTACATTAATGGCTGCCCCTAGGTCTATAAGAAAACTAGAGACAAGGACATTACCAATCTGAATTGTGACAACAGGGTTTCCGGGATCAGTATATTTTTCCACAGACACACATCCCGTCATTAACTCTACTGCCCTACTAACAAAGTGAATAGTTTGGGGTTCCAATCTTATCGTCCCGTGCCTCTTGAGATAGATTTCCCTAATAGTCTCGGTACAAATGGGGATCTCTTTAATGGCTTGGAGCAAAGGTATCTTAATGAAAATATTATGTAGTTTCGATGCCAAATAAGTCTCAAAAATAGGCTCTCTTCTTTCCGTTACTAGCCTCTCTAGAAAGGGAGGCTGGTTGGAAGAAGATGGCAAGGACTCAGAGGGTAAGGGCTGCTTAGTGAAAATTTTCAGAGAATGGTTAAGAGTTTCCTCTTCCCCTTTCTCTTCAACAATCACCATAGGTTGTTTCTAATTTCCTGGTATTACGGTCCTTCCTGATATTAATTGAATATCATGAACTCCAAGTGGAATAGATTGGTATTCAAATGGAAATGGTGGGTTTGTTACATGGATAATTTTCACTGCTTTATTATTATTATTAGGATTGGGCGTAGGTTGAGCATACAACTGAGGAGGTCGGAAGGGTGGAGGTAAAGGTAATGGGGTGGTCTGACTCGAAAGTTGAGGCATTGGATAAGGTACATGTGTAGATGGATATGGTTGCATAGGTGGCTGGTAGGAATATGGAGAATGAGTTGGGCCTTTCCAACCCTATTTCCATGGTTGGGAAGGTTGCCCATGCTGATACTGATTTCCATATTGCCACTGTTGATGAGAGTTAGGATATGAATATGCATGTGGATTATAACCAAAATGGTGTGAAGGAAATTCAGGAGCCATACCTGTGCCTACCTGAGGCCAATTTCTTCTTGCTCCCATAGCATAAAATTGTTCAGCTTCAGGCTTCCCCCTTGTAAATACTGCTTTAAGTCCAGGTATAGAGGGAAATTTTTCTATGATATGGTCTTCTGCACAGGTAGCACACTTATTAGTTTCTTTCAAGTTAAGAGGGTATTCTTTAGGGGGATGCTTATCTCTGCATTTAGGATAGAAAATACATAATGACTCTTGTTCCTTCATAATTTTTTGTTGAAATTTTAAAGAGTCTAACTACTTAGTAACAATGTTCATTATAACAATTTTCATGTTTTCCATTTTATTTTCTAGTCCAATAATCATAGAATCAATAGATTCAGTTTTTCTATTTTTATTTCGAGTTCCTCTACTGGATCTATACTGATTCCTTGAAAATTCTTGGCATAATTCACAAATTTGATCAAAATCTTGCTGAGAAAATCACCTTGTCCTAACATATTCAAATTGTTTCTAGCATTATCAGTAAGTCCTCTTAAGGACAAGGTTCTAATAGTGTTGGGATGAAGCCTAATTTTTTACCTTTGTAAAATATACAGAAATATTTCAAAATAATCTTCAAGCATTTCATCATCATCTTGTATGATTGTTAAAATCTCATCCTACATGTCCAGAGTTTTACAATATTCTTGAAATTTAGACAAAAATACCCTCCTCATCTGGTCCTAGGAAGTTATGGTGTTACCTCCTAACCCCATAAACCAACATAAAGCTGAGTCCTTGAGGGTAACAGAAAATAATCTTAACTTCTGAGCCTCAGTTGCATAATCATAACTTCTACACAATATATTGAACTCAAATATAAAAGAGCCAGGGTCTTTATGAACTTTACCATGGAAATGAGGGAGATTTGACAGTGGAATATTATTTGTCTATGACACAGTATCAGGATCCACAATTGGAAACAAAAAAGAAGTTTTTCCTTCACTTACTTGGTTGTCACCATTCCCTTCCAAATGATCTCCTTGGTATGCCATTGTTTCCTTCTTACTTGTACCGTTTTCCACAGGTTGACCCACACCTAAGCTGTTAGTACTAGAATCTAGGTGGATTGTTCTTGTGTGATGGGTTTGGATTTAATTCGGCTTCCTGCTTGCAGAAGGAGACCCAATGTGAGAAAAATTCTTTTGTCCCTTAGTGGGCTTCAAACCCTAACCTTTTCTAGGCATTCATCTCAAAAAAGAGAGAAAAATATCAAAACAATTTCTAGTAAAAATGCTGTCAGAAATCAATCAACACCAGTAAAAACTCGTTCAAAAATACTTGCAAAAATAAAGGAAACTTACCTCTATTATACAATCAGAAAATTCGTACCAAATCAAATCGTCTCCCTGGCAATGGCGCCAAAATGTTGGGTGCAGGAATTACACTTAAGAAAAAATCCTCAACACTTAATTCTCAACCTGGCGGATTCGTAAACTTAGAGATGAAGCACAGAAAATGCCAAAGATGGTATGAATATTTCTAATATCAACTCCTACTTTTGAAACAAATAATTTCAGAATCAAACTTTAGAGAAGAAAGAGGAAACTCAAACCATAAAAAGAATCTAAAGCTAGAATAAGAAGAAATGTACATGCAAAAGCGATTCAGAAATAAAGAGGAGCAATCAGTGTAGCTAAATATTGATTAGCTACTGAGAATGGGTTTCCTTCAGAAAATACACCTTAGTAGTTTTCAACAAATCGGCCCCTTCAATCCTGCATATGTAAAGATATCCTTCTTGCGGAAATAAATCTTGCACTAGTGTAGGAACAATGATTTATGTAGAAAGTGTAAAGTAATGTCTTTAATAAAAAATGCTTTTATTTGTGCAAGGGCTTTGACCTTTATCAAGTCCGCAACACTCAAATCCAATACCAAGAAATTGGTTCTTGTACTCGATCTGAGCTTCTTGCACTTAACTTTTTATACTTGAAATCAATGATTCATTATTGCAGTGTGATAAAACCAAATCATATATCAGTAAAAATGGATATCTATAGAAAATAAGAACACAATATTTTTTTTTTATTAAGATATGACTGAAAGCAAGAAAGCTATTATAAGTAAGCTAGAAAGGCTTGTTGCATCATATTATCTAGCACTAGTGTGAGAACAGTTCTCCTGCTTGCACTAGGGAGAAACCAAACTAATGTGTAGAAAATAAATAGCACACCAACATGCACTGGTGTAGGAACGAACCAGGCAGAGGAAATAAACCAAATCTTGCAGAAAATTGATAGCACACCAACGTACACTGGTGCAGGAATGAACCAGGCAGAGGAAATAAACCAAATCATGGAGAAAGTGAATAGCACACCACCGTGCACTGGGGCACATAACTCCTCCTGCTCGAACCAGGTAAGGGAATGAAATCAACCATGCAAAACGTAACTTAAATACTTCACACAACAGATCTTCTTCCACTCAAACAGAAATTCAAATACAGCAAATTAAATCACATTTGACAGTTTAAAACATAAATTACAAGAACAACAAGGGGGGGTAATGTGCTGGATTGGCTGGGCCCTTAGCCAACCAATGCGTTTCCCTTTCAAACGAGAACACTACTTAGAATTAGCTCATCAACTATTTAAGCCAAATGATAAAATGTACAAAACGTGAGGCAGAGCTCTTCTTATTAGATCCTTAAAGAAATTAAATACGTGATTACATATCCAACCCAGATTTGGGCGATAACACAAAACCGTCTTGTTACTGCCTCCTGGTTCTATTCTCTGATCTATTTGATTCTTAAAAACATTGAACTGGTTGTCCTATTTACAATTCTGTTTATATAGATCCTTTTGGCCACAGGTTAAAATGATATTTTACCATTACATATCTAATTACAGAAATATTTATAACAAATTACATAATTGATTGTAGAATAAGCTTTTGACCTTAAAAATTAAATCGATTTTAACAAAATAGGTCGTGACTAACTCCAATTGTTCATCTCTCTTAAGTCAGATCTCAACTATTCTTGATTTACCTGCTTGTCATAGCTGGGACTCGACTGTCTTTAGTTGTATCCTCATTGATCGTATACAAAACAGGTGGCAACCCAAGTGATCTGGATTCGCTGCCAAGATTCATGACACTAGTGCTGGTGCGGGATCTGTTCTGCACTAAAAATTAGCGATCAAGGTAAGTAATCATCTATTAAATAGCATAGGAGGTAACGATAAGTTACGAAAGTAATTCTAAGTAAGAAATCACGTAATAGGTAGTTAATAAATGCTAAGATGAGTTAAAAATGTAAAATATGAAGTTTATGCAAAATGTGTCATTTTTCTCTCACTAGTGCAGGATGAGGGTGCATATGGTAGGTAAAACAGGGTAAATTATTATGATTTGGGAAGCAAAGAATGGTAAAAAAGAATGAAATTTAGGGGACTAACAATAACATTAATAATTTATTATCTTTTAACAAAGCTGAAGAATTTTGATTTGAAAACATAGGAAAAAAATCTCTAACAAAGTTATCCAAATTATTAAATGTAATTGAATAATTTTGTAAAGTTTCATTGAGATGTTAGATAAATTGCAACATTATGTAATACTATGACAATTCTTGTCACAACATGACAATAGATAGATCTTGTACAATTATGACTTCACAACATGTTTGACTATTAATATTAATCAATATTATTAATAAGTGATTATGTTTGGTTGAAGTTGAATACTATTTATTGTCAAACATAGTCAACCACATTCATAAATGTGGTGGAACATATTTTTTAATGTCGCATTGTGACATATGTAATGTAACATTGCAACAATGATTATGAAGCTACTACATTGTTTGTTGCATTGAAATGTTGGTTATATTTATATATAATTCGAATTCTAGAACATTAATATTAAAATTAAAATTATTATTATTATTATTATTATTACTATTATTATTCAACTTTATAAATGATAATATTGTTATTATTAAACACTTTTAAATATTGATTGTGACTGAAGAATGATGATATTACTTGACTAAGGCTTATAATTTTTATGTTTGGGCAATCATTATTCACTATAATTAAATATGGTTGAGTTATGTTCACCGAGAATGTCTATGAGTGAACAAGGTTGAGTATTGTCAAATATGGTAAACTTGGGGTTGACCAAGTTCAATCAGGGTCAACTATTTCAACATAGACTACATAGGTTGCCTTTGTTTGTCTATGTTTGACTAATTTGGTTGAATATGTTTGGCTATTAATATTAACCAATAATCATAATAGACGATTGTGTTTCACCAATGTTAAAGAGTGTTGAGTGTGAAACATAGTCAAACATATTTCTAAAACAATTTTTTTAAACCATGTACATACTAATATTATTAATCAGTTAAATTTAACATTGAGTATGGATGAGCATGGTATAACCATGGGAGATCATGGCTATTTTTAATAATTCTGTGAGTATGGTTGAGCACGATTGACTATAATTTTTGATATTGAACATGTTTGAACATCATTGACTATGTTTTAACTATGAATAACTATGGTTAATGATTGGATGATATATCTGACCATCGTTTGACTATATTTGATCATGATTGAATGTGGTTAAACATGGTTTGACTGTGATATACCATCATTTGATACTGTTTTAGCAAGGTTCACCCACAAATATATATGATTAATATTATATTACCATGATATCAATAAGGTTTGACTATTTCTTGTCTATTGTTTACCATGATTTGGAAATGGTTACCATTGTGATGGTGGTTTATGATGGCTAACCCTGGTTTGAATATGATCGATATTGAACACCCACTATAGGTATCCATGGTTAACACTTAGAAATAGGTTTCGAAACTCAAAAATGTCGTTGGTTGAGAGAAATTGGAAACTGTTAAAAACTATATTCGCAACAATTAAAAACTATATTAAAATAAAATTACCATAAACATATTTTTAATATTAATGTGAATGTTGTTGTTTTAATTATTATTATTATTATTAATCACGATTTTTTTAGGAAAAATACTTACAGGGGGTGGGGGTGAATCATTCTAATTCACAATACCTTGAATTTCATATTCATAATTATGCACATTGTCGTTATTGAAACAACTTTTGTGTGTACAAAACTTCAGGGAAATAAAAATACATATGTTTAGTCTAGTTATTTTTCATTCTTTCCATCATATGTTTAACTTTACAATTGCATTATTAGCTCATTAGCCATTCAATATGTACTAAAGAGTAGATAAATCACGACACACAATAAACACATAACAACAATAATATTTTAGGTGTAAACCAAATGTGAGATAATGTAACAACTCCACTTACCACAATTTTTTTTCTAATTATAACAGAATTGTTAAATTGTCCTCAATGACATTAATGCACTTCTTCATAATTCGATGTAAATCTTTAATTGTACTTCCTGTTGTTAAAATTTCTTTCACAACTTATGGATTCATGCACAAAATACGTTTTTTGTTATTTATGATCCATTGATCCTCTTCAATAATTTCCAATTCATTTTCAGTAGTAAATTTCCTTGAGGATTGTTCCTGACCATATTACTACTCTTATAATGTATTTTATAACTTTTTATTTATTTATGTCCTTACAAATTTATACTTACTGTATAATAACTTGGTAACCTAACACTTTATTTTATATCTTAGAATATTTAATTGTATTCTAAGCCACTCTCAGCGCTTATTCCACTTATCCTTTATATGTAACCCTTAAAATACCCAAGAGTTAACCTTACCATGACTTAAACTATAGTATCATATTTAATCTTTGAAGTATATCCCTTTTATTTATATAAAAGTATATACCTAATGTTAGTAATAACCATCTCAAAAGATTTAATGATACATATAATATACCTTAGGGCATACATACAACTTCCATTTGCATATCCACTTAACTAAGTATCATATATAGGCTTATCCATCTAAGGCTCAACTAAATGTGAGTTTAGGAAGGGAAGTTATACTATACATTTTTGATGAATTTCCTTTCCTACCTTTTTACTCATAAATATATATGAAAGGAATCCTTCGTAAGTTTGTTACATTATTTTCATAGCCTTTGGGTTTTATTAATTTCGAACTTATATTAAATTGTCACTATTTAATGTATTGATACACCAGTCCAATGTTAGTATTGTGCTATTCCTAAATCATTTTTGGATTCTAATTTATGATAAGGATATCTTAAGGACAGAGGGATTATTACGTTTCTAATTTCGAGAATCCACTTATTTATGGTTGTACTCTGGATCATTAACTCATTCACATGGCTATGGAGAAATTTCGATCCAATGGTGGTTTGGATTTTTGACATGTTTAGGGTCAATATGAAATCATATTTTTCCCTTGGGTGATTCGATGACCTGCCCTCCTTATGAAGTTTCAGTATCATTTTGGAATTCTTGCAACCCTCAGCTCTGGTTTTTTTTTCCACACAGTTCATCACTATGGTTGGTTTTTCTACACAGTCCATCAATTTGATGGCAGTCTAAGAAAAATCATTATACTTATACCATTTTCTCCAGGTAATTATCTGTAATTTTAATGCTTTCCCATCATTCTTATATTTCTGTCTCTCTATATAAAATTGTTTTTAATTGATTTTCCATTTCGTTTTTCTCTACAACTTACGTATCATTGTTTTGTTGCAGGGTTTTATTTTTCCTAAGCTTTTTATCATCTCATCCCTCAATGCTTCAAGATATCGTGAGGTGATTTCTTCTCTTCAATGGATAGGTAAGTATTTTAAATGCTCGACGAATTTTTGGTTGGTTTTTTTCCTTCTTATTTATATGAATACTTTGACTGAAACTTATATACAGTGTCTCCTATATTTTATATTTCTATAAACCCTCTTTTATTTTTATCTTTCTTCATAGAAGCATCCTCATGCATCCCTTTTATATTTTTTTAAATGTATTTTTATGACACTGAATTCGTAATATCATTTGCGTTAATACTAGTTTGGATTTGTCGAGTTTTATTATAATTACATTTATGGGTTTTCGTTTAAATTTTGTTTTCAATACATAATTTTGATTTTCCCCAAATTTGTTTGAAAATTTAACGTTGAGCTTTGTTGTCTTACCACTATGCATTACATGTGTTGGGCTCTACTTTGATTTAGATTATAATCTCTTGATATTTTCATTCTATTCTTGTTAATGTAATTATAGAGTTGGGGTTTTCATTCAGCATAAATTTCTCTCTTTGATTTATTCCAGAGCTTTGATTTAATTTAATTTCCAGGAAAGAATTAGATTTATTATCCTCTATCGTTGAATTCATTTTATGATTGAAGTCTCGGTTAAAAAAATATATATAGTTCCTTTGTTGAGATTTAACATGATCCTCATCATTTTCATGAATATATGAACTGATCATTTTCCTTGAGGAAAATCAATTTTTGAGTTCACCTAGAAACCGTCATTCAATTATAATGAATTTCGAGTTATTATATCTCTTTACTATCTTTCATATAATTCTCCTCTTTATGAAGTTGACATTCCTGGTGATTTGGAATTTAGTAATAGTTAATTTTATAGATCAGTATAATTACAGTATTAAAGAATTTCATTCTATGTTGAATTTGTCAACTTTAACTTGAGATTTCTTTTGAGTTTAATTCATACTAAATCTCCAATTTTTACTTACTCACATCATCTCATATTTTTAATATGTACTATGTTGATGAGAACATAGGTACTCACTTTGTCCTCTTATCCTATTAATTTCCAGTTGAATATTTTGTTTAGTTAAATGCTCAAACTTATGAATTTTTTTGATGTCTCAGTACAAGGTTTTCTATCTCTTATTAACATGAAATAGTAAGGTAATTTTATGGCTTTAATTATGCTTTTGAACTATTTATATATTATTTACTTGATATATATATATTGTTATGTCCAAGTACTCCACTTCCCTCAATGCACAATTTCTTAGTTTAATTAATCATTTTGTCAATTTGGGCAACCCACTTTACCATTCCTTGGCAGTACACTTTTATTTCTTCTATACATATTGGTCCATATAGCTTGAAGAATTCATCCTCCTGAACTCTGAACTATGTTCAATTTTATGATTCTATTGTTATTATTTAGATATGACCATGGACACTATCGATAATTTATGACAGGTTTTGAATTTAATTTATATCAAGAATAATATTAGGGTTAGATTATCACTGTAATGATACACACTAATTATCATCAATATTTTGAAATACATTTCTTTATTGCATTACAATCGATTATTCTTGTACTATTTTCTAGTACTCTATGTTGTATATATTTTTTACAGGTCTTTGTTAATGCAAGCGTTAATATTATATAATTAGTATTCTAGTTACTATACAACAGAATAACTCAATTTTGAGTAATCTTGTTTACTAAGAGAAAGACAATTTTCTCTATGTAAATATTTTCAGATTCAATGTTTAATTTTACAAGTTGATAAATACACTAATTTTCCTTCTTTCCACATGCATTTATATATAATTTCTATGTATACAGTTTTTATGTTTATAGCCTAACCTAAAATTAAAACCTTATTACTAGGATTTCTACATTCTGAGTGTTGGTTTAATAATTATAATTGTCTATGTAACTATACAGATCGACTACGTATAATATAGTTGTTTTTTGTTAAAAACATCAGACTATCTAATTAAAATTTCTACAGAATTTAATGATTCATAAAAAATAACTTTATTACATATTTAAGTCTCTTCTAATTGAACCATAATTCAATATAAAAAGAAAAAAATTATAACTTTATTTAGCACTACAATTCATAACATATAATTAAATTAGTTGTGCATACCAATTTTGGTAAGACTATTTGACACCCACCTTGAGCTTTCTCTCCATAGCTTCCCTAGAGTAGAGACCAATTCCTCCAAAGTTTAGACAACCTCTTGTCTACCTAGGAATGGCTGATTTAGGATTTCTTTCTTTTTTTTCTTCCACAAAAGTACTTTAAAACTAGCTTTATTCTCATTCTAGTTTTATTTCACCTATTCTTAGTAACTTTCCACTTTGCTGAGGTATATTTTATATTTTTATCTCCAATCTAATATTTTAATTTATTTTAATTTATCCAAGGATTTTTGAAGAATCTGGGAAAGTGTTTGGATTCTTATCCATCATCATGGATTTTAAATCTTGGTCTCCATTTATACTCCAGTATTTGCACAATAATTCAAATTTCACATTTATTAAAATAAAAATATAATATGTCCGCATTAATTATTTTCCTTTATGTCCACTCAACCTTCAGGATTGTTCAATTATCTAATAAAAGTAGTAAAAATAGGAATATTACATATTCCCCCTCTAAAGCAAAACACCATCCTTGGTGTTGTAAAATATTAGTTCACTTTGTAAATAGCGATGGATATATTTTCTTCATTTCCTCCTCTCGCCCCCAAGTATCATCTTCAGGCGTAAAGCGACTCCTGTGCACTTTCACCCTAGCTATCGTCCTATTCTAAATATCGATTTCTTCTTGTGTGAGTATACGAAGGGGATTTGGAAGAAATTCCCCTTTTGTTTCCACTTGTATCACAATCCAATCAATTACATGAGTAGGATCATGCACATAATTTTTCAATAAAGAAACCTGAAAAACATTGTGAACCTTAATGTGACTAGGTAGAGAAAATTTATAAGCTACTGGCCCCAATCTTTCTAAAACTTCAAATGGTCCACAGTAGCGTGGTGCTAAATTAGCACAACTACCTGTATACAACGTACTGCTTTTTGGCTTAATGGTCAAGTAGACATGGTCTCCCACTTTATATTGGCTATGATTTCTCTTTTGTATGCATAGCTCTTTTGTTTGTCTTGAGATTTTTTAATATTTTGTTGAATTTTTCACAGTTATCTCAATCTCTTGCAATGCATCTGCTCTAAGAATTAACTTATCTTCTCATTGACTCCAACTAAGCGGCATGTGGCACTTTCTACCATACAATGATTCAAAAGGAATCATCTTTATTGAGGCTTGATAACTATTATTATATAAATTTTTTTATAAATGTAGAAAATATTCCCATATTTTAGGTTCGTCCATAACTTCCATCTATTTGAGGATGATAGGAAGTACTAAAGTTCAATTTGGTACCCATTCCTCCAGACGGAGTCTTCCAAAAACCTGAAGTAAACTTTGCATCTCTGTTTGATATAATCATTTTAGGAATACCATGTAACTTCACAATCTCTTTCATGAACACATTAGCTACTTGAATTGTACCAAAATTAGATTGCACTAGTAATAAGTGTGCAACTTTAGTCAATGTGTCGACAAACACCATTATAGAATCATGTTGATATTTAGTTCTAGGCAATCCAATAATAAAATCTATGGAAACTACTTCCCATTTCCATTCTGGAATAGGTAAAGGATTTAACAATCATGCCAGATGCCCATGCTCTGTTTTTACTTGTTGACATTCTAGACATCGAGCTAGGTAACAAACCACATCTTTCTTCATATCGGGCCAAAACATGTTCTTTCTCACTGCTGAAATCAATTTTTGATATCCAGGATGTCCTTCATAAGGTCATTTATGATACTCATCTAAACTTTCCTGTTTTAATGAGATTACGTTTGGAATATACAATCTATTTTTATAATAAGTCAGCCCCTTCTGATTTTTAGTATATCCTAGTTTTTCAGTTTTCTCCAATTTTTCTTGTGGTTTTTCATAGTTTGGATCTTGACTCACCACTTCTTATATCAATCTTTCTATGTCAAATTTCACAATACTTCCAACACTATTCAAAATTTTATGAGCCTTTCTTCTCAAAGCATATGCAATTGTATTTTCCTTTCCTTTAATATGTTTGATTTCCATGTCAAACTCAGTAAGGAAAGACAACCATCTAGCTTGTCCAACATTTAAATCAGGTTGTGTGAAAAAATATTTCAAAATTATGATCTGTCATCGGTATAAAATTATTTCCTAATAGATAATGTTTCCACATTTTCAAAGCATGTACCACAACAACTAATTCTAAGTCATATACAGTGTAATTAAGCTCATGATTCTTTATTTTGTTTGAGTCATATGCTATGACTGAGATTTCTTGTAATAATACTCCTCCTAATTCTTCTGCACATGCATATGTACACACTACAAACTCTTTGTTTGGATCATCAATCTTCAGAATAGGAGCAATTGTTAGTTTAAGTTTTAACTGTTCAAACCTATGTTGACAATTTGTTTTCCACTCAAACTTCACTTGCTTTTTCTGTAAAGAAGAAATATGATATGGTAAGGATGAAAATCCCTCTACAAATATCATGTAGTATCGGGCGATACCCATGAATGATCTTATGGCTAGAACATCTGTAGGTACATTCCAATCCATGATATCTTATATCTTCTCTGGGTCTACTACCAATCCATCCTCTGAAATTACATGACCCAAATACTAAATTTTGTCCTTGAAAAATTCATATTTGCTAATTTTGGCATATAATTTATGTTCTCTAAGTGTTTGTAAGACAATTCTGAGATGTTCTTTATTTTCTGCTTCATTTTTAGAATATACCAAAATGTCATCAATCAACACTAATTTTTTTTTCTAGATACCTATGTAACACACTGTTCATTAGACACATGAATGTGGCAGGTCCATTAGTCAATTCAAAAGGTAGAACTACAAATTCATAGTGTCCATATATAGTCCTGAATGTTTTTTTGTTGATGTCTTCATCTTTGATTCTTAGTTCATGATAGCATGTTCTTAAATCAATCTTTGAAAAGATAGTAGATCGTCTCACTTGATAAAATAAGTCATATATTCTGGGTGGAGGAAATTTGTGCTTTATGGTTAATTTATTCAATTGTTTATGCTCAATACAGATCCTGAATGTGCCATATTTCATTTTTACAAATAGTACAGGTGCTCCCCAAGGAGACACACTTTTTCTGATGTAACCTCTGTCTAATAATTCTTGTAGTTTCATTTTTAGTTCTAACAAATCAGGAATACTCATTTTTTAAGGTGCTCTAGAAATAGGTTTATCTCCTGGTACCAATTCAATTGAAAAGAATATTTCTCTTTTAGAGGGTAAATACGGGATTTCATCTGGGAACACATCTTTGAACTCTCTAGTTACTGGTAAATTTTCTACAACTTCTTTCTCACTTTGATGTCCCAATTCCTGCACTTGTACAACATTGACTTGACAACCTTTTCTTGCTTTCCTTTTTAACCGTAGTGTTGAATTTTTTCTTATTGATATGTGCCTTGGTTTTCCTTTCACTATTACTGGTTTTCCCTCACCATCTATATAATGAGTTGTTTTATCTAAGAAATTGAATATTTCTTTTTGTTTCTCTAACTAGTCCATTCCCACTAACACGTCATATGAGCGTATAAGCGAAATTTTTAAATTCAGTTCGATTTCATACACATTTAAATTTACAGTAATCTTTGGTAGTTTATGGTTCAATTTTTTTTTTTCCAGTGGGTAACTGAACTAACTATACTTGCTAAATTTTTTATGACTTTAATTTTTAGTTTTCCACCATCTGAGGACTTATATAGCCTAAATTTTCTCATGGATATATCAAAACATAATTTTTTTTTTCAAAATCATGCATTCAATTTCGACCATGGTTTATTGATGTTCAGCGTGGCGATCCTCAAGTGCAACACCGATCCTAGAAATTCTTCTAACAACATCATTTAAAATAGTTTCCTCTCTTAAAACTTGAATATTTTGAACTGTTCGATGAGGACAATGATGTAAGAGGTGAGGTTCTCCACAACCTATCACTTTAATGGTTCTTTCATTTTTATAGTACCTTCCTTTTTTCTATTTAAATCCATATGTTTGGATCTTATTTGTAATTGTGCATCTTGATTTTCTCCAGTTTTGTTAAAAATTATCCTTTGATGGTTTTTCTCAAAAATTTTCAAATATGCTGGTTTTATTCTTTTTCCACTAGAGTCACCTTTCCCTTTTTCATTATTTTTCCAATTTTTCAGTTGATCGTTTCTTCCTTTGAACTGCTGATAACATAGTCTTGCTTTGCAAACCTCTTCATTCATTTTCCTAGGATTATCAAATTCTATTCTCTCCTTATAGATAGTAGGTAGGAAATTTAAAAAATCATGTACTTTGGTCATTCCTCTATGATATAATCAACATAGTGAAGTAATTTAGTTAATTTAGTAAAAAACTCATCAATAGTGAGTTTTCCAAATCTCATCTCATGAAACTCTATGTTTTTTTCATCTTAATATCTCTCATTCATATATATAAATTTGATTTCCGTTTGAAAGTTTTCCGAAGTAACAATTTTATCATCTAGTACAAGTACCATTTTGGTTTCTTCACACCATAAGGTAGCTTTACCATGTAGTTGGAAAATAAACAATCTGGCTTTCATGTTACTTCCATATTCATACACTTGAAAGTATTTTACCATGTTTAAAAGCCAATCTTCTGCATCTTCCCCCTTTTCACCATCATAAGTGGGAGGTTTAATTTTTTGGAATTCTCCTTGAAATTAATTTTTCTTCATCGAATGTTGTCCAACTGCTTCAGTATCCTCAGATCCTTCTAATTTGGTTTCAGCTTCTTTTCTATTTCTTACAGGGACATCACTTTCATGACTAGAGCTTGAGATTAATTCCTTAATCAACCTCTCTTGCTCTTCACTGGCTTGCAACAATTGTTCACTGCTAGTTCTCATATGAATCAATTCTTGTTGCATCTCCCCGAACATATCGAGAAACTGAGCATTTTGATTTGGTCGATTTCCATCAGCACCTAGATCTACATACAACCCTCCTCCATCGCTCATAATAATAGTTGTACTTTTTTGCACTAAATCACTATACACAAAATAAATTAGTGCAATTTTTTTTTAATTGAAATTAATTTATATCAACAAAATTTTGGATTTTTAATTTCCTGTGTGAGGACACATATATGCCAAGTGTTTCAACATGGGCTCTAATACCATCTATAACAACTCCACTTACCAATTTTTTTATCCAATTATAAAATGATTGTTAAATTGTCGTCAATGACATTAATGTACTTCGTCACAATTCGATGTAACTCTTTAATTGTACTTCATGTTGTTAAAATTTATTTCACAACTTATGGTTTCATGCACATAATAATTTTCTGTGATTTATGATCCCTTGATTCTCTTCAATAATTTCCAATTCATTTTTAGTAGTGACTGTGCTTGAGAAAATTTCTTCACCATATTACTATTCTTATACTAGAATTTATAACTTTCTATTTATTTTTGTCCTTACCAATTTGTACTTACTCTAGCATTATTTGGTAACATAACACTTTATTTTATATCTTAGAATATCTAATTGTATTTTAAGACACTTTCATCACTTATTCCACTTATACTCTATATGTCACCTTTAAAATACCCAAGACATAATGCTAGCATGATTTAACCTATAGTAACAGATTTAATCTTTGAAGTATATCCCTTTTATTTATATAAAAGTATATACCTAATGTTATTAATAAGAATCTAAAAATACTTAATGATACATCTAATATACCTTATAGAATAAATACAACTTCCATTTGCATATTCCACTTAACTAGCTATTGTATATAGGCTTATCCATGTAAGGCTTAATAAAATGTGAATTTAGGAAGGGAAGTTATAATATACCATTTTTATGAATTTCTTTTTCTACCTTTTTCCTCATAATTATATATGAAATGACTCATTCATAAGTTTTTTACGTTATTTGAATATCCTTTGGGTTTTATTAATTTGGAACTTATATTAAATTGTCACTATTTAACATGTTTATACACCAATCCAAAATTAGTATGGTGATATTCACAAATCATTCTTGGATTCTAATTTGTGATAAGGATATGTTCAGGACAGATGAATTATTACATTTCTACTTTCGAGATTCCAATTATTTATGGTTGTACTTAGGATCATTAACTCGATCACATGGCTATGGAGATATTTAGATACAATGGTAGTTTGGATCCTTGACACGCTTACGGTAAAGATTAAATTGTATTTTTGCCTTGGGTGATTTGAAGACCTACCCCGCTTATGAAATTTCATTTTCGTTTTGGCATTCTTGCAACCGTCGGCTCTGGTTTTTTTGCACACAGTCCATCACTATGGTCGATTTTTCTACGCAGTCCATGAATTTGATGGCATTCTAAGTGAAATCATTACACTTATACCATTTCCTCCATGTAATGATATGTAACTTTAATGGCTTGACATCATTCATATATTTACGTCTTTGTATATAAAATTGTTTTTAATTGATTTCCCATTTATTTTTTCTCTGCAACTTACATATCATTGTTTTGTAGCAGGGATTCATTTTTCTTGAGGTTTTTACCATCTCATTCCTCAATGCTTCAAGATTCCATGAGTTAATTTCTTCTCTTCAATGGATAGGTAAGAATTTTGAACCCTCGACGAATTTTTGGTTGCTTGTTTCCTTCGTATTCATATGAATGCTCTTACTATAATTTCTATATAGCATTTCCTATATTTTATATTTCTAAAGAACCCTCTTTTATTTTCATCGTTCTTTAGAGAAACATCCTCATGCATGTCTTTTGTATGCGTTTCAATGTATTCTTAGCCCAGAGAATTCGTAATACCATCTAGGTTTTCAATACTAGTTTAGGTTCACCAAGTTTTATTACGCTTATATTTTCGGGTTTTCATTTACAATATGTTTTCAATATATAATTCTTATTTTCCCCAAATTCATTTGAAAATTCAGCGCTGAGCTTGGTTGTCTTAACAACGTTCATTATATTTGTTGGGTTTGACTTTGATTCAAATTATAATCTCCCAGTATTTTCATTCCATTCTCGTTAATGTGATTATAGAGTTGGGGTTTTCATTCAACATAAATTTCTCTATTTTATTTATTTAAGAGGTTTCACTTAATTTAATTTCTATGCACCCCGGATGCGGGTGCATCCATTTGACATGACGAAGATTTGTGGACAGGCTGGCACGTGGCGAGGCCACATGGCTGCCTACAATCCACATTCAAAGCGCATTGAAAACATTTATATCACATCCCATCACCTGCGATGGCATTGAAGCCGGTGGGGAAGACGAGGCAGCCATCGTATTTCGATGTTGTCCTCTAGCTCTAGGCGCTCATTCACCACCTCGATGCTTAAGTTCTTGGCTCTGCAATTCATTTGGCTCGTCGCAATGCAAAATTATATTCCTCCACTCTTATCTCCCTGTCCTTTGGAAGCCAAGCTACCCAGCTCCGGCACTGCGTTGGGTAGGCGCTGCAATCTCTACTGCTGTGTGGAATTTTTACCTGACTTCCACCATTCTCAAAGTCGTTTTGTCCTTTGTTCCTTGGATCCCCGCCTCCGTCTCTCCCACCTGTCACCCTGCAAAATTCTCCACCTCGATCACTCTCTCTCGGTGGGAAGATGCCCAGGCTCCGGCACAGGCTCAGATGCCACAAAGGCAGGACTCGAGCCAGGCCTTCCTCCAGACGTCGCTCCCTCTCCAGCAATTCGTCAACCTCTGCTTCTGATTCCTCCCATGGCGCCTCTCCTCGCGCATCCAACAGATGCAGGCTTGAGCGTGGCCCTGAAAGACACCGTCCCTCTCCTCCGCATGGTGCTCATGTCCATCTGCCTCAACGTGGCCCTCACAACGTGGAGTCAGCTCACCTAGTTAACCCCTCCATGGCCTTGTTTCATTTCCCTTGTCTCACATCCCAGCCTCTAGTGGTGGCGATGGTTTCTCTAACTTTCAAAGAACTCCCTCAAATTGGCTCTGACCCCATGCCTCCTGCGCATCCTGGAATTCAGCTTCACACCCCTAGTTTTGATCAGGCAATTCAAACTGGCGTTCAGGACCTCTCGCAGGAAGCTGGCGGTGGTAGATATGGTGATGGCAGTTCTCATGTCAAAGGCATGTCAATGGAGAAAACCGAGGCTGGTGCGGAAGAAAATCCCACTCTGGACGACAATGATGACAGCTATGAATGCAGAATCGAAGAAGAACCTCCCTCTGATGACTATGGTATCTAGGACATACAATTACTTTTTGTTATTCTGGTCAGAATTTTTGTCTAGTTGGTGTTTTCAGGAATCCTGGCCATCTGGCATGTCAAATAACTGTTACAGTCCTATGTTTTTGGTTCAATGCTGGTTTGTACTGCTACAGTCCTATGTTTTTTGCTCAATGTTGGTTTCCTCTTTTGAGGCAACTATTATACCTTTCTCTGGCTGGTTTCCCCTTGTGGGAAGCTCTATTTTTGATATTGTGCTGAACTCTCAACACCTATGATGGCACACTACTGTATGTACCATATTTTTTAGTAATAGAATCTAGACTTACTTAGAAAAAAAAAATTAATTTCTATGCGAGAATTAGATTTATTTTCCTTTGTCGTTTAATTCATTTTATGATTGAAGTTTATGTAGGAAATTTCTACATTTACTTTGTTGGGATTTAGCACGACCCTCGTCATTTTCATGGAATTCTGAACTGATGATTTACCTTAAGGAAAATATATTTTCGATTTCACTCAAAAACCCTTGTTCAATTAGAGTGAATTTTGAGTTATTATCTCTTTACTATTATTCATAGAATTCTCCTTTTTATGAAGTTAACGTTCCTGGTGATTTGGAATTTAGTAATATTTAATTTTATATAGAAGTATAATTATAGTATTAAATAATTTGATTCTATCTTTAATTTTTCAACTTTAACTTGAGATTTATTTTGAGAGTAATTCGTACTAAATCTCTAAATTTATTAATTTATTCAAATTAATAAAATTATGATTTGTAATGGAACAATTTTCTCACTAAATCACATCATCTCATATTTTTAATATGTACTCTATCAACAAGAACAAAGGTACTCACTTTTACCTCTTGTCCTATTAATTTCCAGTTAAATATTCTGTTTAGTTAAATTCTCAAACTCATGCATTTTTCTCATGTCCCTTTATAGGGTTTTCTATCTCTTATTAACATCAAATAGTAGGGTAATTTTCTCCATTTAATTACCCTTGTCAAATATTTATATGCTATTTAATATATATATATAGACACAAAGAAAGTCATATGTATATATTTTAATGTATAGGTACTCCACTACCCTCAATGCGCAATTTCTCAGTTTAATCAATCATTCCATCAATTTGGGCAACCCACTCTGCCATTCCTTGACAGTACAATTTTATTTCTTCTATATAGGTTGGTCCATATATATTGAAGAATTCATCCTCATGAATTTCAAAGTATGTTCAATTTTATAATTTTGTTGTAATTATTTAGATAGGACCATGGACTTTGTCCATAATTTATGACAAGTTGTGAATGTAATTTATATAAAGAATAATATTATGGTTATATTATCATTGTAATGATACACATTAGTTATCATTAGTATTTTTAAATACATTTATTTATTGCATTATTATAGATTATTCTTGTACTATTTTCTAGTACTCTATGTTGTATCTCCTTTTCAGACTTCTCTCTTAATGCAAGAATTAATGTTATATAATTAATATTCTAGTTACTATACAGCATAATGACTTCTTTAATTTTGAGTAATCATGTTTACTAAAAGAAATAAAACTTTATCTTTATGTACATACTTTCAGATTCAATGTTTTATTTTACAAGTTGATAAATACACTAAGTTTCCTTCTTTCCCCATGTATTTATATATAATTTCCATGTATATAGTTTTGATGTTTAAAACCTAACCTCAGATTTAAATGTTATTACCAAGGTTTAGAAATTCTGAGTGCTTGCTTATTAATTATAATTTTCTATGTAACTATACAGATCTACTATATCTAATGTAGTTGTTTTCGCTTAAATACCTCAGACTATCTAATTAAAATTTCTACAGAATTTAATGATTCATAAAAAATAACTTTATTACATAATTTAGTCTCTTTTAATTGAACCATAAGTCAATACAGAAAAAAAAAAGTCATAAATTTATTTACCACTATAAGTCATAACACATAATTAAATTAGTTGTGCATACCAATTTTGGTTAGACTTTTTGACACCCACCCTGAGCTTTCCCTCCACATCTCCCTCGAGTAGAGACCAATTCCTCAAAAGTGTAGACGACCTCTTTTATACCTAGGAATGGCTTATTTAGGATTTCTTTCCCTTCATCATGTTCCCATAACTGCGTCTAGTTAATCGGGATGATTTTTTCCTTTTTTCCTAGGATTTCCTTTCATTTTTTCCACAAAAGTACTTTAAAACTAGATTTACCCTATTTCTAGTTTTATTTCACCTATTCTCAGTAACTCTCCAATTTGCTTCGGTATATTTTATATTTTTATCTCCAATCTAATATTTTTAATTTATTTTGATTTCTACAAGGATTTTTGGAGAATCTGGGAAATTCTTTCGATTCTTATCCATCATCATGGATTTGAAATCCTGGTCTCCATTTACACTCTAGTATTTGCACAATAATTCAAATTCCAGATTTATTAAAAATAAAATATAATATGTCTACAATAATCATTTTCCTTTAGATCCACTCGTCCTTTAAGATTGTTCAACTATCTAATAAAAGTAGTAAAAATAGGGATATTACAGATAAAATCATTGTTTTGTTGTTTATGTATTCTTTCTTATTATATAAGGAAATATTCATTACATTTTGTGCTATCACACACTCTTACCAAAATTTACGCACCCACTTGCAGGGGACTACAATCTTCGCTCGTTCTATAGCACCAACTCGATGGGAGCTACAAACCCATAATCTTATTTGTCGACTTCTACCAGAAGGGAGGTCCTACCCCATCACTAAAGGCTACTATGCTCAACGCCTTGTTTAAAATGTTTCATAATATTTCATACTACATCCGCCTATCTAAAATACACATCAAACCTTGTAGGCCACCTTTAATCAAATTTTCATACAAGACCCACGCCCAATGTTTTTCTCAATACCAAATTGAATACTGAATCACATAATATGAAATATAGTCACTGAATCACCACTAAAAATAAATCACCAATAAGTTGAATCACTGATGCCATAAAATAAAGACCAATCAACAATTCAAACTAATACTCAACCATTCACTTATTAATCACACTATTATTTAGCATATAAAAAAAATGGAGACCTTACAAACCCTAACCAAATTACAATTATAATATATGGGTGAATGCAAGAATATGGGTTGCACTTCTAGGCCAAATTTAGTGATGAAATTTCATGTGTTTCCCTCTTTTATTGAGTTGAATCTCTCAAAATTTATATAAGAAATATCAATTTTGATTCGAAGTAAAAAGTAAATTTTTTTAAACATATATGTTTTTTTCCTATGAATATGTGAATTGTCCATTAAATTAAATGTTTTTCCTTGCAAATTTTCACACATATTAAGAGGTATGTGTGTGTTCACATAGCATAACCAAGTATAAGATGAGTAATTTAATATATATGAGCATGATAAACATCGAGAGACATAATTTTTCATATTAAATTTACTTTTTTTTATGAAAAAGTATATTTTTTTATTATTTTTTGAGGTTGGAAAAGTAATATTTCAATTCATTTTGTAGACACGTGTTCACATAATTGTTTTTCAACTATTTAAATAATTTGAAAATACAAGAGTACCCTTCTAAAGAGGGCTCTTAGATGAAGATAATGGTACTTTTTGAAATATTTTCGTTGTGTATATTTTATGACGTTGATTTTCTATTCAACCTCTTTAAAAGAATTCAAAAAAAATTCAAGTCTTATGTTTAAACGAAATTAGATGAAAAATATCATATGAATTTGAAAATGTGAAATTCGTATGAAATTATATAGAGGATTCATTCATGAATCCAACATGGTCAATTATGCCACCTAAGGACAAATTTATCCCTAAGTTTGCGAGGGTACAAAATGGTGTTGTGGAAAATTTTGCAGAAGGGTTGTTGAAATTGTGGATTTTAAGACTTAAAACTCTTAATCGAGTTCTTAAATAGCTTAATCGAAAAACTTAAATTTAAAATTAAAATATCTCGATCTATCTACATAACTCAACCGAGCCTCAATAAAAAAATTGGGAATGATCTAAAACTAATATGTTACCACATTTTAAAATTTCAAATTTTATTAGAGTTTTTGCCCTCATGTCATATAGAAACCTTATTAAATTTAATATTAAGAATATATTATTATTATATTAAATTAAATGATTAAATTTGATAATAATAGAAAAAAATTAATATTAATATATTCTAATGTTAATATTAAATTTATTACTTTTGAATTAATATAATATTAATAGATTGTATATTTTTGTGGTGTAGATTTTTAGAATCACAGCTCGGAATCTCCACAGTTCTCATATTGCTGACTTTAATATAAGATAAAATTTGTTGTATTATAACATGTACTAGCACAGCCACATTAATAAATGTGGTTGATATATTACATAGGCATCAATAAAAGAGTCATTAAAAAAAGAGGCATACAACCTGATTAAATATGCTAATTTTAATTAGTCTATTTTTTTCGTAAATGTAACATAACAAAATATATAAAAATTTTAAAACCCCGAAGTAGTCATATCCTAAAGCTGCTTTAAATTAAAAAAATCCTAAATAATTTCAATTGGAAGACATGAAGTATTTCATGCATATTTTATGGAGGTAGTTGGAACATTAATATTTTTGGAAAATTTTAGATAATATTTCCATGGAAAAATATCATTTTCCCTCCAAGTGAATTTACAACACACATTTGAAATCTTGCATTTTAGCTAAATATTATATTAAAAAAAAAATATTGTTGTATGAAATACAAATAAAAAAAATTATTCAAAAGTAATATTTTTAAATTTTTAAAATATAGAGGAGAGAGTGTATGAGAGAAGGGTAAGAGAGAGAGGGGGACACAAATATGGAGAGAGGGAGAGGAGGAGGGAGTTTCCAAGAAAGAGGGGGAGCTTGAGGGATGCATTTGGAGACAAATATAAGGAACGAAGAAGTTCAACGCATATAGAGAGGTAAAGGTGGAGAGAGGGAGTGACAATGGAGATATGGAGAGAGAGTGTATATGTTTCGGGGTGAGATATAACGACAAATAAGGAGATATGAAGAGAAGGGGGAGAGATTATTAGATAGGGAGGGAGATAGTAAACATAGTTACAGGAAAACGTTCCTGAGAGAGAGAGAGTGAGTGGGTGGGTGATAGACAAAGGGGAGACATAGATGGAGGTGGGAGAGAAAGGAAGAGAGAGAGGAATTGAGAGAGGAGTGGGATATATGGATTTGGAGGGGGAGAGAGTGATAGGAAAGAAGAAATACATATAGAGAGATAAATGTGGAGAGAAAGAGAGAGAGGGAGTGGCAAGGGAGATGGAGAGAGAGAGAGGGAGTGACAAGGGAGATGGGGAGAGAGGGAGAAAGGATAGTAGGAGGGAAGATATATATAAGGAGAGACAAATGGAAAGAATTGGGAGAGAGAGGGAAAGGGAGGGAGATATAGATATATATGGAGAAACAATGTGTATGTTTGTTGGTTGATATAGAGAGATGCAGGAGAGATGTAGGAAGGGAAGGAGGGTGAATCTGTGTCTATGGTGGTGAGATAGAGAGAAAAACAAGGAGAGATAGAGGGAGATATTGATATATATGGAGGGGCGAGAGAAAAGGAATAAATATGCTTCAGCAAGATGAATTTATTCTAGTGTACAGATGTTGATTTCTAATCCTATTTGATCTCTTTCATTAGATGCATTGTTTTGTGTGTAGATGTTTATTTCTAATTTTATTTCATTGTTTTCATTATATGAATTAATTTCATTAAATATGTTACTTTATAGTATTGTTTGATTATGCTTCTATTAGAAGCATTGATTTTAGTGTAGATGTTGATTCCTAATCCTATTTGAATTCTTGTAATAGATGCATTGATTTCAGTGTAGATGTTCATTTCTAATCCTATTTGATTGCTTGCATCATTAGATTAATTGATTTCAGTACAAATTTTGATTTCTATGAAGATGTTGATTTATGATTTCATGTAACTAGATATATGGTCTACATTATTTTGAATGCAATAGTGTAACAATGTGCATTGATTTTAGTGTAATCAAAAAAATATTATCGATGACATGCATTATTACTAATATTTTGTAGGTAAGCTCAAACAAAACAAAATTGAACAAAAATTACATTTGTAACTTTTACATCTTCAAATATTTTAAAATTTAATGTATAAATTTTTCCAGTTATATTTTCGTTTTTCAAAATTGAATAAAAATTATTTCCATCACAAGGAATCGATAAAAATAATTGGATAACTACTCGTAAATTTAGCAAAGATGGTAACATTACATAAAATTATAGAAATGCTTTCATATATTATTTTTTGACGCATATATTAAATTTCAATACAATTAATTTATATCATGTTATGAGTAAGATCTTGTAGATAATATACAAATAAATAATGTTGAATACAACCTATTTTTTGGTTGTATGACATTAGAGGAAATTTCTCTCTAAAAGTGGCCTCCTAAGGCAAAACAATAAAATAATAGTTTTTTTTTTTTTTTTTGCTCGTTCAGAGTAATCCTAATCTTCCCATTTTTTCTCCTCCCATCCCACCCACAAGTTTCGAACCAAAATGTAGTGGGCTTGGCCCATTTTAGACTAACTACTCGCACAACGAGCTATGACCTTGCTCGGGATCGAACACAAGACCGGTCAGTCATTACAAGGCCGAATTTACCACTATGGTGCCTCCATGACCTTAAAAGGTAGTGGGCTTCTCCTAGTTTAGACTAACTACTTGCACAACAAGCTACTACCTTGCTCGGGATGGAACACAAGACCGCTCTATCATTACGAGGCCAATTTTATCACTACGTTGCCTCCACGACCTTAAAATGTAGTGGTCTTGCCCGATTTAGACTAACTACTAGCATGATGAACTACGACCTTAATCGGGATCGAACAAAAGACCGATCTATCATTATGAGGTTGAATTTACCACTATGCTGCCTCCATGACCTTATAAAATAATAATTAAAAGACAAAATAGGATTTATAAATTTTGGAGGGAAAATAAGAAAACTACATTTTTTAGAATATTTTTTGGCTTTTCTCCTTATTCGTTTACTCTAATTTTAAGTGTAGGCACTTGTTGGATGCACGTATTTTAGGCACTCATTAGACACAAAATTAAATTGCACATCCAATGAGTATCCATTATTCATACTTTTGAGAAGACGCACATTGATACAAATTCAAGATGCATTAAAAATGTGTGTTGAACACGCGTTTTTGATGTATATTCAATTTGTATCAGTGTGGGTCTTCTCAAAAGCATGCATGATGGGTACTCGTTGGATGTGGAATATAATTATGCATCAAACGAGTGCCTACAACACACATTTTTAATGTATCTTCAACTTGTATCAATGTCGGTCTTCTCAAAAGTATGCATAATGGGTACTCGCTGAATGCAGAATTTATTTCCGTGTCCAATGAGTGCCTACACTTAAAATTTGAGTTACCATATAAATAGATAAGCCAAAAATACAATTTAAAAGGCAGATTTTACTCTTCTCCCTAAAAAATATTTACATGTACCAATTTTTAAATTAAAGTATTTTGATGGGTCTATGTTTTATGACATGGAAATTATGTGAAAAATTCATGGGAAGTTTTAGGATTAAATTTCCTCTAATGCATCTTTTAAAAATTAATAAAACGCATTTAAATCCTAACTATGTTTTTTAATTCAACCTTGAGATACTAAATTAATTGAAATATTTAAAAAGGTTGTTTGTGCAATGTTATATAGTTGGGTAACAAACCGTTTCAAATATATATATATTTATTATAAATTGAATGAATTTATAATTCAAATAATTATATTTAATTGTGATAACATAAATGTTGATTGCAGTAAAAGACACTTTCTATAAAATAATATAAAGCATGATATAGAAAAAAATTTAAATTAGTGAAATCATTTTAACAGATCCATAAAATTAAAAAATTAATGAGATCCATATAAAAGATTAATACAAATACATAAATTTAAATAGTGAATACATGTAACAATAAACTATCCATATGAAAATATATACAAATTACAAATATCACATGAAAATCCATAAACTAAAATAACAAACATCGATAAACTTAAATAGTTTCCATGATATACATCCATAATATGTTTATGTATTAAAAATATTCAAAGCTTGTATCAAACATGTAAATCTACCCTATGAAATGATCCCGAAAAGATACAAACTATGATATTATAAGCACAACCAAAACTCTATGGGAGTTTTGTTGTGCAAAGTAAGTGTCCATAATTTGGTACTGCAGTATAGCACATTCAAATTCAAAATAATTAGATCATTATTTGTACAGAGAAAACAATATGGAAATATATTATTTTCTTACCACACTTTTAACTACATATACAAGAATATACTAACCTTAGTTGAGTCAAAATGCAAGTCAGTTGAGATGGGGATCTTCTCATGAATCTGGGTTTGACTCTCCTCTACCTATGGCTCAATAATTCGGGACTCCATCGATAGATCTACATCATCAGGGAATCTAAACCCAACATTCCGCTCATGTCTCCACATAAAACAACATCAATGACACTCTTCATATGAGCTTGTGTATACAATGGAAAGGAAAATCATAATCAGGCAACAAATTAATTGGTGTATATGTTTAACCTAAAAATAATGTTCAATTCTTAGGAATTAAAATGTTATCTCAATTGTTTGTCCATGTGGTTGTACATAGTTATTCTCATCCACATTACTGAACATATAAGGTGGAGGAGAATCGATGGAAACATGCTCTGGTCAAGGATTGCCTTATTGATCAACTCCCCCATTGGATGATGTCATAAGCTCATCCATGTATCTAGGCTGTGTCTACATATTATCATGAACTTATTAATATAAATGAAATATAATATGAATTGGAAATTATAATATAAACAATTATGCATAATTTGACAATACGATTCAAAATTTTTGTATATATATGTATCTAGTCTATGTCACGTAGGAAGTGAACCCTACAACTCTCATAAATGGCATCATGATACATACATGTATAGGCCAAAATATAGTGAATGGGTAAACTTGTGAGAAATAAACCATCATATAAGGGAACTGGCAGGTCATGAGGCAATGGTGGTTCTCTCGTAATCTCTCCATCCAATACAGCATGCGCACTCACTAATGATGTTTGCATGTTGTCTGCAATAGTCACCCTGGTTTCACAAGCGAGTTGTGAGAAACCCTCTAGCTATTTTAGTAATAGCAAGCTCCAATACAATAGTGACAATAATCTCGAAGGTGGTGGTATATGTCGAGGGTCCCTGCAATCCCCTTCACTCATAGTTATGTACCAAGTTGCGCCCATAATAATGAGAGATGGTATTAATTTAATATGAAATCATATGTAACACAAAATCTACATATAAATATTGGGAAAAATAAATGATATACTAGTCATGGTGGGGAAATAGCCCCAAGCTCCAAATAATATATCATACAAAAAAGGGGCTGCATAAGCATTCCTAAAATATTTTATTGGAATCGGGTGTGTATGTCTAGTAGGGTTTTTTGAAGGAATTTCCATCAACTATCAATGAAAATTAATTTCCTTGGTGGACACTTTCACCACCTCCCAAGTATCTATGCCTCTAACATCATGATTATTAATCCTTAGTATGGAACGTAATATGTGGTTACATGGGCCCATCGTCCGATATGTATCGATAAACCTATTGATTCTATCCAACATAGAATATACTACAAGGTGATTCAATGAACTAACAAGGATATTCTTTATCTTTGTTGTGACATGTGCATGATAGGTTTTAACATCCTCTAATGTCATATGTGTTCTAGCATAAACCCACTGAGGCATCGGTCTTCCTCTCCCATCCTCAACTTTGGCCTACTAAGGGCTTGTATATCATAAACATAATTTAAGATATATAATTAACAGACTATGAATATAATAAATTATACATTAAATTCAAACACATCACTTGAATACAATTTCAAAATTAAAGACAATTTTAGGACATAAAAACATAAATTCTAAAGAGGATTTAAAAACGTAGTAGGTGTACCTAAAGTAAGAGAATAATTTCCACTATATGTAGCATGATCATAAATAGAGACAAAAACACTACCTCTAACACTCTTACTTGCATCGAAGGTGAGATTTATGAGTGGAACATGAAGTGTCAATGGGATGCATGATCTATCAGGAGCCTAACCACGTATAGAAAAACCCCTCACATGGTGATGTCCTGAAGTTGGGGCGTGCATATGAGATGCCTCAACATATTACATATAATACATATAAACTAATCCAAATTTTTTTTTGAAAAAAAAACCATTTGTAAACTCAAGTAGAATAATCTAGCTTGAAGTCATAAAACTTAGACCAAAATATTGAGTTCCATGTAAACAAAATTGAAAGAAGTGATAAAATCTACCTTCACACTTTGTCTTGTTTCTAAATGGTGGATTTTATTGATAGTGCATAAATATGTAAAAATATATGAAATAAACCTATTTACAAAACTAATAAAATTTCATACTAACCAAATACTACAATATGCTTTAAGTTCTCAATATTCAACTTGGAAACATGTTAGGTCCTTATATTACTAGTATATTCCCTTATTGTTGTTAGTGTAACCCCCTTATTGTTATTCTTGTACCCTTGTAACCCCCATATTGTTATTATTGTGCCCTTACATTATTATTGTTAGGTCGGATAGGATTACATTGTGGCCCCACTAGGATTACTTTATGGCCCCATGGACTCCTACATATGGAGAGGATGTTTTTTCATTTTTATAATCCAAGACTTGTTCATTTATGTAATGTATTGGAGGCTTCCCCCTCAAATTGGATGATTTATAAGGCATTGATCTCTCTTTTCTTCTATTTTTGGATCTTGTTTCATAACATTTGGTATCAGAGCATCCACCATCCATCACATATTATTTAAGGGAAAATTATATGGTTCAAGCAGTGGAGGATCACATCAAACATCAACAAGAAGTTCTCCAACTCTTAAAGGATAACCTAAATTTGGCATAAAATCGAATGAAACAACAGGAAGATCAACATCGCAGTGAGAGAAGTTTTGATGTGGGAGACTGGGTATTTTTATGGCTATAAACATACAAACAAATGTCCCTCAAGCAAGCTATGAAGGATAAAAAATTATCTCCAAAGTACTATGGTCCTTACAAGGTGTTGCAAAATATTGGTACTATGGCATACAAATTGGAGCTTCCTACTTCTTTGCGAGTGCATCCAGTTTGGCATATAAAAAAGGTTATAGGGGACAAACTTCTAGTTGAAACAATATTGCCAGAACTTGATGAGGAAGGAAAAACCATATTTGAATCTAAAGCAGTCACAGAAACAAGAACTTGATAGCTATGAAATGGATCAATTTCATAGTATCTCATGAAACGGAAGAACTTACCCACTGAATATTTTACATGCGAGGATGATAATTTTATACAGAAGCACCCGAAGCTACTCAAGCGTTGAGGACAACACTTTTTGGAAGGAGAGGAGCATGTTAGGTCACTATATTACTATAATAGTCCCTTATTGTTCTTAGTGTAACCCCCTTATTGATATTGTTGTACCCCTGTAACCCCCATATTGTTATTATTGTGCCCTTACATTATTATTGTTAGTTTGGCTAGGATTACATTGTGGCCCCATTGAATGCTATATATAGAGAGGAGGTTTTGTCATTTGTATCATCCAGGAATTGTTCATTTATGTAATCTATTGGAGGCTGCCCCCTCAAAGTGGTTGATTTCTAAGGTGTTGATCTCTCTTTTCTTCTATTATTGGAGCTGGTTTCATAGCAAAACATGAAATGTACTAGGTACAAGCACATGAAGACATTGTTTCCTGCTCAACACACTACATAATGAAACAATATGGGAGAAATTAGAAAATAGTATAAATATTTATTCACGAAATGAAATGTATCTATCAATGATGCATTTTTTAAACATGAACGTGTGTATATATATATATATATATATATATAGTTATATTCTAAATTCTATATATACATGTTATATTTTAAATAATTATGTTGTGTTAAAGGTTATAGTTATAGTTATGTAGATTACATGTTACACTATGTATGTTATGAACTATAGTATGTTCTCTCTCTCTCACTCTCTCTCTCTCTCTCTCTCTCTCTCTAATTTTATGTTATGTTAAATGCTAAATAGCAAGTTATGTTATGTTAATTAGCTATAGAACCATGATATGTTATTATATCTTTGTGCATGTGATGTAATAACATTGTAATAATTAAATATATATAATTATAGTTATGTTACATTATATATAGATATATATATATATATATCTATCTGTGTGTGTGTGCAACTTTATATGTTATGTCAGAGATTTATAAAATTATGTTATGTTATAATATATATATATATATATATATAGATATATATATCAACATTTTTTTCTTTTATATTTTCAACTTTAAATAATAATATTTTATTTTTGAAACTAGAATCCTACTATATTTATTATTAAAGAAATATTTAAATATAAATTAATTTAAATTTAAAATAACAAAATAAATTAAAATTTCTTATTTTATAAATAGAGGCTCACCATGAACATCCATATTAATCATGTCAATATTAATATTTTACTTTAATTATTTGTTGCTTATAGTTTCGTTGTTTTATGCTTTGGAGTTTTTTGGGTATATTTTGTCATTTTTTTTTGTATTTTAAAATGAATTTTAAAGAACAAAAAATAAAAATTATTTGAAAATTTATTTCACAAAATTCCTAAAGAAAAACTTTAAAAACTAAAATAATTAGGAAAAAATGTTTTTACCATTCGAAGTGAGATAAAGAAAACATTGCAAGTAAGAAACAAATTTAAAACCTAAATGATAGTTTTTTGGTGGTTTCAAAGTGTTTTATAGGTTGTTTTCAAGGGTATTTATTGTGGTTTTGTAGGTTGGTTTTGTGGTTTTCTAAGCTGTTGCGAAGGGATTTTTTTATGGTTTTCTTTTTGGTTTTGTGACTCTCTAAGTTATTTTGAAGGGTTTTTTTGTGGTTTCCATGGTTTTTGTATGTTTTTCTTCAAATTAATTGGTTTACGTGGTTTTCACACATGGTTGTTTTTATTTTAAATTAATTTGTTTGATTATATATATATATATATATATATATATATATATATATATAAGAAAGATAAAAATGATAGAACAAGTACCTTCATTTGAGCATTTCTGACATCGGCGGGGTGGTTGTCGATGTTGATTTGAATGATCCACACTCAAATTGCTTGATTGAGCTCCAACACTCTCGGCCAAACTACTGTCACACTCTTAATAAATCTCTTGTTTTACCCATGATATGTGAAAATAATGCATCGAGACCACGAGAATAGTATTTATAAAAAAAATGGGCTTGATCGATCCATGGTGCTCGATCGGGTGTATAACTCAATCAAGGGTTTTCTTTTAACACTTCATCAAGCTACCTTTTTAGCAACCAAGAACCTCAATCAAGCGATTTTTATTCCCACAAAAACATGCCATATTTTTCTAAAAATTATAACCTAGCTCCATGATTTTACCCATATATGTGATTGCTCTAAAGAAACCCTACATATATATGTATTTCTTCTGCACAAAACCTGCGTACATATCTCAAATCCCTTATATTGAATATTGAGATTCTGACTTATTTTACCACGAAACCAACCAATGAATCAATCGATACAAGTAATTAACCAATAAAAAATCACTGAATGAACCATGGATCACTACATATAAGAATTGAATCACTAAATAATTAATCACTTATGAATATACCATAAGCTAAATCAATCCAATCAACACTATCATATATAGACCATCCTTATCAAGAAATCATTGAAAGATAGAAATAAGTAATATATAATTTATCAAATATCATTACAAAGTAGTGATTCAAACTGTAAAAGATAGACGTGCTTCAATTAACCAGGTATGTGTATATATTCTCTTTCCATGCATGAAACCAATGTATAAATTTCAATATACCGAATACCAAAACGTATTATTTTAGAATGTATACACGAATAATGTAAGAACATCTACATAAGTACACGATATTCTGGAAATATACACACATATAGAACTTAAATTACCGAAGCAAATAATCTCTCCAAACATGGCACGCATTTTGCATACTTTATTGTAAAAAATACAGATCTCTGTAAACATATTTAGATGATATAGCTACTATAATAATACATCTTTCCTTGTTAGAAATCAAAACATTCTATAAAAATTAAATCCATTGGGTGTATATTGAATATATTTTCACATTTTTCAAATATGAGTCTTCTCCTTGCTTCCTGATGCACACTTGTTCTAGACCGAATCACACATGAATAATCCATTAACAAATGCACACTAGAATAATTAATCTACATCTCCATTTACAGATTTTTCCTTTTCCAATTCCATAGGAAAATCCTTTGGTAATGTTGATGGTATCATTTAACATAATGAATAGACATTGTCACTACAATGCTATGGAAAATTACCATGGTAATGGCACTTCGTATCTAGTTTTCCGTGGTTCAAATAATGTATGCTACTTTTCTACAAAACCTATGTATGTACGTGATTCTTCTACATAAGAAGTTTGTATACTTCTCAAACTTCACAATTTCCATGCATTTTGTTACTTATCTATCAGTTTCCTCACATATCCTCTATAATATCTATAATAATATTCATGATATCTACATTAGTTCCATAGAAATGATATTACAATAATGTTTCCATCAAGGACGTATTTTTCAACAAACTTCCCAACAAGGAAAAAAATTAATCATAATGTCAATGATCTCCCCTTTGGAATTGACGTCAACATATTTGGTGTTTCGAAATAACCCACAAACACCTACAAGTTGTTAGGTCTATATAAAATTGGTGTATCTCTTTATTATTGTTAGTGTAGCCCCCTTAATATTATTGTTGTACCCCTGTAGTCCCCATATTGTTATTATTATGCCCATAAAAGCAACTATTATTATTTTTGTGCTCTTACATTATTATTGTTAGATTGGCTAGGATTATATTGTGACCCCATGGAATCCTATATATAGAGAGGAGGTTTTGTCATTTTTATCATCCAATAACTATTAATTGATGTAATGTAAATGAGGTTTCCCCCTTGAAGTGGTTGATTTCTAAGGCATTGATGTCTCTTTTCTTCTATTTTTGGAGCTAGTTTCAGAACATTTGGTATTAGAGCTTTGGATTCTAGGGTTTCACTGCTCCAAACATGTCATCATTGAATTTCCGCTATAATTTTTTTTCTATGAAGGATCAGAAGTTAAAAATTTTACGACATGAATATGAAATCATGAGGAACTTCATGTAAAACTTTCAAATCTTGGTAGGTAATGTTTTCAAAGATATGATTTGTGGAAGTTAGAGTTTTTTTCGGATCCTCAATTTCATCTAAAATAGGTGACCTTGGGAAAATCATCATAACTATCTCTCTGAACATAGGATTTTAATTATGTAAAAAGTGGCAGAAATTATAGGGACTGTAGTTTCCTTTGTATAAATTTCAGAGTCGAAGGAGGAAAAAATGACACATGGTGCCTCGTAAAAAGTCGCTCTACTGAACCAAACCATAATTAGGTCATTGTGGGAGACTCGGTATAAATTTGTATTGAAGAATCCAAATCAAGTCAGACTTGTGGCATTCAAAAGAAGATTTAGAGGGCTACTAGAGGACCTAATTTAAGATATTTAATATCCAAAATGGAAAATATATTCCTGTTTCAATATCGAGATCCTCAAAAGCAAGAAAAAGGTGTGTATTACTTTTCAAATTGCATAAGTCTTGTTTGAAAAATTAGTTTGAAGTGATTCCAAGGGCATGTTGAAGCATAGATACTAGTATTAGGTTCCAAAATTCCCCCTAAAAATAATTCCACATCCATTAATCCCTCATAAATCTATACTATGATGCATAAAGAGGAATAATTGTAGTATGATATATCAAAACTATGGTACGAAGGGAAATAAATTTTGATCTTACAAAGAGAAATCACAGATGACATAGATGTTTTAAAATGAAAAATGGAGGGTAAGTGGGATGGTTTGAAGGGTAAAATGAAAGCTAATATGGATGATGAATTAGTGGAAGATCACATCGAGCATCAACAAAAAGTTCTCCAACTCTCAAAGGATAACCTAACTTTGGTGCAGAATTGAATGAAACAACGGGAAGATCAACATCGCAGTGAAAGATGTTCGGAAGCAGCCACATAAAGAAGAACTCGACAACTACAAAATCGATCAATTTTAGAGTATCTCAGCAAGTGGAATAACTTACTCGTTGAAGATTCCACATTGGAGTATGATAATTTTATACAAAAGCATCCAAAAGTAATCAAGCATTGAGGGAAACACTTGTTTGAAGGAGAGGGGCATGTTAGGTCCCTATAATAGTAGTGTATACCATTATTATTATTAGTGTATCCCCCTTATTACTAGTGTTGTACCCCTCTAGCCCCCATATTGTTATTCTTGTGCCTCATAAAGGACACTATTTTTTTTTTTGTTAGTCAGAGGGATCGGAAACAGAAGGCAGTTTTCACATGTGTGGCACGGGGTCCAACCCCCTGACTACAATTATAACCTCTCAAGGAACTACCTAGCCTACAAGAGCGGTACCTGGATAAGACGAGACTTGAACTCGTGACTTGCTTAACAGAATGAACACCTTAACAGTGCGTCCGCTAGCCACTAGACCATGCCCCTGCGGGAAATAAAAGAAACTATTATTACTGTTCTACCCTTGAATTATTATTGTTAGGTCAAATAGGGTTATATTGTGACCCCATGGACTCCTATATATATAAAGGAGGTTTTGTCATTTGTATCATTCAAGAATTTTTCATTTATGTAATGTGAAGGAGGTTTCCCCCTTGAAGTGGTTGATTTTTAAGGCATTGAACTCTCTTTTCTTCATTTTTAGAGATTGTTTAATAATAAAAACACCAAGTATTCTCTCCTCCATTGACATGAAAGGATAAGTGTTGAGCTACAATGAATGAATTATTTTCCATTGTATCACTCATCATCTTATGCTTGGTGTACTAATATTAATTATGAAATATGCATACTCACAACGCTCCCCATGAGGATATGTTTCACCTTCTAAAGATACGCAATACAATCACAATACCTTATTAGTCAAAACCATGACTATCCATAAAAAAATATGACCTCTATTATCACTAATGGAACTACGGTCCCTTATTAAATCAATCACCGAAAATAATTGGGCTGCACACATAACACGAGTTCATAAAAATATCCCATACATGAATGAATTTATAATGATTACAACATCAGTATTTTCATGACCAATAGATGACACTCATGAAAAATAATATATCATTTATGCAACGTATTATCCATAAAAAAGGACCTCTATTGGCTCGAGGAGTCCTGATCCAGGTTTTCGCACCCTGAGAGAGAGTAGGTATCAACGCAGGCCCACAATTATTAGATCTACATAGAAGAGTGATTCACAGGATTCCAAAATGTAACTAGACTATATTTCTTATCATATCTTCTCTAGCAGGTTCGCATCCACATGCGTATCATCAATTACAACGATAAAACAACATAATCACAACTAATATTTTCAACACATATAGTTCACGTTCATTAACATAGATGCAATCAGAAAGTGAAAAAACAATCACATCACAATAATATACTAAATGCAGATACTTTCATACCACAGAGAAAAAATAGACGAGTTCCTAGCTTAATCAGAGAAGCTTAGTTTGAATCAATCATAACAGAATAGATCTAGACAACATCATATGTTTTAGGAATACTTGACATATATTACTTATCAAAATCCTCTTACATTCCCCGAATACCACCTGCGCACATAGCCAGCAAGGTCCGAACATAGCAAGACAAAGGATCTCTGGGCACACATCCATCTAGAGTCCTAACCCAAAAAATCCAACCCAAGGTCTAGCAATTCATACTTCACATCAATCTCTTTTCATTCTCTACCTATCGACTCAAAAAGGTTCACCTATTTGTACTACTTTAGCCTACGCATCCAATGGTCTGCAAACATGGTTTCTGAACTCTTGGTCTACCCTTGACATGCTTAAAATGTATTAGGGGTTTTGACACACCTCAAAACCCTTGCGTTAGACTAAATATAATAAAAATATACAAATTGGACCAAATTCGCAGCTTCGTAGGAGACCCTATTCCAACATTCCCCCAACACAATCTTGTGACTCGTCCCGAGTCACTGAGATGGTGGGGTCTCCACCTGCAGCTGAAATATTTTGATCACTTCTGCCAATGGGGGTAGCACGGCTTCGCTTTGGGTAGCAGCAGTCTGGGTGATGTCGACCAATTTCTGTGAAATCGGGCTATATTTCATAGTTGTGACACATTCGAGAGTCTGGTTTAGTAGCCTCATGACTACATCAGAATCTTGTGAAAGTTTAACACCGTTAGCAACCCAAGTCTTTAGGCAGTCGTTGAGGGCCTTCTTCTTCTGTCGAAGCTCTTCCATCTCAGCTTGGAGGTCTTGTCTAGTTTGTAATCGTTCCAAGCATTGAGCAGGAACCAACGTGGGTAGGGTGGCTTCCAATGTTTCAAACGTCTCCTCTCTCTGCCGCAAGGCCCGGATTATTTCACGCAGGAGTGGATCATGTTGGACCTTGGTCCATAGTTGCGTGGCAATTTCCAATAGTTGAGCACCCTACACAATCTTCCTTGTGATGACGTTCGTACCTGCGGTGAAAAGAGTAGATCGCTGGCCCCACACCTATGGAAGTGTTTGGGGCTACAATTTAGCCTGCATATCAGAAATCTACTACTCCATCCATGAATTAACCTCTGCAACCTCAATTCGAGATGCCTTCAATTCGGTGACCAACCCCTCAACCTTTTTTGGGAGCATAGCATTAGCCAGAATCTCTTCTAGAACTTCTGCATAGAGTTGGTGAATGAAAATTTCAAGCTCCTTCTACTGCATGGTGGCAAGGGCGATTGTGCCATTGCTTTCGATGATCATTTTCTTAGCCAATCCTAGTTGTTGGTGAATCTGCAAGTCTTGGTGCTGAATCTCCTGAAATATACTCATGTGGAGCCCCTGCAAAGCATCTTGGGATAGTCTCGCTAAGTCTATTTGTACCTCCTAGAAACTATGGACCTACGTGCTCAGGTCGGGCGGGCTGATCATAAGGACAGTGCCAGGAAAAGGGTAGAGGTGGCTTTCTATCATTCTGAGAATACCACTTCTAGTGGTTTGTGTCGTTCGTACCAAAGTCACATTGGTGTGTAGTGTTTCCATCTTTAGTTACAGGTCGTGGAGCTCGGCCTGTAATGTGGTGAGCGTAGCCCTTTTCTGTTATTCGAGGGCTTCCCATCGATCCTGCATGGCTAGAGAGACTGCATCAGTAATCTATTCAAGGTCACCATCAATCAAGGTGATATTTTCATCATGTTCTATCTGATGAGCGCCATGCCTCTTCTGGGATCCTTCGATGGGATCGCTTATGCGCTTCATCCCGCAAGGGTATGCAGTTCCCTGTGCATCCCCTCCTTTTGTCCCTAAGTTGGGCTACGAATATTTCTATGTTCCTACTTCAGTGTCCTTCTCATCAGTCCGCTTCTACTGCACATATTTCTTCGCAACCAGTTCTGTGTCCTTCCCGGTAGCTTTGTTGGAGCCTCCAATATCCTTAATAGTGACAAGGGGAATTACTTGTGTTGTGTTGGCATCTTTAGGGCCCTACGCCCTTGTCGTGAAGCCAATCTTCGACTATGGGGGCCAGAGTGTGATAACATTGTCAATTTCCTCGTCCGCGACCATATAGAGGAGCAAAGTCCAAGCTTTCTCCTTTCGGCTCTGAATCTGTATATTGTTCATGGTCACCTGGAAGGTGGCTATGTGCTTGTACTTGTCATAGACTATGGGTGATAAGCATGGTCAAGAGTTGATGGAAGCTGCCACACCACTTTTGAAGAGGACACAGAAGAATTGATTTTCCTCTATGCATTACGCATCCTTGGAGTCCCACAACTGTGCATAACGGGCTCCTTCACACATAGTTGGGGTAAGCTCAGGGAGGACAGACTCTGTAGGAGCTTCCTACGTGACCAACGCTATGAGGAAAAAAAACCATGAGTAACAAAAGGCGCACCCTGGGGGATGACTGTAACTCCATTGTCGTTATGAATCATGTCGAGGTATAATGCAGGTGTAGTTCAAGGAATGCTTCAAAGTTGGCTAGGTCATGATTGCCAAACTTGACCTCATGAAGCTTACCAAAAGGTTCGCCAATGATGGGGACCTCGCCTGGGGTTAGTGGCATCTGCAGGTAAGTGACGAGGCCATCGAGATTCTTCGGCGTGTGTGTTGATGTCCTGTGTGGTCGAACAAAGGGATGTAACTAGGGAATTGGCTCGACGAGTTCTGCTTCCCCCCGAGCTACTTGTGGGGATTTTTTTATTTTCAGGGAAGTTCGCGGCGTTCCTACAACCCTTTTCATGGGCTTCTGGGGCTTTTCGGAGCTCTGTGCCTTTGCTTAACCTTTCCTCCTAGTTGGGCTCAACATGGAGAGAATATCTTCCGCCCCAATCCCCTGCTCTATCAAGGTCATTGGCTTAGAAGGCTCAGCAAGGTCCGTAGCTGTCATCCTTGCACGAAAAATAAACTCTATGTTGCTACTATCCGAGGGGGTAGGTTGCTCGGACATGAAGGAGACACTATAAACACAGAGCGTCTTTCAGCACCAAATCATCACAGTAAGATATTCCAAGTACAAGATATACAACTGATACAGAACCCTTGTCTTGTATGGTTGACCCTTTTTATAGCTAACGCGAGTGGTCAGTGGTTCAGCAAGTTTCACTTGGAGCTTACCATCATGTAAACTATAAAAAATCTCCCCTAACTGCCTCATTAAATTCCAGTCGCCCACTCCAATGAACAATATATTTTGCAGCTCTGGTGCACTCAACACACACCTGCACTCCCATTGCCCCTGTGTGCGTTCAGTGCTCCTCCTCTATACACGATGGCCCAGCCAACATTCCATCTACATTTTGAGCAGGCCAATTGTTTTATTTACTAGTTTGACGCTCCCTTGACACTCAGCATTCCTACTAACTTAAATAGCCTTTTGAAGAAGCTCTTTTATAGGTGTTGTGATTAATGCATACTCCTGCCTCGTTTTTATGTAGTAGCTTGCGAAGTGGAGGAGCGAGCACAGTTGTTTCGCAGCTGTAGGTGTTTCCAGATCTGCAGCTTCCATAGTGTCCACCATCTTTAGTGAGTTTCTGTAGGAGATGCACCTATCATTCACGCACCCTTTCCTGCCAGTGGTAGTTATCTTGTGCAATTATATGCAACTTCAGATTACCAGTTTGGGTTGTTCCCTGTGTAAGTGAACCAAAGGGTCGAAGAATAGGAGTAAGATATTCCAACATGCTCCCCGTTCGTGGAATGATGCCTTACGCTCATCCCACCAATTCGCAGGTGTTGAGTGTAGGGAGAGATTGAGGGCCCATAACCTTCGCTCCTTTGGAACTTCAGCTTTGAATGCTTGCAAAAATTCTTTAATGCTAAAAGAACCATCAAAGTAGGGTAGATCTCTTACCTTTAAGGATATACATAAAAAATCCCTTGTAATTATAAGACATTGCAATGCGGATATGTTGTTCAATTGGTTTTCCCTATTATCCAGTTCCCCATCAAAGTAAGAAAAACAATCACTATCCTTTTCCCAGTAGAGCATACTATGAGCCATAGGGTTGATCCAATCTTTATCCTACATAGTTAACTTGTAGATGGGATTACCTCCTCGTCGATATGCACCATCTCCGTATACCTTTCTCCTTCTACAGGGTCTAAAGTGACTATCACTCATATACATTCGTTCTCATATACCATGCTTCTCTTCATGAATTTGATAATACCACCCATGTCGATGGCCCAATATAACATTAGGAGCACAGGGTAAGGGTCCACATCTTCCACAAACTGAATGACCTCAAAGTTGGTTTCGACCTTAACTCCTACAATATCCACTACAATCTATGATATCCTTCCTAACAGTATGATCTTCTTTTGATTTTCCATGCACAGCTGGATAGTGGACCATTCCAGCTTGGGTTCTCCCATACGCTGCAAATTTTTCTTGGGTAGCATGTTCACGTCCGAGCCTAGATCCAAAATAACTTGCTCCATTTCGAAATCCCAGATTTGTGCTGCGAGCTGCATTTCCCTACCAGTGCATTTATTGTACTTATAAAATGTGTTTACATCCTTAACTTCCAGGGGCGGGTTGGTTTTCTCTACACATCTATTTAATAGTGCCTATAGGTTTTCAATGGCTTGCTGGTTACGCAGTATTTTCATTCATGCTTGTAAAAATGGTCAGACCCCTTCTCCTTCTTTGGTGGCCGCACGGACCTGTGAAGCAGATGCTTCTGTGAACTCCTGCTGAGCTGTGATAAATGTTTCCCTTTCCATTTGTAGTTCCAGGCCCTCTGATTTGATGATAGCTTTCTTGATCAGAGGCTCAACCGCATTTTTTTCTTCCGCCCCCTAGTGGCGAGGCCACTACGATTTATGATATTAATACATGTTCCCTTGTTCCAAGGCTCTATCGTAACCCTTTTCACATTCAGGGCAGGTGTCTGCTATTTATCCTACACCTTAGCCATTAAAATCAGGCAGTCCTCGATCACATGGTCTAGCTACCTGCAATACTTGCAAGATTTCCTTGTAAGGTTTAGGAAGTCCCTTGTAAAGTGACGTATCTCCTCGCAGTTATAACAGATTATTTTGCCTCTTCCCCTACCTGTGCTTCTGCCTCGGCTCCCTCCCATACCCTTAACAGGGGAGCCCCCGATATTAGAGGGGGTCCTTTGTGATGAAGGATTTGTCTGTACCCTATAGATCTTTCCTCAGTCTATTAGTAGATCATAAGTTTGGTAGTTCTACTCATCATGCCCCACATACCTAAAATACATGCATGATTTCTTCTTAACCTCTGAAATACAAGTAGAAAGGCGAGGTCAGTGGTTGGTGTCGTGAAACCCCACAACACGATAGTCGTCACACCATAGTACCGACCTACTTGGACCTACAGCTTCTCTAGGGTGCAGTGGGCTATGTCCTCTAGCCTGCATGTAGTCTACTAATAGGTGACATTTATCCTTGGTGTGGCCATTCACCTTGCATCGTATGCACCACCTTTTAGGGCTAGCCTCCACTCCTCATTCCTTTCGTGGATTCTGGAACTCCATGTGCATTGCTTCAGCTGGCCTTGTATCTGTTGTACACCCAATTGGGTTACATCTCCTGGTGCAACCTCCAACTTCATTGCTATCTCCAATTCCTTCTCCTATGACTCAATGTCTTGGTGGTCCATCGGTATGCATAGGTGGGGCAACAACATAGCAATGAACCACTCCACATGTTTCCTATCATCATACTGGAATCCTCCTTCTTTAACTACTTTTTTCAATTGCTCATCAATTTCCCATACAAACTTAGATCGACCTTGTTTGAAATATTTTAGGCTGTTCACTGTCTGGGTGTAGGCCTCAGGCTTCTAGAACTATTTCTTCATGGCGTTCTTAATGTCCTCAACGCTCATGTTCGCATGTTGGTAGAGGTATCCTATGTACCATTCTAGGGCCCTTCCTTCAAAAGAAAGAGATAGTTGCGCTCTTTTCACAACATCGCTCACTACATTCTGCACAGTCCATACAAACCCTGCGAAAAACTAGAATCGATCCATATCTTCATCCCGCACACCCTTGAAGGTGTTTAACTTCATCTGTGAAGCCATATCATCTTCCGTTAGTGGTGGAGGTGAGTTCTTGGCCTTATGAGGATTCGAAGGTGCTGTTGATGGAGGGCTATTCGCAGAAAATTTCGTCACTGGATTGTAGATAGATCGATCTCCCTCTTAATTAGTTATGTAGTACCTACCACTGTGTGTTGTACCGTCACTTTTATCGGAGCTGATTCACTCGGTATGGCTACATAGGATACTTTCCTATCACAATAATATCTTAATGAGTAATGACAAATTTTTTAGAAACTTACCCTGGAAACGCTTGAAGAACCTCCACTCTACTTTTGAGTAGGAAAAAAATTAATCAATTGCAAATTCAGTCACAAATCCTCCTATCACACTGTCCACCCATTGATCAATCGTGCAAGTAATGGTATTATGAGTCTTTTGCAACTGTCGGATCAGTTTTGGAGTCCACTGCGTGACCCATTCACCTTTCAGCAATTCTGAAAATCGACCAGCCTTGCGAGCCACTCATGCAGCTTGATTGCAAAAGTTACGAATAAAATATCATATATTTCCAAGAAGATATACTTATTTTTCCACTCCTCCGTAGTTAAGTTCGCATTGCGATTTTATTTTACAGCGAATTCCTGAACTTTCTTTTCAAACCACTCATCCATTTCCTTCTTTTCAGGCTTCCAATATAGCCTCCACATTACCAAATATCTCCCTGAAAATTCTCCCGGTCTTGGAAACAGAACCATTTGTTAGCTCGAGGGGTTCTAACCCAGGTTTCCGCACCCCGAGAGAGAGTAGGTAATAATTCAGGCCCACAATTATCAGATCTATATGGAAGGGTGATTCGTAGGGATCCATAATGTAACCAGATAATATTACTTATCAGATTCGCTCTAGAAAGATCACATCCACGTGTGTATTATCAATTACAGCCATAACACAACATAATCGCAGCCAATATTTTCAACACATATAGTTCATTTTCATTAACATAGATGCAATCAATAAGTGCAAAAACAGTCACATCACAGTAATATACTAAATGCAGATGCTTTCATACCACAGAGAGAAAATAGAGGAGTCCACATCTTAGTCATACAAGCTTAGTTCGCATCAATCATAACAGAGTAGATCGAGAAAACATCATATGTTTCAACAATACTTCACATATATTACTTATCAAAATCCTCTTATATTCCAACACACATAGCCAACAGGGTCCGCACACAACACGACAAAGGATCTCCACACACACAACTAGTAGGAGTCCTATCACAAAAAAACCAACCCAAGGTCTAGCAATTTGTACTTCGCATCAATATCTACTCATTCTCTACCTATCGACCCAAAAAGGTTCAACTATTTATACTACTTTAGCCTATGCATCCAATGGTCCACAAACCATGGTTTTCAAACTCTTGTTCTACCCTTGACACACTTACAATGCATTAGTGGCTTTGACCCACCCCAAAACCCCTGCGTTAGACTAAATATAATAAAAAATATACAAAATGGACCAGATTCGCAGCTTTGTAGGAGACCTTGTTCCAACAACCTCATCAATGAAAAATATGTACCAAAAACATGATAATCATGAAAAACTACCAAGCACGATATAGGCATCTAAAAAAGAATCATCTGACAGCAGCAACATAAATGACATTATAATAACATAAACATACTTATAATTAAGAATACATATATCATGAGGTACATAAGTGAGTGTAGCATTAGTGTCTTCAATATAATGAACATGTGACCATATATGCAATGCATCCAAGAATCAATAAGAAACAATAGGAACAACATAATATTTTTTCAATAAAGGAAATCATCTCTTTCATGCCATCATATAAAACGAGATACAATACTTCGGTATAAAATTCATATCAATCTCTTGTACCGCAACACCATAGACAACATATACAACAACATACTCTCTCCAACATAATCCATCAACCAACATCAATAATGACGATAGAATACATACCCATCCCATCAAATGCATCAATATTTATACACAACATAAATAACTCCACCATATTCAATCCAAGCATCAATGATAAGATCACATAAATTCTTCGTAGTGAGCAATAAAATAATAATGATGACAATAGTCATAACCATGACTCATCATAGAAAATATCATGTAATAGGGAGTGCTTAAGAACCATAATACAAATAATGGACTATTAGAAGCATAGTAGATGCTCCCCCTACACTTGTGCCAATTCCTCATCAAGAAATATGATCTCATTATATCCTTCTTATTGACAAGAAATGCACCAAAGAACCATATCAACAATGATATAAGATTTTGATTCAACTCATAATCTCATGATGAACAAATACTCTTTCATACATTGCTAGGTATCATATGAACATACACAACAGACTTCATAAAAACAATTTTAGAAACATAAAGCCAATAATGGAATGGTGGTAACATATGAGAATCTCCCCCTAGATCTATGCCACTCCTTTATGATCACAGAAAACCATAAAAACTTGTCTAAGTCAAAACCCATGTGAATACATGACTATCATTCATTATAAATACATACAAAATCTAAAATATTGATCTTTCATAGCCACAACTCTCCTAACCATGTCATGTTTGTTATTTTTCACATTCTCTTCGTTAGATCGAACATTAGTAATATACAAAATATAAACATAATTGCATAACAACATATGGAATCATGATGAACATACACATGAATAGCTCCCCTTGATATCATACATCATTGACCTTGTTGACTCGATAGTCATCATCCATTTTCTATGAGTGTATATACCTCAGATTCAATTCTGCAGTCAATGTTAGAAGTACACTTTTAAGAACAATGGACTATAATAGGGAAAAATTTCCCTATGTCTCTCACTGTGGCAACTTATTCCTATGAATATGTTTTTAATTTCTAATAATGTGTTCAAAATTGTGATTTATAAACTCATATAACCAGGGGCTTGTGATCTGCCATTCCATTCACTTGACCTACAATTAGTGGCATTATTACAAAATCGACTGCAAGTGAGACAATATCCGTAAAACAATATTTTATAAAAAGGAACTAATCTTGAAGGAGTTGATACAATTTTCTTTGATCTTTAAATTTTAATATCTAATGAGTGACTTGATTTGGTCTTTTATGGGTCCTTATCATCCTCTTAATATGAAACCTTAGGGTTGTATCCAATGCATATCCTAATTAGAGGAGAGTATTTTTCAATAATAATCTTCTCTAGTGATTCAAATGCCTTTACACATTTTCCTTTTTTTCTCATAATCTTCCCTTAGAGTCAAGATTTATATTTCTAACTTTTCAAAATTCCTTTCATTTTCTTGAAGTTGTTTCTACAAGTCTTCTATTCTTTGATTGGTTTCTTCTAATTGATACTTTATAAAATTCATTACTTTTAAAATACTAATTTCTGCTTTTTCCAGTTCTTTTCTTGCATTTCTGGATCTATAAATCTCTTTCAATTATTTCATTAAATCACCTTATTCAAAACTATATGATTCCTTAGTTTATTGATGATTAAGATCCATACATATTTTTTAGCTCGTGCTATAATTTGAATCTCATTATTCCTGATCATCACATTTGCATTGACTTTCTTCATTAGAATAAAAACATTACTGAGCAGAATAATTAGTTTTGGCACTTTTCTTGTTAGCATCCTTTTCCTCTTCTTTATTATTATTATTTTATTTATATGTACATTTATATGCATAGTGACCTACTCTTCCACAAGACAAACACTTAATGGGAACCTTCTCTTTGAATTTACTAGTTCCCACTTGCAACATTCTCATGAAATTCAATTCTTTATAGTTTTAAATGTGCCTTGTGTATTTAGGATTTTATTTTTCTTTCCATTTGTATATGGATTTAAGGCTACTTCTATAACACCTCATGTATAACCTTTTTACATCTCATAAGTTTTCAAGATCCTATAGAGTTGATCAAGGGTAAGTCTCTTGAAATTCTACCTGTCCTTAATCGTGGATAATTTGGCATCAAATTTTGGGGTTAATGATATCAAAATATTTTCAATAACATCAGAATCCTTAATATTTTTGTTGACACATAATATTTGGGATTATGTAAATCCATGTAAATATTGTAAATAGTAAAATAAATGGAAGTAGAAGAAAAAGATACAATGGGAGATGAAACCCAATAGTCTCCCTCTCCATGTATATATCCATTTTATATCTGAATGAAAAATCAATTTAATTCATGAAGTTACTCTTGGCCTAACATGATATCGTGGATATCTCCCAAATTATTTTTTGGTGCTATAAATCCTTTTGGTTTTCTGCCATATTTGTCCCTTTATTCTCTACCAAATTCCTTGCAAGATTGTGTGCATTAAAATTCCATGGAGCTACAATGAATATCCATTGTGAGCATTGGTCTTTGAAGGGAAGAAAATATTGTGGATTGATTATATGGTTAAAATATTAACCATGTCGTGACTCCAAGTTTGGTGAGCATGGAATGGTTGGATTCTATGGGTCGTATGTTATGGAGAGAGCAACATCCTGCTTGTGTATTACTTATCTGCATCAAGCATTGAAGGTGCATTAATTATGGTCATATTTCTTTTGTGTTGAGGCATTACATTGAAATCTGGTGCATTGAAAAGTTTGAGTCCATTAAATAATTTATGTCGAGACTGGTGTGTTAAATTCCATCTATGCAATGGTCCCATCATCTTGTACGTTAAACTACTGGTATAATATCATGTTTATATATGGTGTGTTTTTCCTCTAGTCATAATTTGAATTACCATGGATTAAAAAAAAGGCACGACATTGAATTTTGTGTGTTTGAACTAGCTATTTGAGGGTCAAAAAATAAGAATGTTATGTATGAAAGCATAGGTGTGTCTTTTGTTGAAGAAAATTGTCTTTACTATTGAATTTCTAATTAAAATATTAGCACCTTTTGAGTTGCTGGAATATTTTTATATCTGATACTAATAATACACAGTGAATGAAGGTCATATACAACCTTCAAATTTGAGTGGAAATATATTTGAAGTGTGTAAAAGTTTATGGGTTGAAAAGATGATAATGGAGTATGAAAACGTGATGGGTCTCCCATGGCTTATATAATATAAATAATGGTGTGTCCCTTCTTAATAATAATAAAATGGAAGCATCATAAAGCACGTAGAGTGTTTTTAAAATGTGATAAGCTCATGTTATATTTCATATCACATGTAGTGTAATATGTTAATGATGGTGTATGGCAGAATATATATTATTTGAACATTGAGATTTTTTATTCTTATTTGAAGAAATAATTATATGTCAATTAATTAGTTGCAGAGACAAATTAATTTTATTGCAAGTACTTTGGGTCCAATTACGATTTTATGATGTACTCACTCATATCCATAGTGGTATTAGTTCTCACTCAGAAAGAGAAATATCATGAGTAGTTCCAAAATATAAAACAAACCATGATTTTTAATGAGTGGTGGAAAGGAATTTTTGAAGGAGAAGGAGACATGCACCTAGAAAGTCCAGGTCAAAAAAGGAGCTTTCCATTTCAGAAAAAAAGAAAAGGAAAGCATATGCCTTGATTGCAACATATATAAATGAAGGGGTGTGTCACCATATTTATCCATTTTCAAATCCATTTGAACCCTCAATGAAGTTTAAGGAATCATATGACTCACACTCTTAACTTGAAGTTGTTCAATTGATCGTTAAATTTTTCATTCTTCACTTGAAAAATGAAGACCCTCTTTTCTTAGCAACATAATTAAGATCCATTATTTATGAAACAAAATCCAATGGTATTGAAATATATATTCCTCTCATATATTATGTCAACACACCATATCCCACCAATTAACAATATATTAGATGATTTCAAGAAAGTTGTAATATTAAGGAAAATAGTTTTGACTCCCTTAAATAAACATTTTTGAGAGATAGAAGGCTTTCAGGAAGAAGACCTATCCTCAATCTATTGAAGAATATTTGTTCCTTGAAAAAAAAGTGTATAATCATGGACGATATTCTTCCAGAGGAAGAGGTGGTCGAATAGGAAGTGGAAGGAAGAACTTTAGAGGCAGGGGGGAGGGAATTTTCTGAGGAGAAAGGTATGCTATTCATTTCATATAGTGTAATAGAGATGGACATGATGCTTGTACATGTAAGCTACCTTGGGAAAATATTGAGTTGGAAAGAAATGAAGGAAAAGGTAAAAAAACTGAAAAACAGAAAGGAAAAGTACCCTAGTCTTATCATTATATTGTGGCACATTGCAACATTGGAGTAAGTTAATAATTATTCAATGCTTCACTTCCTTCATGGAAAAATTCTTTGTTGCTTTATTTAGGAGCAACTTGCTACATGAATTTCAGGAGATATTTATTTTTAAAATTCACTGAAAATTTTGATGCAATAATTTTTATACAAGTAAAAACTCAAGCCATGAATCCTTGGCACCATTATGCTCAAACTTCCTAGCCTTCTAGACTTTCTTATCCATGATTTTCTATACCTCTCGTAGATGAGGATAAACTTGCTATGTATGGTCCACATATTCTAGTAGGGAAACTGTATTAATATATTTGATGAAAAGGTCAATTTTAGAAAAGCATTAGATCATTCACTTTTTTTGACTAGGATAGAACAAGAAATACTTATGAAGCTGCAAGAAACATTTTCTCGTGCAATAAAATTTTCATATAGTTCTCACAATGATGAAGGTACATTTCCATCAAGTATTTTATGGCATGCTATATTTGGACACTTAAACTATGACAACATTCATTTTTTGAAGAAAAATGGTGTTACTCGTTTGTTTATAATTCCTACGAAACTTAAGAAATGTGATGCTTGTATCTTAGGAAAGCACAAAAAATGGACTTTTCATGATTCTCATTCGAGAGAACATAGAAAATTTCAAATCATTCATTCTAATTTGTGTGGAACAAAACCTATTTCTTCTGAAAATATTAATAAATATATGATGACATTTATTGATGACTACACCAGAATGTGTTGGGTTTATTTATTGAATAACAAATCTGAAGCTTTTGGAACATTCAATTTTAGGTCCATATATTACTATTATAGCCCCTTATTGTTGTTAGTGTAACCCCCTTATTCTTATTGTTATACCCGTGTAACCGCAATATTTTTATTATTGTGCCCTTACATTATGATTGTTAGGTCAGCTAGGATTATATTGTGATCCCATCGACTCCTATATATAGAAGGAGTTTTTGTCTTTTGTATCATCCAAGAATTATTCATTTATGTAATGTATTGGATGTTTCCCCCTCAAAGTGGTTGATTTGTAAGGTATTGATCTCTCTTTTCTTCTATTTTTGGAGTTGGTTTCATAACATTTGGTTTCAGAGCTTTTGACTCCAGGGTTTTGGTGCTCCAAACAAGTTATTGTGGAATTTTCGCCATAAATTTATTTCTACAAAGGTTCAGAAATTGAAATTTTTACATAGTAAAGCCGAACTCTTGAGGAACGCCGTGTAAAAATTTAAGATATTGGCTCACAATATTTTTGGAGGCATGATTTGTGGATGTTAGGGTTTTTTCATGCTCTCAAATTTCACCTAAAAGAGGTCATTGTGGAATTTGTGCTATAAATTTGTTTCTAAAAAGTTTCAGAGGCTGAAATTTTCACAGATAGAAGCTTGAATCTTGATCAACTTCCTGTAAAAATTTCAGATCTTGGTTCGCCATATTTTGGAGATATGATTTGTGGAGGTTAGGGTTTTTTCAGGCTCTCGAATTTCATCTCAAAGAGGTGACCATGGGAAAATTTTCATAACTCTCCGTATGAGAATTAGATTGGAATTATGTAAAAATTGGATGGAAATACGGGGAATCTAGTTTCTTGTGTATGAATTTTACAGATGAAGGAGTAAAAAATGACACATGGCACATTTTACAAATTCGCTCTACTTAACCATTCCATAATTAGATCATTTTGGGAGATTGGGCATAACTTTTCCTTGAAGAATCAAAATAAAGTCAGAGTTGTGGCATTCGAAAGAATATTCAGAGGGATACGATAGGATTAAATTTCGAATATTGAATATCTAAAATCATTGAGATAATTTAGTTTTAATATCAAGATCCTAAAAATAAATAAAAATGTGTGTATTTTGTTTTGAATTACATAAGTCTTCTTTGAAGAATCAATTTGAATTGATTCCAACGACATATTGTAGAATAGATATCAGTATTGGGTTCTAAAATGCCTTATAAAAATAATTCAAGACTGATTAAGCCTTCAAAAGGCTCTACTATGACTCATGAGGATGAAGAAGCACAACATGACATATAAAAATTACAAGAGAAAGTGCACCGAATTTTGCTCTCGCAAAGAGAAACAAAAAATGAAATGGAAGTTTTGAAGAAAGGCATGGAAGCTAAGATGGATGGTTTGAAGAAAGGCATGGATGGTTTGAATAATGGAATGGAAGCTAGCATGGAATCTAAGATGGATGACATGGAAGAAAAAATGGAAAACATGAAGAATGATCTACAATCAGACATGGAAGGTTTGACAAACTTGACACAAGAAACATTTCCTAATTGCGAAATATATTATAGGAAACTCATGATGAGAATAAAATAAATGTTAATCGTGATTTCATAAAATCTAATGTTGGATGGAAGCCCCACCATATTCCAAATATGGATATGAGGAATTTTGATAGCAAGGATCCTATAACATGGATACTATAGATGGAACAAAATTTTGATCTCAATAATGTGAAAAACAAACAAAAGGTACACATTGCATCTTTACATTTAGAAAAAAACACATTTTTATGGTATCTATGTCTTTTATGGAGGAAATGATAACACATTATGAGGATACAAAGAGCAACACCTTATTTGGCCAATTGAGAAATATCAAAACAAAAGGTGTCGGTGGTGGACCACACTGATGACTTCCAAAAATTGAATATAAGGGCAACTGATAGGGAATTTAAAGGGTAACATCCGACATGAATTTTTCATTCAGGAACTTGATTCATTGGAGAAGGCATTCAAATTAGGAAGATAAATTCAATGTAAAATTATGGCAATAAGGAAGCCTATCACTCACATCTATAAATATGGAAGTATTGCTACTTTTAGACTTCCACAACCTAGAAGGTTGACACCATAAAAATTGGAAGAAAAAAGAGCAAAAGGGATTTTCTACAGTTGTGATAGAAAATACACTAAATTTCATAAGTGTGCCGAGAACAAATTATTTTACATAGATTATGAAGAGGAGGAATGAAATGAGAAGAAAACTTCAAAAGAACAGAATATACACTAGGAAACAACCCTAGATGAAGAATAAATGTGTCCTACGATATCATGTAATGCATTGGGAGGAATTACCACTCCTCAAACTCTCAAGGTAGAAGGACAGATCAAGAAGAAAAAGGTAATAGTGTTGATTGATTCTGGTAGTACCCATAGTTTTATTCATTGTGAGGTAGCCAAGGAGTTGAATTTTTTCCTATACCTAGCACCAGAATGTCAAGTGATGGTTGCAAATGGAGGAACTATAAATTTCTCTGGAAAATGTCATAATATCAAGCTAACCATTGGAGAATATGTATTTAATAGTCCAATTCTTTCCATTCCAATGGGAGGTGTTGATGTTGTACTAGGAGTACACTAGTACAATCATTGGGGACAGTATATTTTAATTTTGAATAACTTTTCTTGAAAAAAATTTTGGAAGGAAAGGAAGTCAAGTTATGAATCAAAGGAAAGCCATGAAAGATAATAAGCTCTAATGTAATGAAAAATGTTTTGATGAAATAAAAATGAGGAAGAACTGCACAATTATGCTCACTAGAAGTTCCAACCTTAAAATCACCAATTTCTCCAGATCTCCAAAAAGTGTTGGAAAATCATTCCAAGTTGTTTGAAACTCCCAAAGGACTCCCAAATATTAGTGATCATGATCATGCTATTCATTTTATTCTAGGAAGTGTTCATCAAAACATCAAGCCTTATAGATATCCTTATGTCCAAAAGAGAAAAATTGAATGTATGGTTGTCGAAATGTTAGAGGCTAGTATAATTCAACCTAGTCAGAGTTCTTTCTCTGCTCCAGTAGTAATTTTTCACAAGAATGATGGATCATGGTGCATGTGTCTGGATTATAGGGGGCTCAATAACCTCACTATTAAAGATAAATTTCCCATTCGTGTGATTAAAGAATTATTGGATGAATTACATAGATCAATTTATTATAACAAGTTGGATCTTCATTCAGGATATCATCAAACTAGAATGAAGATGGAAGATACTTTGAAAAGATAATTTTAAACTCATGTGGATCATTATGAATTTTTGGTCATGTCTTTTGGCCTTACCAATGAACCTTCTACATTTCAAGGGTTGATGAGTTCCATTTCCAAACCCTTCCTTAGAAAATTTGTGCTGGTATTTTTTGATGACATACTAATCTACAACATGTTCTTGGAAGGATCATGCTCAACATGTTCATAGGGTGCTCAAACTATTGGAGGAGAAACAATTATATGCAAAAACATCCAAATGTTTCTTTGTAGTAAAAGAGGTGGAAAATCTGGGTCATATTGTATCTCATGAGGGTGTTAAGGTAGACCCTATCAAAATTAAATCCATTAAGGAATGTAAAGTTCCCACAACCATAAAGTAGTTGTGAGTATTTCTTGGGTTAACATGGTATTATCGCAAGTTTTTTAAGTATTATGGGAGAATATCAACACCTCTAACAACATTATTGAATAAAGAAGCATTTTCATGGACTCCTCAAGCAACAAAGGCCTTTAAAAATATTAAAGAGGCAATGTGCCTCGCACCAGTCTTAGCTACACCAGACTTCAGAAAAACCGTTATTGTGGAATGTGATGCCTTAGGAAATGGAATTAGTGTTGTTTTAATGCAAGAAGGAAGACCCATTTCTTTTGAAAGTCGTCTAATCAAAGGAAAGTATTTACAGAAAGATATTTATGAGAAGGAAATGTTGGCAATACTACATGCACTAAATAAATGGTGACCTTACCTAATGGAAAGACACTTAAAGGGAAAAATTGATCATGATATTCTTAAACACTTTTTGTAACAAAGACTATCTTTAGAAGAGAAGAAAAAATAGGTCACAAAGATGTTGTGTTATGACTTTGAAAGCATCTACACAACAGGGAAGCTAAATCTTGTCGCAGATTCACTCTCAAGAAAGGATGAAGAGGTGGAAGCATTTCTTTCTGTCATTTCTACTATCCAACTAGATTGGATAACTAAAGCAAGGATGAATGGAACAAGGAAAAATATGTGTGGATACTCATTGAAAAGTTGCAGCAAGGTCCTACTAAATCTAATACATTTAGTTGGAAAAATGATTCCTTATGGTGCAAAGATCCCTTATATATTTGTAATAATTCCCAAATAAAACAAAATATTCTTTTGAAATTGCACACTTCTCCTTTAAGATGACACTCAGGATTCTTAAAAACTTACCATAGGGTGAAGAAAGATTTTTCTTGGGATGACCTTAAATATGATATTTAAAATTTTATGGCGGAATGTTTTGGTTTTCCAGAAAAATAAAGCTGAGACAGTTAAGACCCCAGGTCTTTTACAACCTATATCAATTCCTAGTAAACATTGGGAGGATATTTCAATGGATTTTATCATAGGTTTACCTAATCCCGAAGGAAAGAGTGACATCATGGTGGTAGTTGATAGACTTACCAAGTATCCACACTTTTGTGCATTATCTCATCCATTTAGGAAAGCACATTTGCTACTTCATTTATGGAAACAATTCCAAAGCTACATGGAAACCCAAAGATTATTGTAAGTGACAGAGAGCCCATTTTCACGGGAAATTTTTGGACATAATTATTTGCTTGTTTGGGTACTCAACTATCTCATAGCTCATCTTATCATCCTCAATCCGATGGTCAAATTGAGATAGTTAATAAGTGTTTCGAAGGAGGTCATCGTTGTTTTGTATCTAATAAGCAAACACAACGGGCCAAGTGATTACCTCTACTTGAATGGTGGTATAACACTTCTGTCCATACTGCAGAAAAAATGACCCCATTTATGGAGCTATATGGATATCATCCACCATCCATCACATCATATTTAAGAGAAAATTATAAGGTTCAAGCAGTGGAATATCGCATCGAGCATCAACAAGAAGTTCTCCAACTCTTAAAGGATAAACTAAATTTGGTACAAAATCAAATGAAACAAAAGGAAGATCAACATCACAACAAGATATTTTTTGATGTAGGAGACTGGATATTTTTATCACTACAACCATAAAAACAAATGACCCTCAAGAAAGCTAAGAAGGATAATAAATTATCTCCAAATTACTATAGTCCTTACAAGGTGTTGCTAAATATTGGTACTATGCCATACAAATTGAGCTCCCTACTTCTTCATGAGTGCTACCTGTTTTACATGTTTCATGTTTAAAGAAGGTTATAAGTGAAAAACTTCCAATTCCAACAATATTGCTAGAACTTAATGAGGAAGGAAAAATCATATTAGAACCTGAAGTAGTCATAGAAATAAGAACTCGGCATCTACGAAATCTATCAATTTCAGAGTATCTCATAAAGTTGAATAACTTACCCACTGAAGATTCTACATGGGAGGATAATAATTTTATAAGAAATCATCTCGATCTACTCAAGCATTCAGGACAACAAATTTTTGAAGGAGAGGGGCATGTTAGGTCCCTATATTACTAGTATAGTCCCTTATTATTGTTACTGTAACCCCCTTATTGTTATTTTTGTACCCTTGTAACCCCAATGTTGTTATGATTGTGCCCTTACATTATTATTGTTACATCAACTAGGATTATATTGTGATTCCATGGACTCCTATATATAGAAGGAGGTTTTTTCATTTGTATCATCCAAGAATTATTCATTTATGTAATTTATTGGAGGTTTCCCCCTCGAAGTGGTTGATTTCTAAGGCATTGATATTTCTCTTCTTCTATTTTTGGAGTTGGTTTGATAACATTCAATTACTTAAATGAATGGATTGAAAATGACACACAATATCATATTAGATCTATATGTACTAATAATTGAGAAGAGTATGCATCAAATGAATTTGAAAACTATCTTCCCCAACATGGGATAAAAAATCAAATAATTGTTCCTTATAATCCTTAATAGAACAATGTAGTTGAAAGAATGAATAGGAAAATCTTAAATACTGTACATTCCATGATGTTTTTCAAAAATATTAAGCTCATGTTTTGGAATGATGCACTTCTATGTGTTGTGTATATAAAGAATATGTTTCCATATAATTCTATGAATAACAATACTCGCAATGAAATGTAGTATGGACACATTCCTTTGGTGAGTCATCTCATTGTTTTTGGTTCCACATGTTATGCCTTGATACCTAAGGAACAAAGAAACAAAATCAGTGCAAGGAGTCACAAACATATATTCTTCGGGTACTGAAATACCTCCAAATAATAATGTCTCTATTATGAAGTAAAAAAGAAGTTTATAATATCTAGATATGTGATCCTTCTCGAATCTTCCAAGACTGTAAATGTTTCTTAGCAGCAACTTCATCGCTTGGATAGATTCATAAATGCAAAGTATTTTTAAAATTTTGATAATGAGATTCCACATCTTGAAGGGAGGATTCCTATACTGGATCAATACGTGGAATCTTCTTTTGAAGAGCTCTCTCCCCCACATGAAGCTCCAGCCACTAATGGCACATTGAGTGATGTGATTAAAAACATTTGGAGACTAAATCTTGATTTAGTTCCAACTAAATCAACTAAGAATTCTAGGCCATCTCAAAAAGGTCCTCAAAAATTGAAGACAAAGAAACTTGAGAGTGTTATTCCTGATGAGAATGGAAAGACATGAACAATAAGCTCAACTAGAAATAATGGGGGTGACTTATACAACTATGATTCACTTTTTGATGTCAATGTTTGTTATGATTGTGAACTGAATTTTTCTATATATTTTAAACCAATTTCCTTCAAAGAAGAAACTTCTCATGATGAATGGAAAGAATATATGCATAAAGAATATGATTCTTTGATAAATAATGACATCTATAAGCTTTTTGATCCTCCATTGAGAACTAAACCAATAGGCTGCAAGTGGGTCTTCAAAAACAAGTATAAAGAGTATAAATCAGTTGAAAAGCACAAAGACAAGCTTGTTATAGTTGATTGATAAAACTTATGCAATAAATTTTTCCAAGAAACAAAAGTTCCACGATCGAAAAAATCACACCAAAAAAAATACCATCTGATTTGACATTATGTTGACGGAAAAAATTGAGCACCCACATTGTTCCACAAATGAGCAGATTGTAGACATCTTCACTAAATCTCCTGAAATGGAAAATTATGAAATATTTAGAATGATATTTGGGCTCACCAACATCCCTTTAGATGAAGGGGTGGGGGGGGGGGGATGTTGACAACTAATATTTGGGATTAGGTAAATCCATGTAAATATTATAAATAGTAAAATAAACTGAATGGGAAAATGAAGAGACACTAGGAAATGAAACAAAATAGTCTCCCTCTCCATTTATATATCCATGTTTTATATTAATGAAAAATCAATTTAATTCGTGGAGTTAATTTTGGACTAACACTTGTCACCAAGACCCCCCCCCAAAAAAAAAAAACAACGCGGAGATGGCTTCTGCTAGGGTTTCAGGCCTGGCCGCCATCGACAGAGACTTTTCCCCGGCTACTATGCTGTTCAGCTCTGCGCTTCCCTCTGCTATAGCTCCAAGCAGTCAACTTCACCCGAATCGCAGATTGCCAAGGAGTGCATGCAAAAATCTTGCCGCCACCAGTTCCACAGTATGCTCTGCGCCCTTCACCGTGTATGCATCCGGTGGTTTTCTTAGCCCAAACTGAAGATCTATTGGGAAAACTCTCTCAGTTCATGCAGGTATTTTCTACAAGCGCCCCCCATTTTCTGTTGCCTCCTTACACCGAGATTCAGATAGAGCAGGGGACGTCAATGATGGCCAGAATACAGATATCGGTTCCAAAAATATTGCCACCTCAACCAATGCAGAGCCCTTGCAAAGGATCAGTATCAGCCTCTCAAAGAATCAAGAAAAACCGGATAGGAGGTTGCTGCAGGAGGGCTTTGATATTCAGCCGGAAGCTCTTACTACCAAAAGCCTTCGAAATCTGGGGACACAATATCAGATCCAGATCTCTCTTCCTTTTGGTGGAACGAAGATGTTATGGGTGCAAGCCATGGATCTAGTGTAGGAATTTCTGCGAGATCTTGACCTCAGATTGGGGATCCCCTCAAGACTCCTGAGACTGCTTTATGAAGGTAAACAACTTGAAAACCATTTTCCCCTGTTTTACTACAATATTGAGAAAGATGCTTTAGTTGTGCTATCTTTTCGCTTAAGAGGTGGAGCATCTGGGCAAACCTCCTCGGCCCCTGCCTTCTCCTATAAGGATGCAGTTCACGCACAAACAACCAAGAAAGCAGCTCAACCACCTAAGGCTCCCAAGCCTTTTATGGTGGAAAAAATGGAGGAAATTCCTTCCATTGAAATTTCCCATCCATCGCTAGATGACCAATCCCAGGCATTCGTGGAAACAACCCTCATATGCAGGTTTAATGGCCTATGGCCTCGAACATCAGATCTATACCAGTGGATCCATTCTAACTGGACCAACAACTGCAAAGTCTTCTTCTGCTCAAAAGGCTTCTTCATCGTGGCATTTGCATTCAACAAAGACTATCAGAAAGCCTTACAGGAAGGACCGTGGTTTTGGGGATCGGCGGGGCTTTTTCTTACTCCGTGGTTTCCAGACTTCGACCCCTCTACGGCTGTCATCACCAAGCTTCCCATTTGGGTCAGACTTCCAAACCTCCCGTCGCATCTCTGGCACTTCTCAGTTTTCCAAGGGATTGGGGATACCTTAGGCCGTTTTCTGGCAACAGATACCTCAAGGGGGGAGAAAGGTTTATACACCTTTGGTAGAATATGTGCGGAAATAGACATTAGAAAAGGGCTACCTGATCAGATAAATCTCAAAGTTGGGGACTTCCATTGGACCCAACCCCTAGACTATGAGAATATTGTTTTTCGATGTTGCCACTGCCACCAGACGGGGCACCTCCAGAACTCATGTGCTACGTTCCTTGGAAAAAAGAATAACAACAAAGGTAAATCCAAATCGAAGAGATGGAAGCCTTGTGATCGTCCCCCCATGGATGAGCCAAACTCCTCTAGCTCGGATGAGGAGGAAATAGAAGCAGAAGAAACAAACACTGAGAACGCGAAGGACTCCCCCATGGCCAGCCCTGAGGATCCATCTGCTCCTCCGATCCCGCAGAAACGCTCGCACGAGACCTCTTCCTCAGATTCAGATAAGGAGTCGCCTCCTTCAGCACAGAACATTCTGCAACTGGTTCTTGTTCAGCCAAGTCAAAATGAATGGATCAAAGTGAGTAAGAATAAAGTGAAAAAATGTCATTTGGAAGTTTCTACCCACTCTAGGTAGATCTCCTTGTCTCATTCTCTCTTTTATTTTTCTTGCTATCTTCTGCTATGTCCAAGCTTGTTTCATGGGACCGAGGTTGATACTTCATCATTTCCGGCCCCTTGCTTCTATGCTCTGCTTTTGCAAAGCTTTGATTGTACCATATGTTTTTTACTTAATAGATTAGTCACACTTAGAAAAAAACACTTGTCACCAAGACCCCTCATTATGTTAATAATTCCATCTACCCTAAGGAAAAATTTTGCAATGCTCTCATCATAGTGCATTGTAAGAGGTCAATATTTTATTCTATATGACTAAAGTTTGGAAATTTTTACCTTAGTGTCACATTCATAGCTTTCAGAAAATGTTTCCCATATTACCTTAGAAGAGTTTAGCTGCATGAATTTCACGAACTCATATTATGCTTACAACCAAGGTGACATTTAGTACCTTTGCATTATTCTCACACTCCCTATTTCCTATAGTATCTATGGGAATTGATTTTTGGTATTTATATCCTCCTTCAATAGATCCCCATACATCAACTCCTAGTGAAAGCAAGTATTATCTCCTTCTAATGTTCTAAAACCTAGATTTAGTTCCATTAAACAAAGGTGGATTTGCATAAAATACTCCTTTTGTCTTGCTTCTCCCTTTAGATAGCCCTTTAAGAGTTCAAGAATATTCTAAGGTAACTTATCTTATATCAATTGTTAGGAAAATTATTTATAGGGGTCTGTGTGGGGGGGGGCGGGGGGGCGGGGTGGATTAATCCATACATTTAATTCACTTTAATTTACATTTGATATTCATAATTATGTACGATATTTGTATTCAAATAACTCACGTGTGTATGTGACTTCAGTGAAATAAAATCGCATATATCCAATATACTTATTTGTCAAAATTTCCATCACATGTGTAACTTTACCATTGCATTATTAATTCCTTAGTCATTTAGTGTGCAATAAATAAAAGAAAAATAAAAGTAGATAATCAACACATAATAACTCCAGGATTTTAGGTGGAAACCAATGTGGGTGAAATATATTATTGTTTTAATCCTTGAATTCTTTTGTATTATATAAATAAATATCCATTACATTTTCTACTTGTAGACACTCTTACCCGCCCGTAGGCTCCAACCTATAGGAGGCTACAACCTCCATTGGTTCTCCAGCACCAACTAGAAGGGAGCTACAACCCCGTAATATTGTTTACCAACTTCTACCACAAGAGATCTCCTACCTCGTCACCGAATGATAGAACTCTCAACATCTTGTGGACCAAATTTCATGATATTTCAGGCTAGACCAACCTGTGTCAAATACACATAAAACTTTTCAGGTTAATTTTCATCATATTTTCATACTGGACCCACACTTAATATTATACTCAATACCCAACTGAATATTGAGTCTCATAATATAAAATGCAATCACTGAATCACCACTGAAATAAATATTGAATAATTTTAACCACAGATGAAATTGAATCAGTGAATATTGAACGATTCTAAAGTTACCAATCATCCAATAATTGATCAAATCAAGACCAATAAAAAATTCAAAATAATTCTTAACCATTCATTCATTAATAATGTTGTTAGTCATCAAAGAAAAAAGGTGCAGTCATTGCAAACCTTGATAAAATCAACTTCAAAATATACATGTGATTTTTTTGAAGAAAACTCGCATATATACATATTTCTTGTGCAAAAAATGTGTATACAAATCTCAAATCATTGTATACTAAATATTGACATACTAAATCATTGTACCACTAAACCAACCACTAATGCACTTCATATAGGCATTGATCAATCACTGATCATCCAATTAACCAAAAATCACTAAATATTCAACCATTCATCATTATACGATGCCATGGATAAATAAATATAATCAACACTACTAGATACAAACCATCCTTATCAAGACATCAATGTTAGAAAATAACAAATAATACATAATTCATCCACAATCATTATCATATAACAATTAAAACCCTAGAATATATATGCGACTTACATTAACTAGATCTGTGTATATATACTCGTTCCAAGCATGAAACCTGAGTATATATTTTAATATACGAAATAACAAAACATATTATTTCATAATGTATACATGAATAATCTAAAGAACATTTGAGTATATACATGATATTCCTGAAAAATAATTGTGTACATTAATTATTGAACCAAAAAATCTTTGTAAACACAATACATATTCTGTATACTTCACTATAAAAATCACAATCTCCAAAACACATTCAGATAATAGCCCCACTTTAACCCCATATCTTACATGGTTGAAAATTTAAACATTTGACAATAATTAAATTAGTAAGACATGTATTCAATATGTTAGGTCCCTATATTAATAGTATAGTCCCTTATTGTTTTTAGTGTAACCCCCTTATTGTTATGGTTGTACCCATGTAACCCCAATACTGTTATTATTGTGCCCTTAATTTATTATTGTTAGGTCGTCTAGGTTTATATTGTGACCCCATGGACTCCTATATATACAAGGAGGTTTGTTCATTTGTATCATCCAATAATTGTTCATTTATGTAATGTATTGTAGGTTTTGCGCTTGAAATGGATATTTATAAGGTGTTAATCTCTCTTTTCTTCTATTTTTGGAGCCATTTTCATAACATTTGGTATCAGCCCTTTGGATTCAAGGGTTTCAATTCTCCAAACTAGACATCGTGGCATCTTTGCTGTAAATTTTTTCTATGAAGTTTTGCAAGCTGAAATGTTTTCAAAGCGAAGCCACAATACTAAGGAACGTCGTGTTAAAATGTTAGATCTTGGTTCACAATATTTTTGGAGATATGTTCGATGGAAGTTATCATTTTTTCACGCTCCCAAATTTCACGTAGAATAGGTTATCGTGGAATTTAAGCTATAATATTTTTTCTACAAAGGTTAAAATGCCAAAATTTCTACAGAGCGAAGCTGAAACGATGGAAAACTTCCTGTAAAATTTTTATATCTTCATTCGCAATATTTGCAGAGATATGATCTGTGGAAGTTATGGTTTTTGAGGCTCCCAAAATTCATCTCAAAGATGAGACCATGGGAAAATCATCATAAATCTCTCTCTGTGCGTTAGATTGGAATTACGTAAAAAGTGGCCACAAGAACACGGAATATTTTTTCTATTATATCAATGTCATAGCCGAAGGAGGAAAAAATGACATGTGGCACATCGTACAAGTTCACTCTACTCAAATAGTCCATAATTAGGTCATTATGGGAGATTAGGCATAAATATTCCTTGAAGAATCTGAATATGGTCATACTAGTGGTATTCAAAAGAAGATTGAAAGGGCTGATACATAGCTGAAGTTGAGATATTAAAGGTCCGAAAGCACATAGATAATTCAGTTTCAATATCAAGCTCCTCAAAAGCAACAAAAATGTGTGTATTTTTTTCTCTAATTGCATAAGTCTTGTGTGAAAAAATAGTTTAAAGTGATTCCAAGGGCATATTGAAGCATATATCTCAGTATTGGGTTCTAAAACTCAACCAAAAAATAATTCAACACCAATTAAACCTTCAGAAGGCTCTACTATGACTCGTGAAGAGGAAGAAATGCAACATGACATATCAAAATTACAAGAGAAAGTGCACCAAATTTCGCTCTCGCAAAAAGAAACAAAAAAATGAAATGGAAGTTTTAAAGAAAGTTGTTGAAGCTAATATGGATGTCATGGAAGCTAGCATGCAAGCTAAGATGGATGACATGGGAGCTAAGACGGATGACATGGAAGCTAAGATCGATCAAAAAATGAAAGATGACATGGAAGACATGAATAATGATATAAAAGTAGACATGGAAGGTTTCATGACAAGGTTAATACAAGAAATTATTCCTAATGGAGGAAATATAGTAGAGGAAACTCATGATGAGAACAAAATAAATGTTAATCGTGATTTCATAAACTCTAATGTTGGATTGAAGAACCACCATATTCCAAAGATAGATATGAGGAATTTTGATAGCAAGGATCCCATAACGTGGATACTATAGATGGAGCACTATTTTGATATCAATAATGTTCAAAACACACAAAAGGTATGCATTGAAACTTTACATTTATAACAAAATACATTTGTATGCTATCGATGGCTTTCCTCCCGCAAAGAAATTGTCACTTGGTCAATTTTTATGGAGGAAATGATAGCATATTATGAGGATACAAAGAGAAACACCTTCTTTAGGCAATTGATAAATCTCAAACAAAATATTTAGTGGTGGAGCACATTGTAGACTTCCAAAAATTGAATATAAGGGTAGCTAATATTCTAGAGGAACATAGGATTGATTGCCTCATAGGCTTTAAAGGATAACATCCAACATGAAGTTTGTATTTGGGAACCTGATTCAATCGAGAGGGCATTTAGTTTGTCAAGAAAAAATGAATGTAAAATTATGGCGACAAGGAAAACTACCACTCACATCTATAAAGATGGAAGTGTTACTACCCCTAGACTTCCACAACCTACAAGGTTGACACCACAAAAATTGGAAGAAAAAAGAGAAAAATGGCTTTGCTACAGTTGTGATAGCAAATACACTAAAAGTCAAAAGTTTACTGAGAAGAATTTATTTTACATAGATTGTGAAGAGGAGGATGAAAATTAACAAGAAACTTCAAAAGAAGAGGATATACACCAGGAACCAACCCTAGAATAAGAAGAAATGAGTTCGACCATATCATCTAATGCATTGGCGAGAATTACCACTCCTCAAACTGTCAATATAGAAGGACATATAGAGAATAAAAAGGTAATAGTGTTGATTGATTCGGGTAGTACCCATAATTTTATTCATTGTAAAGTAACCAAGGAATTGAATTGTTTCCTATACCCAGCACCAGAATGTCAAGTGATGTCTGCAAATGGAGGAACTATAAATTTCTCTGGAAAATGCCATAATATAAAGCTAACCATGGGGGAATATGTATTAAATATTCCAATTCTTACCATGCCAATGGGAGGTGCTTATTTTATAGTAGGAGTACAATGGTTACAATCTTTGGGGATGGTAGCTTTTAATTTTCAAGAACTTCTCTTGAATTTGTTTTCGTAAGGAAATGAAATCAGCTTACAGGGTATCGCGGGGAATCCAGGAAAGATAATAAGCTATAATTTAATCAAAATCTTCTTAAGAAAGAACAACGAGGCGTAATTGCACAATTATGCTCACTAGAAGTTCCAACATCAAAATCATCTATTCCTCTAGATCTCCTAACGTCTTGGACAATCATTTTAGGTTGTTTGAAACTCCCAAAGGATTCCCACCTATTTTTTATCATGATCATGCTATTGATTTGATTCCAGGAAGTGTTCCTCAAAATATTAGGCCTTACAGATATCCTTATGTCCAAAAGAGTGAAATTGAATTTATGATTAGAGAAATGTTAGAGGCTGGTATAATTAAACCTAGTCAAAGTTCTTTCTCTACTCTAGTAGTATTGGTGGATAAGAATGATGGATCATGGTGCATGTGTCTGGATTATAGGGATCTCAATAAGCTCAATTTTAAATATAAATTTCCCATTCCTATGATTGATGAATTATTGGATGAATTACATGGAGCAATTTATTTTACCAACTTGGATCTTCATTCAGGATGTCATCAAATTAGAATGAATATTGAAGATATTCTAAAAAAAACATTTCAAACTCATGAGGGTCATTATGAATTTTTGGTCATGGATTTTGGCCTTACAAATACACCTTCTACATTTCAAGGGTTCATGAATTCCAATTTCAAACCCTTCCTTATAAAATTGGTGCCAATATTTTTTGATGACATACTAATCTACAACAGGTCCTGGAAGGATCATGTTCAACATGTTCATAGGGTGCTCAAAATATTGGAGGAGAAAAAATTATATGAAAAAATATCCAAATATCTATTTCTAGTACAAGAGGTGGACTATCTGGGTGATATTGTATCTCACGAGGGTGTTAAGGTAGACCCTAAAAAAATTAAAGCCATTAAGGAATGGAAATTCCCCACAACCATAAAGTATTTGCAAGGATTTCTTAGGTTAACAGTGTATTATCGCAAGTTTGTTAGGAATTATTGGAGAACAGTAGCACCTCTAACAAAATTGTTGAAGAAAGATACATTTTCATGGACTCCTGAAGAAACTAAAGCCTTTGAACATGTTAAAGAGGCAATGTGCCTAGCACCAGTCTTAGCTATTCCAAACTTCACAAAAACCTACATTTTGGAATGTGATTCCTCGGGAAATGGAATTTGTGCTATTTTAATGGAGGAAGGAAGACTCATTTATTTTCAAATTCGTCCAATCAAGGAAAGGTATTTACCGAAAGCTATTTATGAGAAGGAAATGTTGGCAATGCTACATGAACTAAAGAAATGGCGACCTTACCTAATGGGAAGACACTTCAAGGTAAAAGCTGATCATGATAGTCTTAAATTTTTTTTTGAACAAATACTATCTTCAAAGAGAAACACAAATGGGTCACAAAGATGTTAGGTTATGACTTTGAAATCATCTATAGAAAAGGGAAGCTAAATTTTGTTGTAGATGAACTTTAAAAAAATGATGAAGAGGTGGAAGCATTGTTGTGTGCCATTTATATTATCCAACTAGATTGGATAACTAAAGCAAGGGATGAATGGAAGAAGGATGAAGAAGTGTGGACACTCATTCAAAATTTTCATCAAGATCCTATTACATCTGATACATTTAGTTGGAAAATTTATTCCTTGTGGTACAAAGATCACTTATATATTTTCAATAATTCCCAACTAAAAAAAAAAAATCTTTTGGAATTGCAAACTTTATCTTTAGGAGGACACTCAGGATTTTTAAAAACTTACAAAAGGGTGAAGAAAGAGTTTTTTTAGGATGGCCTTAAATCTAATATTCAAAATTTTTTGGTTGAATGTTTGGTTTTCCAGCAAAATAAAGTTGAGAAGAGATATCAACGCTGGGAAGAGATATCAATGGATTTTATCACATGTTTACGTAAGTCCAAAGGAAATATTGTCATCATGGTGGTAGTTGATAGAATTACCAAGTATGGACACCTTTTTTCATTATCTAATCATTTAAAGCAAGTACATTTAGTACTGAATTTATCGAAACAATTAAAAAGCTACATGGAAACCCAAATATTATTGCAAGTGACAAAGATCCAATTTTTACTAGAAATTTTTGGACGAAATTATTTTCTTGTTTGTGTACTCAACTAGCTCATAGCTCATCTTATCACCCTCAATATAATGGTCAAACTGAGATAGTGAATACATGTTTGGAAGGATATATTCATTTTTTTGTATCTTATAAGCAAACACAATGGGTCAAGTGGTTACCTCTCGCGGAATGGTGGTATAACACGTACGGTACAACAACCCCCCCATTTTTAACTTGTTCACATCAAATAATGGGGACCCTTTCTATAAACTTTTTGGCTAAACACCTTTTAGGATTTTTTTGGCTAAACACCTTTTAGTCAATTATCTTACGATTTTGTTAATTTTTCATTTTCTTTAGATTCTTGTTTTGATTTCTTTGTTAAAATCAATTTTTATAAGCTTCCTGTTGACGCTTGTTTCGTCTCATTTGGTCAACCGTTTTGTAAATAGCACTCCTTTGAAAGTCTAATCAATTATGTCGTCTCGGTTAGAAAATTGCATAAAATGTACAATATTTCATTTTTAATTAGTTCAATAATGCATTTAGTTTAAAATATTAATCCGTAGTTAGTTATGACTAATATTTTTTCATTTTTTACTTATACAGCCAAATAACGAAGCATCGGAATTTCGATAATTTACTCCAATTTTCAAATAAATCTAAACTCGAAAAATCTCGAAAAATCTAAAACGACAAAGTGGCTGCAATTTATTTAGACAAATCATCATCTTAGATAAATTCATAATCTAATTTAACATCACTAAAATAAAATTAAACAAAAAACAAAAAACAAAAAACTAATTTTTAACATTAAAAAATTAATTAAATTAATTATTATATGATTAATTTAATTAAATAAAATTTGATAAAAAATAAATAAAAAATAAAACATCACATCGGAAGTTTTCATCGGGTGCATTTCTAAAAACCTCCGATGACTCTCACCCTTCCGATGGCCGATTTTGATGACCCATGCCTTACTCTTTCAACTCACTCACACGTGAGTATAAGGGAAATTGTTTAATGTTAGTTTTAAAGGCATAAGGTAATGTTAGTTTAGCATTATTTTAATGTTAAGTGGTAGTGGAGCTTTAGTGTAGGTAGATTATTATAATGTGTATTCTAATGTTAGTTTAGCATTAGTGTTAGTGTTAGTAGTACGTTAGTGTTGAGTTAATATAGTGTTAGGATAGTGTCAATATTAATGAAATGTTAGTTTAGTTTAATTTAATATTAGGTTAGTTTTAGTTTAACAATAAATTTAATATAAAAAATATATTTTAAAATAAAAATAAAAAATAGAATTAAAATCAATCGGAACATCGCATCGGGAGATTTCAATCTCCACATATTTTTTAAACCCGATGCAATGGTTTCATCCGATCTGATGACTTAAAGCAATGTGATTAAAGCGTTTATCCGATTGCGATTAAACTCATTTATTAAAGATGCTATTGGAAGCTTATTTGAATTTGTCGATCACGATTGAATCACATTTATTTTATAAATTAATTAGATGATTAGAGGTAGGAAATTTAGTTTAATTTAATGTTTACAAATATTAGCAATTCGTTTAATATAATATTTAGTAGTATTAATTTAATCTTATGTTAATTTAAAAATATGCAGTGTTAGTTTTAAATAAGTATAATGTTAGATTGTTTTAAGTTAATTGATTTTAAAATAATTGTTAGTAATACATTAGTTTTCAATTAATATAATATTAGTATTATGGTAAGGTAAGTTAGTTAGTTTTAGTAAAGAACGGTTTTAGTGTTAAGTTAGTTTTAGTTTAATAATTAATTAAATTAATTAATATGTAGAATATAATTAATTTAATTAGATTTATTATTAATTAGATTAATTTGTTTATGAATAGTTAATTATATTAATTAGTTAGATTAATATTAATTTAAATAATTATTTTAATTTATGATTAACAATTAAATTAGGATTAACTATTAGATAATTAGAATCTAATTTAGGATTAGATTTTTAATTAAAATCTGATTTTTTTAGCCCAACAACTAAATTTCCAGATTTATTTCAGATTTGACTTATCAACTTTGGAGGCTCATAGATTGAGTTTTACTTGGCCAAATGAGGCCCATGACGGCTCATTGGAAAGAGAAAATCAAGGAGAACATTTCTGAGGAGGTTTCACTAACAGATTTGGTCATTTATTGGGTCAAAAATCAGGCAGAAGATCAAGCTCCGAATTTCTAAAATTAAATCAATTTTCTAAGTTTTGTTTTCTTCATTTTCATTTGTCCAGCTTCTTCTAATTGCAGATTCATGCATCAATAATATCCTTGGTTAATTAAAATCATTATGAGCATCAATAAGAAGCTAAAATTTTCTTTTTATTTATTTAAATAGAATTTGATTGGATTTGTTTTAAGGTTAGAAATTATATTTTGATTTTATTGTTGCATTTTAATTCATTTTAATTTCTTTTTTACAGGAAAAACAATAGAAGGGATATGGAGAAAAAGATTTCAATCAATGAGAAGACTCCAACAATTAAAGATTGGAATTTTGAGCAATTAAAATTGGATTGGGCAGATTTTTCTTCAACAAACTCTCTTCTAAAAATACTTTTGGAAGGATTATAAATTACAGATTGCAAAATGTAAAAGGGGTTGCTCTCCTCTGCAATTCTAGACTTCTAAAAACATTTCTGTAATAGGAATTTAGATTTGTAAATGGGGAAGAGAGAAAATTTCAGATCTGAACATTATTGAGGGTTTTTCTTTATGTCTTGAATTATGCATGATGGGCAGAGTTTGCATTTCTGCAGCTCTAGTCTTGAAAGCAGAAATTCAAGTAATGTAAAGTACTGTTAGAGACCAGGATCAGAGAAGCAGATTCAATTAACTGGTATTTTTGGCATTTCTATATCAAATACCGGTTTCATTTTTATTTTAATAAAATTGTTGTTTCATTTTATTCATGTTTTGGCATTTCTGTTGATATGGATAATTTGTCTCAAATTGTTAAGTATCTCTTATCTTATGAATTAAACTCTGATTTCTGAATAACCATTACTCAGAAATTTGTCTTATAACACTGATTTATTAAATAGTAATGTGTTGTGAATTTCTTCCACATGTTATTGTTTAATTATTAGTTTGACTGATATGATAATCGATATCATTTTTGTGAATTTCTTCCGGAGTGTTGTTGATTTATTATTTTAGTCAAATGGTCTCAATAGAATGTGTTTTGGTACTCACAAATGTGAGCTAATTGAATTTCTTTGTTAGCTTAACATTAATTTAAAACCAAACATATTTTAATTCTCATTATTTAATTATCTTGCTCTTAGTTGGGTTAGATTTATATCTACCTAATTGAGATAGGATTTAGATTAGTTTGCTTTGCTCGCATTATAGAATAAGTTTGCATTTAGATTAATTTCTACATTCTTTTAAATCCTCTTTTCAAACAGGAAAAATCTTAGTTGTGGTTTGGCTGAACCCAAATCAGCTTAAGGGTCATTCTCTTGCTTGATCAGCAAGAAGAATTGATCCGATATCCCTGTCTATTGGTAGTTAAGGATACATCATAAACCAATAGCGATAGGGAAAATGTAACTAGACCTAGTTAAACCAGTCGAAGCCACTATCATAAATGGAAAATGAACTGTATTAAGGTCCGGACCGGGTGGTTATCCCCCAATGTTGTAGCAGTGATTTTCGAGGCCTCAACATTTTTGGCGCTAGAAGGAGGGATTGAAACTTGTTGTCTACTGGATTCTTTTCAATTTTAACATTTTATTCAATCACGATGGCTCCTCTTAAACTTCCAATTTGGAGTTGTATCCATGGACGTGCATCTTCCAATACTCCACCTGAAGTGGTAAGACTCTTGTCTTAGGTAAAATTCAATGGTAAGAGAAATTCTTCTGCTTTTAATCATGTCCTTCAATTTATTCAAAATGTTTCAAATTATGATTTTCAAGGAATTGGTGAAGGCATCTTATGCAGAATTTTTACTCTCACATTTGGGGCAGAAGCCAGAAACTGGTGTAGAACTCTTCCGGTTGCCTCAATTCACAGTTGGGATCAATTTGTTACACTTTTAATTTGTAAATTTGACCACTATGATTATGATAAGGTATGTGATGAAATTGAATATCTACGAAATGAAAATGAGTCTGTTAGAAATTTTAATATTTGACTTCATTTGAATTGTTTAAAATTTAATGTCAAAAATGAACCTATGAAAGAAGAATCACTAGATTGGTTTGAACATAATTATTCTCTTCCCCTTAGTCCTGATCCATATGAAATTACTTCAAGCTTTTTTCCATCCCCTTTTAACATAAATGAGAATTCCAATTTAGGTGTGCAAATAAATTGCGATGAAGAGGTTTCACAAAGCTTGGAAAATATTTCTAATCAAATGCAAGAAGACAACAACAGCAATTTTGGAGAAAGACCTGCATTGAAATCTGAAAGTTTCTATGTATTAAATTCAGAAAATTAGATTGCAAATCAGTAAGTGCAAGCAACAATCAAAGTAAATAATAGCATGCAAACTGTTGTACAAATTTCTGAATCTTTTCATGATGAGAAAATGCTAAAATCAGAGCAACAAAGCAATCTTCTTCAAAAAAGCATGAGGACGCAAAGGAATGATTTAGAATTTGAAATTTACAATGAGCATAATGTACAAGAATTCTCAAACAGAAATATTTTTAAATGCATTATTTCAGATTCACATTTTTCCCTTTATCCTGATATTTTTAATGATGATAATTTTCCCCCTCTTGGTGTTAATGATATTTCAGAAAATACAGAGGCTGATCTAAATGAATTACCATTAAGTTTTTATCAAGATAGAGAAGCAATTAATGATCATTCTTTTTCCATTAATGAAAATGAAATTATTGTTCCTCCGTGTTTGGATATATTGGATAAGATTGAAGGGAATTCTAGATAATCTTGTGAAGTCATTTATGATAATTACTCTAACATTGAGGATGTTGATTTCTATTCTTCTAAAGAAAATCCTCATGAGAAAATTCAAATAACATCCGAGAATGAGGAACATTTCAATTTAGAAATTATTCCAACTAATCCTCACTCTAAAGCAGATAATCATCTTCATGATTTCACTATTCAAGAAAATATTCCAATTTATGATTCATATCATGATCAAGTTTTCATTCCTGCTCATAATCATAATTCCCCTTCTAATTCACAAGTTGGAATTCGAAATTACTCAAATTCCATAATTCTGGCCAATCCTTGTGAAAAAGAAATTATTTCAAAACGATCCCGATTGTGCTGTAACATTGGTTGTACAAATAGTGATTTCATTTTATTTCTGTTTCCTCACTTATTTTGTATAAAATCAGATTTATTTTTAGATTTTATTTTACATATTTTTGATACATTACGCTGGCATATTGAGCACTTTACTGTCAGATATTCAATTGATGCATTGCCCTGTTGGAAAATTGAAGTTTCATATTATAATCAAAAGCATCAAAAGCTATTTCAATTTCAATTTCAATCAATGTTAATGTTTTATCAAAAGCTTCTATCTTCTCAAAGGCAATATCAACAAGAGAATGTATTTTTAGAAATCTACCAGCAATCCAATTTAATCAATAATTTTTCATTTCATTTGAAATATTTCCATCCATTTTTCATTAATTCATTTGAAAAATATTTGGAAATTTTTCCTTCATGGAAGATTTTCAATAGCTTAACATTTACACATAACACTAACAGTTTCTTCCAGGCCTTTGAATCTAAAAGCTCATATCCACAATCTGGCCTTTCATCTCCTCTTTTGAACATTTCGCAATGATTAATAAAAATTCATTTAGATCTATGATCCAATTGCTATTCAATTGGAAAGAAAATTTCATGAGAAGGAGATTTTAGATAAGCTTCTAACAATAGTTGTACATTCTTATTTCAGGTTTAATTTTCTTAGTTCAATTACATTTGTATTTTCATTACTAACATTTGAATTGTACATACATGCAGGGATTAGAATGAGAAAATGGTTACACTGGAAATATGACTATACCTAGTCATTTTTCAAGTATATGGTTAGAATAGGAGTAGAGTTAATGTAGTTAATTTATTTTCAACAGTTCTGTAGATTAAAAATAAAACAAAGCAATCAACCATTTTCATACATGTTCAGTGAAAACATTTTCTCCCAATCAGAAAATTTTAATTCTTGCTTTCCTTTTTAAATTTCTTACAGCAATACCTCTACTCTGTCTATTTTTAATAATGTCTTGATTAAATTCAATTAAGGTTGCACTTGGCATCAATCGCCTCAAAGCCACTTTTCATAATTTTGGGATTTCCTTCTAATATTTTCTTTTGAAATTTATATGATAAAGGTTTTGAGGATATAAAAGCTTCATGATCTCATTATCCCATGAAATGTATGACTGTCTATGATAAGCTTAATTCTGACTTAATCATTATTATTCAGTCTAACCTTTCGTGGTAATCATATGAAGTTCATACTATCTTCCTCGAAATTTGTTAAGCCAACCTTTAGGATGTCCATTTTGCTGTGTGCACACATTCAAATTTGTTTTGACATTTTTCCACAATTAGTGGCTTTCTCCCATTTTTCTCTTTAGTTTATTATCCGAAGCTGCAATATGCATCATATTTATTTACTAAAGAAATTATTAAATAGTCACTATAACAATACAGATTTTTCTCAAAATAATTCAGAATGAGCAGAGGAAATAATTATTGTTGCAATTCAAAAGGAAGCCTATTTTCACATTTATTTCTTGTGAATTTTATGAGTTTCAGATTTCTTGAACATGAGTAAACAGATTTTATTTAGGCTGATTGCACACTCTGATTTAGAATAAATAAGAGATGAGTTTGAACAAAGTTAGAATTTTGATAAATCGAAGGAATAATTGAAAGATTCATAAGGTAAATCTACAGAAAATTTCCTTCCAGGTACGCATTTACAAGTTTATTTTCATCTATTATTAGTTTCTCTTTTCCATAGTTTAATTTTTATTCTTGTTCTGTTTTATTTGTAGGTTTTCATTTGTTTTCAAAACTTGAAGTAAGCAGCAAACCCATTTCAAATTTGCAACAGGTTCAGGAAAATTTTATTTATGATTCATTAGAATTTGAGAATTCTTTAACTTTTCTTTCATTCATTTAGAAAATCCAATTGAAATTCAAAACAGTATCGCAAGATTCATATCAGAAATCTTCCAACTTGATTTTCATATTTCCGATGCAAGATCTCTGATGTGTTACATCATTCAATTTTTCATAAAATATCAAATCACATATCGCATTGGAATAATTTGAAAGTTTTGTTTTTCATTACAAAAGTTCTGATGCAATGAAATGGACAGCAAACATGTATATCACATTTAACATAAGGTTAATTCATTTCAAACGTTCCGATGCGATGAACCCAATCGGAAATGGCAAATCGGGAAAATTACATTCTAATATATCCATTTGCAAAAAATTCGATGCAATAAAGTTCAAATCGCAATCGCGAATCGGCAGAATCCTATCACAGTTGATTTGTTCATTTCAAAAACTTCCAATGCGATGAAACCAATCGATAATCACAAATCAGAGAAACTTAATTTTGATATATCCATTTTCAAAAAACTCTGATGCGATAAAGTTAAAAGCGAAATCGCAAATTATTAAATTAGTCAGGGATTAATTTTAAAAGACCTCCGATGCGATAAGTCAATCGCAAATCGCAAATCGGGAGGAAAATTGAACACATCCTTTTGCGTTCATTTTAAAAAAGTTTCGATGCGATAATTCATCACCAATTTCTTATCGTTATCGCTTTTTATTAATCGCCGATTACTCATCGCTGCTATCGCAAGAATCATATTGGCATTTCCAACTTGACTATTTTCCAACATTCTGATATGCCGATATCAATATCGCTCATCGCATTTTCATTGCTCATATCATAATGCCGAAAGCCACATCATCCATCGCATTGCCGATATCACAATCGCTTCATCATTTTTCATGGTTATGTCATTATTCCGAGATGTGATGCGCAATGTGCAATGCTCAAAATACAAATCGCGAGATGCGATGAGCAATGTGCATTTTGCGACATGACGATCCTCGATCCTAAATACAACATTTCTTTGATGATAATCACTTCATCTCATCGCACATATTCTTTTCGCATGATCTTATATCGGCAATTTTCTACTGCAACCCCTGATGCGATAAACTTCAATGCATGCAATACAAATCATCTGATAAGGCATTGGGTTAATTTAAAGCGATTGATGACAAATTTGCAGCATATTGAAACCTTCTTTTTTTTTCTCATATATTTCAGTATTTAAATAATTCCATAATTAAATATGAAATTCAAGACCTCTCTATTTTAAATTTCATTATCTTAAATTTGGTCTTAATTCTGGACAATTTATAAAATCATGGAATTTGTATAGAGCTTATAATATTTTGAAAATATTCATCACTGCAAATTCTTAATCTCATTTTTGATGCATTTGTTTTAAATTCAATTCCCTTGAACACAAAGCATTTCATTTTTACATTTTACTGCTTACTTTAGTTTAAATAAAATAAATAATGATTTTGGGCTATAGGATTTTGTTTAGTTTACCCTCTTCATATTTTTAATGTCAACTAAAAGAAGAAGTCGGCTAGTATTGGAGAAATTGATAGCTTCAGGTAAGATCAAGTGCAATTATCCAATGGTAAGATTCATGCACCCACTTTCATTAATTTTCATTTCATTACTTTAGTTTTAGTTTTTTTTTTTTATGTTGATATTTGAACCTGTTTTTCAGCTCTTCATAAAAGCTTTCAATCATCTGCCAAATCATATTTTGGAAAGCCCTATACTCTTCTCCTGGTTTTATTTTCATGAAGCAACGACAGTGTTCGTCGAAACAGCTACACTAGGAAGTTTCTGAACCTTTAATCTGTTTTCTTTAAAGCATTCATTTTATTAGAAAATGATTAAGATAATGCTTCGAAACAAAAAGATTGACATCAGAAAGAAAGTTTTCATTGTGGCTGAATATTATCGTCACTACTATCCAAAAAGCCTAAAACACTTACAACCCTGCAAGGTATGATTTTTCTATATCTCGACATAAGAAGGAATGATTACGCGATTATTTTCTTTTTCTTCATATTGTTGAGACATTGGTATAAACATTCTTGTTTGAGTTTATCTTACGAAATTTGGATTTTCCTTTCCACTTTTAAATTTCTTCATTTTTATTTTTTATTTGTTGATTTCTTTCTCATTTTAGCATAAGAATTCTTTTCCTTTGGTTTTCAGTTTTGATTTTGGTAACTTTGCCATGATTTATATCGAAAGCCTACTTGTTACGTAACAATGGTCAGCATACATGGAGAAAAAATGTTAATAGTCTCCTATTAGCTTTTTCTTAAATCTCTTAGCAAAATTTGTTTTTCTTATTATAAAGGTAGACATACTTAAGGAAGAGATTACAAAACAAGAGAAGTTGACGAAGTATCATGAAATCTGAGAAATTTCCTTTTTCATCAAAATTATAATTATTTTGAGATTTCAATATTTTATTAAGATATTTCAAAATTCTATTATCAGTCAAGAAAAGTTATTTTTAACCAAGTAAAGACACTTTACAGCAAAGCACTTTTAACTCTAAAATTGTCATTCTGAACTCTTAAGGCGTTAATGATTCTCCCTATTTAAAAGAGTTTTATTTTTCTAGAGTGTAATCCAAAAATATATTTAAAACTTAAAAGATAAGAGGTCTCATCACGAGCCTGCTTACCATGATCATAGGGGAAAAATAGGCTGACATTACCATCACTGCTAAACAAACCAGGGTAATGGCTTATAATTGCAAACAATTGTAAGACAAGGGGTCTCATCACGAGCCAGCTTGTTCAGTTCAATTATAACTAGTGAATGGCATTGTCAATTATCTAGCTACCAAACCAGGACAATGACTTTTAAGAATTAAAAAAATAAAATAAAATAAAATAAACATATTTAAATGGATTTATCTCTAAGTCAATAATTCTCAAATAGATAGGATTCTGAATCATTTATGATTAAAAGGTAACCCTATCGAGACTATAGATGTTTGCTGGTAGCAGTTGTTCTACCTGTGACAAATGAGTACATTTTAAAAGCTAAGCTGTAAAGTGCCTCTGCTTTATCTCTACAACTAATTAAGGACTGATATAGAGTTATGAAATATTTTAATTTATGAGGAATTTAAAGAAAATTACAGTAAGATGATTATCGCTTTTATTCAGATTAATGAACCTAGTCAAGCATTCCAAAAATAGTTTTCTCTTCTTTAATTATTTTTACTTCAATTTTGAGAAAATTTCATTTATATCAAACAGAGATAACTGTTTCTTCCAGTGAATTGCCAATTGTTGTACGGTACAACAACCCCCCCATTTTTAACTTGTTCACATCAAATAATGGGGACCCTTTCTATAAAAAATTTGGCTAAACACCTTTTAGGATTTTTATTAAGTCAATTATCTTACGATTTTGTTAATTTTTCATTTTCTTTAGATTCTTGTTTTGATTGCTTTTTTAAAATCGATTTTTTATAAGCTTCCTGTTGACGCTTGTTTCGTCTCATTTGGTCAACCTGTTTGTAAATAGCACTCCTTTGAAAGTCTAATCAATTATGTCGTCTAGGTTAGAAAATTGCATAAAATGTACAATATTTCATTTTTAATTAGTTCAATAATGCATTTAGTTTAAAATATTAATCCGTAGTTAGTTATGACTAATATTTTTTCATTTTTTACTTATACAACCACATAAGGAAGCATCGGAATTTCGATAATTTACTCCAATTTTCAAATAAATCTAAACTCGAAAAATCTCGATAAATCTAAAACGAAAAAGTGGCTGTAATTTATTTAGACAAATCATCATCTTAGATAAATTCATAATCTAATTTAACATCACTAAAATAAAATTAAACAAAAAAAAAAACAAAAAACTAATTTTTAACATTAAAAAATTAATTAAATTAATTATTATATGATTAATTTAATTAAATAAAATTTGATAAAAAATAAATAAAAAATAAAACATCGCATCAGAAGTTTTCATCGGGTGCATTTCTAAAAACCTCCGATGACCCTCACCCTTCCGATGGCCGATTGCGATGACCCATGCCTTACTCTTTCAACTCACTCACACGTGAGTATAAGGGAAATGGTTTAATGTTAGTTTTAAAGGCGTAAGGTAATGTTAGTTTTGCATTATTTTAATGTTAAGTGGTAGTGGAGCTTTAGTGTAGGTAGATTATTATAATGTGTATTCTAATGTTAGTTTAGCATTAGTGTTAGTGTTAGTAGTACATTAGTGTTGATTCAATATAGTGTTAGGATAGTGTCAATATTAATGAAATGTTTGTTTAGTTTAATTTAATATTAGGTTAGTTTAGTTTTATATTAATTTAATATTTTGTTAGTTTTAGTTTAACAATAAATTTAATATAAAAAAATATATTTTAAAATTAAAAACAAAAAAGCAAAAAAAATTAAAAAAAAATAGAATTAAAATCAATCGGAACATCGCATCAGGAGATTTCAATCTCCACATTTTTTTTAAACCCCGATGCAATGGTTTCATCCGATGTGATGACTTAAAAAACCCCCGATGTGATTAAACTTGTTTGCTCCGATTGCGATTAAACTTATTTATTCCGATGCGATTGAAGCTTATTTGAATTTGTCCGATGCGATTGAGTCGCATTTATTTTATGTGATGAAATTGAGTCAAGTGGTAGGTAGGCCAGTTTTAGTGTTGGTCTAATGTTTGTAAGCATTAGCGTTAGTGGAAGATGACGTTAGTTTTTATTTATTAGTATTAATTTAGTCTTATCATAGGTGTAATGTTAACGTTAGTGTTAAGTAGTGATTAGTCTATCATAGGTATAATATGAGTCTAGTTTTATATTAGTAAAGTGTTAGTTAATATTAATTTAATTTAATATTACTGTAGTGGAATGTTAATATTAGTTAGTGGTAAGTCTTAGTTAGTGTTAGGTTTAATTTAATTTAATGTTAGTTAGTTTTAATTAATAGGTTAGTTTTAGTGAGTATTAGTGATAGATTAATTTTAAATTGATTAAATTAATTAATATTTAAAATGTAATTAATTTAATCAAATTTATTATTATTTAGATTAATTTGTTTATAAATAGTTAATTATATTAATTAGTTAGATTAATATTTAATTAGTTTAATTTATAACTAGCAATTAAATTAGAATTAATTATTAGTTAATTGTAGGCTAATTTAGAATTAAATTTTTTAATTTAAATTCTCATTTTTTTTAGCCCAGCAACAAAGTTTCCAGATTTATATCAGATTTGACTTATCAACTTTGGAGGCTCATAGATTGAGTTTTACTTGGCCAAATGAGGCCCAGGACGGCTCATTGGAAAGAGAAAATCAAGGAGAACATTTCTGAGGAGGTTTCAATAACAGATTTGATCATTTATTGGGTAAAAAATCAGGCAGAAGATCAAGCTCCGAATTTCTAAAAATAAAATCAATTTTCTGAGTTTTGTTTTCTTCATTTTCATTTGCCCAGCATCTTCTAATTGCAGATTCATGCATCAATATATCCTTGGTTAATTAAGATCGTTATGAGTATCAATAAGAAGCTCAAATTTCCTTTTTATTTATTTAAATAGAATTTTATTGGATTTGTTTTAATGTTAGAAATAATATTTGGATTTTATTGTTGCATCTTAATTCATTTTAATTTCCTTTTGCAAAAAAAACAATAGAAGGGATATTGAGGAAAAAGATTTCAATAAATGAGAAGACTCTAGCAATTAAAAATTGAAATTTTTGAGTAATTAAAATTGGATTGGGCAGATTTTTCTTCAACAAACTCTCTTCTAAAAATACTTTTGGAAATATTATAAATTGCAGATTGCAAAATGTAAAAAGGGCTGCTCTCCTCTGCAATTCCAGAATTCTAAAATCATTTCTGTAATAGGAATTTAGAATTGTAGATGGGGAGGAGAGAAAATTTCAGATATGAACATTATTGAGGGTTTTTCTTTATGTTTAATTGCAAGTGATGAAATGAGGAGGTTACTTATAAATTTTCATTTGAAATCAAAAATTCAAGTAATGTAAAAGCATCATAGGAGACCTGTGAGATCTATAAGAATATTCAATGATAACTATTTTTGGCATTTCTGGGATTAAATAATGGGCTTTACTTTTATGTTAATAAAAATTGTTGTTTCATTTTATTCATGTTTTTAAGGTTTAAGACATGTGGATAATTTGTCTCAAATTAGCTATGTATCTCACTCTAAGGAATTAAACTCTGATTTTCCAAACCACTATCAAATAACTGCCTTTGAAGAACAATTACTTTATTAATATAATGTAGCTATCCTTCCATGTTATTTGTTAATCATTAGTTGACTGACAGATAATCATATCAACTTTAGAAGTTCTTCTCGAGTGTTGTTGATTTAATATCACCAAAATGTGGTCTCAATAGAATGTGTTTTTGGTACTCACAAATGTGAGCTAATTGAATTTCTTCGTTAGCCTAACATTAATTAAAAGTCAGACATATTTACAATCCTCATTATTTAATTATCTTGCTCTTAGTTGGATTAGATTTTCATCTACCTAATTGAGATAGGATTTAGATTAGTTTCTTTTGTGCTTGCACTATAGAATAAGTTTGCATTTAGATTAATTTCTACATTCTTTTAAGTCCTCTTCTCGAAGAGGCAAAATCTTAGTTGTGGGTTGGCTGAACCCAAATCAGCTTAAGGGTCATTCTCTTACCTGATCAGCAAGAAGAATTGATCTGATATCCCTGTATATTGGTAGTTAAGGATACATCATAAACCAATATCGATAGGGAAAAGGTAACTGGACCTAGTTAAACCAGTCAGAGCCACTATCATAAATGGAAAAGGAGCTGTATTAAGGTCCGGACTGGGTGGTTATCCCCCAATGTTGTAGCAGCGATTTTCGAGGCTTCAACAGAACCCATACCACCTATTTCGCACCGCTTTTGGTCCAGGGGCGAATTCACGAAAAAAATGTGATCCAATACCTTTTTGACATGTCACCAAGCTAATACTGCCCATTTCGCGTTTTTCTGTAGCGTTAATGCTCAGCCCTTGAAAAAACGCGATAGCTACCCGAACCGTTCAATCTGAAGGATGGAAGATCAAACGACGATCGTGCAGTGAGTTGCATGGGAGATAATGCGAGGTATAGCCCAGTGGTTTTACGATATTAAATTTTTATTTAATTCATAAAAATTGAATATTGGTTGTGTGGGCCCGAAAGAAACAAAGCGGTTGTAGCCGAAGGTTGATGTGTTTCATTATATCATAAACCTTAGAGAGTTGTTTAAAAAGGTTGAATGTCGGGTTATTTACCTTTTGATACAATATACAAAGAAGGTATTTCAAATATGATTAAAGCACTTTATTAAAAAGACCAAGGGTGATATTAAAGGGAGACATAGTCTCGGTTATTTTATTTAAAACTACCAAAGGTCTTATTATTCGGGTGTTTGTGTAAGATCAGACTACGGTATTCATTAATTAATTTCCATGAAATTGATAAATGAATTTGAAAGAAGAAAATAAGGTAGACTCGGTGAATGAATTTATTGAAAGGAGAGGCCAGCTCTCCTTAGCACCAGTCCATCAATTTAGCTCTCATTTGTGGTATCAGAGCAGATTTCAAGACATTTGCAGAGACTGAACTGAATTCCAAAAAACCAGAAGAAGAATTCCAACGTGGCTGTCCGAGTTGCCAGAGGTGCTATTAGAAGAAGAGGCAGGCCAGTTTCCAATGTAGAAGTATTGGAGACCTTGCAGCGGGTCCAAGCTAGACTAGATGCGGTGGAATTAGGCCACCCAAGAGATCCTGAGGATGTCAGTGAACCTGAAACTGAAGAAGAGGTAGGAGATAATGTTGAGATTCCTCCTGAGCTGAGACTCTTTAAGTCTGTTCTGGGGTCTACATTCAAGCCTAGACTTGAAGTGTCAATCTTTGCAGGAGGGTTGAATCCAGAGGAATTGATAGACTAGATTAATGAGATGAACAAATTTTTTGATTATGAAGAGATGGGTGAAGACAAAAGAGTCAAATTTGCAGTGACAAAGTTGAAGGGACATGCAACACTTTGGTGGGATGGAGTGCAAGCAAAGAGAAGGAGAGATGGTAAACAACCAATCAAGAGTTGAACCAGAATGGTGGAAAAGCTAAGAGGTAAGTTTTTTCCTAGTGATTATCAGCTTACATTGTTTAGAAAAATGTAGAACCTGAGACAGAGATTGCTGACAGTGAAAGAATACACAAAAGAGTTTTATAGAGTAAGTATAAGAGCTGGACAATTCCAGGACACAGTAGAGAAAGTTGTGAGGTATGTGAATGGTCTCAAGTTTTAGATCCAAGATGAGATAGGTATTTTTTCTCTTAAGACCGTTGAAGAGGCTTATCAAATGGCCTTGAAAACTGAAGAGAAACTCCTGAGAAAGAATTTTTCCAAAGGAAGAGGTACTTTCCTAGGAAAGGGAAGTCAGGGTGGTAGAGGAAGGTCTACAACACCAAGGGATGGAGCTAGCAGCAGCTCACCTCAGAATGCATCCACAGAGGGTGATGCAAGGGGCAGAAGGAGTTCCTACAGAGGAAGAGGAGGAAGAAATAGAGGAAGAGAAGTGAGGTGTTACATATGTTACCAGTTGGGAAATAAACACTATGAATGCCCAGAGAATGTGGGTACAAGCTAGATAAATGCAATTGTTGCTCAGGCTAGAGAAGAGGCAGCAAGGCTGTCTGAAACAAAAGAGGCAATTCTGCCAGAGAAGGGAGAATATTTGGTGGTCAATCAAGTCCTGTTGAAGCAAGAAAAAGAAGTTGTTGAACCAGCACAGAGGAAGACTTTGTTCAGAAGTGTGTGCAAAGTACAAGGGAAATGTTTTCAGTTGGTCATTAATAGTGGCGGCACAGAAAATCTGGTCTCTACAGAGGTGATAGAGAAACTAAAATTGAAGACAAGGGAACATCCAACACCCTATAATGTGTCATGGCTTCATAAACGACACCAGCTGATTGTGAAGGAGAAACGTGAGACAGAGTTGCAGATAGGCAGCTACAAAGACAAGGTCATGTGTGATGTAATGCCTATGGATGTGTGTCACATACTGCTGGGCAAACCTTGGCAGTATGACAGAGCAGCAGTACGTGATGGTAAGAAGAACACTTACAAGTTCTTCAAGGATGGAGTGCATCACACATTGATACCTATGGAGGAAGGAAAACCATCAAGCAAAAGGTCTGATCCAAAGACTTTATTGCTGAGTGGAAAAGAGTACTTATAGCAGATTGAAGAAGAAGAGGTAAATTTTTCTTTAGTTTTCAAACCTAAAGTAGTGCTTACTTCCACAAAAATTTCTGATTTTCCAATTGAATTTCAAGAAATGCTGGACAATTATTGTGATATTGTTGTGGATGATTTTCCTGATGAATTGCCACCTATAAGAAAGATCAACCATCAGATAAATTTGATCCCAGGATCAAATTTGCCAAACAAAGAAGCCTACAGAATGACTCCCACAGAGAATGAGGAAATAAGGAAACAAGTGCAGGAATTGGTTGACAAAGGTCTGATCAGAGAGAGCTTGAGTCCATGTGTAGTACCTGCAGTGTTGAGCCCAAAGAAAGATGGAGGTTGGAGAATGTGCACTGATTCAAGGACCATCAACAAGATAAAAATCAGGTATAGATTCCCTTTGCCTAGTATTGAGGATTTAATGGACTGTTTGAGTGGAGACAAATATTTTTCAAAATTAGATTTGAAAAGTGGATACCATCAGATTAGGATAAAGGAGGGTGATTAATGGAAAACTGCCTTTAAAACAAATGAAGGATTGTATGAGTGGTTGGCAATGCCTTTTGGGTTATCAAATGAACCTATTACTTTTATGAGGCTCATGAATGAAGTGTTAAAGGAATTTATTGGTAAATTTGTAATAGTGTATATGGATGACATATTAGTTTTCAGCAAAACAAAGGAAGAACATTTAAGGTATCTTAATTATGTCTTGAAGAAGTTACATCAAGAGAAGCTGCTGATAAATTTAAATAAGTGTTCATTTGTGAAAGAGGAGCTGGTATATGTGGGTTTTTTTGTTTCTGCTGAAGGAATGAAGATGGATCCAGAAAAGGTCAAAGCAATTGTGGAGTGGCCTTCACCGAGAAGTATTTTTGAGGTAAGAATTTTCCATGGACTTGCCAGTTTTTACAGAAAATTCATAAGTAATTTTAGCAAGATTAATGAACCCATCATAGAAACAATAAAGAAGGACAAACAACCATTTAAATGGACAGCTAAAGCAGAAAGGAATTTTAAGCTTTTAAACAGAAGATAATTGGAAAGCTTGTTCTAGTTTTGCCTGATTTTAACAAACCATTTCAAGTGAAGTGTGATGCCAGTGGAGAAACTATTAGAGCTATGTTGAGTCAAGATGATAGGCCTATAGCATACTTCAGTGAGAAGCTAAATGAGACAAGAAGAAAGTACTCTTCTTATGAGAAAGAATTTTATGCAATTGTGTAGGCATTGAAGAAGTGGAGGCATTATTTAATGTCTAAGGAGTTTGTGCTTTATTCAAATAATCATGCTTTACAGTATATTATGCAGTAGCCTAAATTGAATCATAAACATGCCAAATGGATTGAATATCTCCAGAGTTTTAATTTTGTTTTGAAGCATATAAGTGGCCAAGCAAATAAGGTAGTTGATGCTTTGAGTAGGAGAAACATGTTTGTTCAAGAAAACCAATTTCAAGTAGTAGGATTTGATTTTCTTAAGGAACTTTATAAAATAGATTCAGATTTCAAAGAAGAATTTGAAGCATGCTGTAACCCTATTTTGATAGATAGAAGCCAATGGTTGGATTATTTTTTTCAGGAGGACTTATTGTTCAGAAGAAATCAATTGTGTGTACCAAAATGTTCCATGAGGGAGAATTTAATCAAAGAGAAGCATAGTGGTGGACTTGCTGGACACTTTGGTACTGATTAAACTTATGAGCAGCTGATTCACTTTTATTATTGGCCAAGGATGAGAACAGAGGTGGAAAATTTTGTGAAGAATTGCAAAATTTGTCAATATGCAAAAGGGAGAAGCCAGAATGTAGGATTGTATATTCCATTACCTATTCCAGACAGGCCTTGGGATATGGTGAGTATGTATTTTGTTCTAGGATTTCCCAAGACACAAAGAGAGAATGATGAAATATTTTTTGTAGTTGACAGACTTTCCAAGATGGCACATTTTATTCCATGTTATAAAACCAGTGATGCTACTCATGTTGCTAACTTGTTTTTCAAAGAAGTTGTTAGATTACATGGGTTTCCCAAGAGTATTGTTTCTGACAGAGACACTATATTTTTTGGCCATTTTTGGAGGACATTGTGGAAGAAGCTTGGTACTAATCTGAGCTTCAGCTCAGCTTATCATTCTCAGACTGATGGGAAAACTGAGGTAGTGAATAGAAGTTTGGGTAATATTTTGAGAAACCTTGCAGGAGAGCATCCCAAATAGTGGGACCATATTTTTCCACAGGCATAGTATGCATACAATGATTCACCAAACAGAAGTACATGACAGAGCCCATTCCATATTGTTTATGGAATGCACCCCAGAGGAATATCTGAACTGAGGAACTTGGGAAAGGCAAAGTTGAGGAGTGTTGATGGAGAAGAATTTGCTTCAGAAATCCAAGCCATACATGAGCAAACAACAACTACATGGAAATAGCATCAAATACAAGGGCAGAGAAGATTTGAACAGAAGAGAAGTTAATTTTGAAGTTGGAGATTTGGTTTTGGCACACTTGAGGAAGGAAATATTCCCAAAGAAGCAGTATAAAAAATTGAAGTTCAAGAAGAAAGGGCCATGCAAGATACTGAGAAAATTTTCTGCTAATGCTTATGAAATTGAATTGCCTCCTGATGTTGGGATATATCCCATATTTAATGTTGTAGATTTTTACAGGTATGAAGATGGTGGCACAGATGAAGGACCAACAGACAAAGAACAGATTGAGTGGGTAAAGCAGTTACCTCTAGCACAACCATTACAGCCAGAGAAGATCTTGGACAAGAAGGTGTTCAAAAGGAATAGAGGACAAGAGTATTTCCAGTACCTGATCAAGTGGAAGGACCAGCCAGATGAAGATGCTACTTGGGTGACTAAAGTTATGTTGCAAAAGCTAGGCAGTTCTATGAAAGAGCTCATGGACAGGAGTCCATGAAGAAATTTTCCCTCAGGAGTCTGATGCAAGGGAATTATACACTAGCCAGCAATGTGAGAGAATTGTCCACATGTTGTGGCTAGAAGAGTTCGAAATTATTCAAGGAAAGTATCAGCAAGGTGTCAATACCTTAGCTATCTGTTGCATTAGAGTAATTAGTTTTAGTTCAGTAACTGTAGAAGTCAAATAATTTGATTCGTGTCTATCTGTTCAGTTTCTGTTGATAAAATATTATGTAATTAGGCTTTTTGTTAAGAATAAAACGGTCCTCAACGAGGAACCGAATAATCATGTAACAGTTTATAAAATGTAACCCCTGATGCAGTGAAAAGGGGGAATTTTGTAGTAGAAGACTAGTTTATGAGAGATTGATTCCTGTTTAATAAAATTACAGAGCTATTTCATTCAGATATTATGGAAAAATCCCCGAAGGACTCATTCCTTCGAACTCATGAATTCTGTGTATTCAATAGATAGTAATTAAAGTACTGGTCTCTGTGTGAATGTTTATGTTCCTGAATGCATTTGGATATACACTTTCTGTATATGAATTAACTGTGTAATTTTCTTGTGTGAAGAAGCTCTATTGAGGGAGTGAGATCATAGTTATGCTCTGTCTATCTTGGGAATATTAACTCTGTCTGTTGGAGCGATTTCGTTGTTTTGTTAGTGGTTGAAGGATATCAATAAGGTCGTTCACAAAACCAAGCGAAGAAGGAAAAATGAAGGAATAAATCAAAATTGCGTGGAAAGTCGGGCAAACACTATTCAAATACCGGTTGGTGGTTTTGAGAACCCATACCACCTATTTCGCACCGCTTTTGGTCCAGGGGCGAATTCACGAAAAAAATGCGATCCAATACATTTTTTACACGTCACCAAGCTAATGCTACCCATTTTGTGTTTTTCTGGAGCGTTAATGCTCAGCCCTTGAAAAAACGCGAGAGCTACCCGAACCGTTTGATCTAGAGGACGGAAGATCAAACGGAGATCGCGCAGTGAGTTGCATGGGAGATAATGCGAGGTATAGCCTAGTGGTTTTACGATATTAAATGTTTATTTAATTCATAAAATTTGAATATTGGCTGTGTGGGCCCGAAATAAACAAAGCGGCTGTAGTCGAAGGTTGATGTGTTTCATTATATGATAAACCTTAGAGAGTTGTTTAAAAAGGTCGAATGTCGGGTTATTTACCTTTTGATACAATATACAAAGAAGGGGTTTCAAATATGATTAAAGTGCTTTATTAAAAATACCAAAGGTGATATTAAATGGAGATACAGTCTCGGTTATTTTATTTAAAACTACCAAAGGTCTTATTATTTGGGTGTTTGTGTAAGATCAGACTATGGTATTCATTAATAAATTTCCATGAAATTGATAAATGAATTTGAAAGAAGAAAATAAGGTAAACTCTTTTGGTGAATGTATTTATTGAAAGGAGAGGCCAGCTCTCCTTAGCACAATTCCATCAATTTAGCTATCATTGTTGCTCAGATTTTGTTTGGATTTTGCGGGAGCAAGAGGAGGCACTAGCATAGTGCAAGGGGATTTCTCTTTGAACTTGGATGGAAAAGCAACACCTTCTTCATGGGAGGGGCTCTACATTTGTAGCAACATGATGGGAGGAGTATTTGACAAGATTCATGTCAAAGAAGGGAGCTTTGAGATGATAGTGGCCCTACTCCAAAGGCTAGAAGTGTTGTCACTTGAGAGCTTGGATTACTTGTGCGATTGTTCTCAAAGCCACTTCACAAGTGATGTACTTTGGAGGCATGTAGGTGATGAGCATGAAGGAGCAATGGAGGAGTGCACTCCTTACTACATTTTGAATTTCTTTTCTTGGTTGCACAAGCACAAGAAAAGGGATCTACATGCAGTATTTATGGGTTCTTCCTTCATGCATTTTCATGCATATTCTTCATTGATGGAGGAGTCCACTTGGGAGGGCATACTAATGGATGTATATCAGCATATGGCTATATGCATAGCCCAAGATATGATGAGATGGTTGGCACAACCACTCCCCTACTATGTTGCAGTAAGGGGGACTTTTCACTTGAGCCATTTCAGCTCAAAGGCTAAGGTACATGATGAGGGAGATAATCATTTGATTTATGTTTGGCATTCTCTTAATTTTATGAGCATCATATTATATCAAGGAGGATATTTCCTTCTTGCACACTATGTTTTGCTATGCTCATGGTCTATTGCATCAAATATGATGGCCATTTTAGCAGTGGATTGTGGGGGAAAGCCACATGATTTTCGGTGTACACCCATTACACCATTTTGTACTTTCATGCATACATATTTTGAGATGATTGTGGCAGCTAACAAGTGGCTGGGAGAACACTTGTTAATTTCTATTTTTATGCAGGCAAGGAGTGCACTGTGCAGGTCCCATTGGTGAGACAACGATCCACTTTCTGGTTGTCATGTGACAGCTTGCTTCTACTTGTTCTTGCTTCCATGCATTGCAGATTTTTCTTTTGACATGGGGAGCTTTGTTTGGAAAGTGGGAAATGAATTGAATATTCCCATTGGGAGTGTGATTCTCCCTACTTTTCATGTTGTATGTTTTAGGAGAAACAATGTGCAGCCCATGATTTCCAAGCTTCATATCTTTCCTTCATGTGGGAGGAGCAATTTGGAGAGTTTGAATTTTTGGAGGAGAAACTTCATGGTTTGTATGATTGATGGGGTGGCTTGGGTCTCTTTTGAAGACCATTTCATTTCATCCATATTTCAGCAGCAGCCCCATATGTATCATGAGGAGGAAGAGATTCCTGGGGTGGATGTGCCCTTTGGGAGAGAAGACCTCCATTCTTTTTGCAGCACATGCTGCAAGGGGAGTGTGAGAAATGATATGGTCACAATGTTCAAACATTGGTTTCTCTTGGAGGTGAGCCATATGATTGGTTGGATGCCATATGATGATGAATTCCAACTCATCGCATATGAGATGATTTGGGCCAGCTTGATTTGCAGCGTTGGAGGAGAGATCCTAGGGGATCTAGAATTCATATTGCCTCTTGAAGGCAACACTATTGCAACCCAAGTTCAGCTTTCACTACACACTTATCATAAGTGGAGAAGGGGACAGCATCGGGTAGGCTATGAAGCTTACCAAGTTCAGAAATTCAGCCCACCTATTTCTCATGAGCACAAGGTGGAGGAGTACTTTCAGGAGTTGCCTAGTTGGAGGGTGACTCATTTTTCTTGGTTAATTGCTTGGGGGATGGAGGATCTAGATGAGGATATTTCAGACTCCATGCCTTGAGTGGAGGACCTTATTTTCAGTTCATCCTTTCTCTTGCTTGAGGACAAGCAAGTTTTGGGAGGGGAGGACTGTAATGTTCCAAATTTTGCAATAATGTAATTGGAACATTAATTTTTATTTTATGATAATAAAAGGAATAAAATGGGTAAGGGAGCCCATGCAGCAGAAAAATAAACTCTCCTAAGGTGAAAAGAGTCACTTAAGTGGCTAAATTTGGCATTCCCTAATGTGAAAAGGGCCAAAAGCAAGCTAACTAGACCATGGTTGACCAAGTCAACAACATGGCTTAGAGGAGAAGCTTGCTCATGAAGACTGCGCAGTTTGGAAAGGAGGGAAATTAGAGGATGAGAGAAACCCTAATGGGTGGGGTCCATGGCAAGGAAGCATTCCTTGCATAAAAGGGTGAAGGAGAGCCATTGTTCATTTCATGCTTGAGAATTTCAATTTGCTCTCTTCAGTTTTTCAACTGAGATAGCTTGTGCTGCTTAGCACAAGAGGAATTCCTGTTTAGGAGTTTCCTCCTCTTCCTTGGGAGGCCTTAGAGGATTTTTTCTTCATCTTCCTCACATATTGGCTTGAGGCCAAAGCATTCATATTTAGCTACTGCGTTATTCTGTTGGGCAGAAACACTGGAGTTGTTGGTGTTGTAGTGAGGGACCATCCATACTCATTTCTAGAGCTTGTTTTGTAGAGGAGGAGCCATCTCTTTCTCTAGGAGATCAGCAAAGGATATCTCAGAGCCTCTATTGTAGATTTTGGCATTAGGCCATTATTTCATCTCATTCCCAGTGCAGTCCCTTCCTCTTACAGCGTTATTTTCAGAGAGGGTTTGTAGGAGGAGTTCACATGGTGCACTAGAGAGTGAAATCTTCAGTGAGAGGAGAATCCTTTTACTTTGGAGATCATTGGAGGAGGTTTCTACATTGGTTGCAGCATCCACATCCTTCTCCCATATTGTATTGTATTTGAGTTGCAGCAGCTACATTGCAACTTCAACATTTTTCTGTTTTATGTATTTTAGCCAATCCCTTGGAGGATTGTTATTGTATTGTTTTCTAGGGTTGAGATCTTACTCCCATAACTTTATTTGAGCTTATATTGTCACATCATTATTGTATATTTTAGTATGCAGTCATTTTCCCTTATGGACTACGCAGTTATAGAGTAGCTGAGTTATGTAGCAGATGTGTTTCTCCATTTTATGTACATTTTCCCTTGAGGTTGATTTGAACCCACCTTGAGAGGTCCTTTCCTCAAGGATTTTTTTATCATTTGTTGCTACAGATTATATATTAGTTTTTCACTCTTCTCACATTTCATGAGTAAATTTATTTCATTGTTGTCGCTGCTTGTTAGAGTTCAGATGTCACTGTAGCTCATCCTTTGAGCAAGATCTTCCTGAAGGGAGAAATATTTTCATAGCTATAGGAAGAGTCTGAGAAAGGGCCAGGAAGCCTCCGGTTCTCATCCTCTCTTTAGAGGTGAAATAACTGGTAAAAGCCCTCTCAGTCTATCTTTGAAATAGCCTTGTTCATATTTTCGACAAAAGGATTGATTCAGTGGTGCAAAAGCTACTGAATTCCATTTCGGAAAATTACAGGTTCCTGGTGTATATCCTCTTCTTTTGAAGATTCTTGCTCATTTTATTCTTCCTCTTCATAATCTATGTAAAATAATTTCTTCTCAGCACACTTATGACCTTTAGTGTATTTGGTATCGCAACTGTAGCAAAGCCCTTTTGCTCTTTTTTCTTCCAATTGTTGTGGTGTCAACCTTGTAGGTTGTGGAAATCTAGGAGTAGCAAAACTTCCATCTTTATAGAAGTGAGTGGTAGGCTTCCTTGTCGCCATAATTTTACATTCAATTTTTCTTGCCAACCTGAATGCCTTCTCCAATGAATCAGGTTCCAAAACATGAACTTCATGTTGGATGTTATCCTTTAAAGTACCTATGAAGAGACCAATGATGTGTTCCTCTGGAATATCAGTTACCCTTATATTCAGTTTTTGGAAGTCCTCAATGTGCTCCCCCACTGAATACTTTTGTTTGAGATTTATCAATTGCCTAAAGAAAGTGTTGCTCTTTTTATCCTCATAATGTTCTATCATTTCCTCTGTTAAAATTGACCAAGCAACAATTTTTTTACGGGAGAAAAGCCATCGATACCATACAAATGTATTTTGTTCTAAATGTAAAGTTGCAATGTGTACCTTTTGTGTGTTTTGCACATTATTGATATTAAAATATTGCTCCATCTGTAGTATCCATGTTACAGGATCCTTTCCATCAAACTTCCTCATATCCATTTTTGGAATATGGTGGCTCTTCCCTCTAGCATTAGAGTTTATCAAATCATGATTAACATTTATTTTTTTCTCACCATGAGTTTCCTCTACTATTTTTTCACCATTAGGAAACGTTTCTTGTATCAACTTTTTCAAACCTTCCATGTCTGCTTTTAGATCATTCTTCATGTTTTCCATCTTAGCTTCCATGTCATCCATCTTAGATTCCATGCTAGATTCCATGCCATCCATCTTAGCTTCCATGTAATTCGTCAAACCATCCATCTTAGCTTCCATGTAATTCGTCAAATCATCCATATTAGATTCCACGCCTTTCTTCAAACTATCCATCTTAGTTTCCATGCCTTTCTTCAAAACTTCCATGTTATTTTTTGTTGCTCTTTGTGAGAGCGAAATTTGTTGCACTTGCTCTTGTAATTTTGATATGTCATGTTGCCATTCTTCGTGTTCATGTGTCATAGTAGAGCCTTCGAAAGGCTTAATGGGTGTTGATGTAGGTTTTAACCCTGAACATAAATTATCTACACATGAATCTTATAACAGAAAATAAACAATAGCGGGAGCATAAAACATAAAACAGATAAACACAGATATTTTCCCCTGGATCCCAAATCGGGACGACCAGCTTGATTTTTCATTATATTCCTTTTAGTGTTACAACACATATATATACATGCCGAAGCATACATAAACCCCAATCCATTAACCCTGGATTAGAACATAACCGTAGTTCCCTTGACCGGATCTACAAAATACCGGGGGCCGAAAACCATCGTACCCCAAAACCACGTGCAAAATCATGCACAAAACCATGAATCTGCGAACTACCCACCCGAGAATTAAGGACCAAAAATTTTCGCCGGGCGGCCTGAACCCAGACATAAGAGGCCACCGCCACAGCCCAGATTGCACGATACAAAGGAGGGTGGCTATCGCCCCGCTCGTGCTTAGTCATAGGAAAAATCTGCCCATACAAACATTCTCCCACTTGTTGTTTTCTTTCCACGGGGGGCCACAGGAGGGCTTAGTCATTGGCCCAATTCTTCAACACCCATTGTTTCTCTACACCAAGAGAACTTCTGAGTGCTCACAGACTTTGTCAATGCATCTGCAACATTTTTCAAAGTGTCCACCTTTACCAGCAACACCCTTTTAGCCTCAACCATATCTCTAACAAAGTGATATTGAACATCAATGTGCTTTGTCTTTGAATGATAAGCGGGGTTCTTAGCCAAGAAAATTGCACTTTGGCTATCACAGTCTATCCTTATAGCTTGTTGTACCAACCCCATACTTGAACACAATCTATGCAACCAAATTGCTTCCTTGCTTGCATGAGTGGCTGCTATGTATTCTGCCTCTGTAGTTGAAAGAGCCACTACAGACTGTCTTTTACTCATCCAACTGACTACGCCTCCAAATAAGCTAAACACATACCCACTTGTAGATCTTCTTTGGTCCAGATCTCCAGCCCAGTCTGCATCAACAAAACCACGAATGTCCAACATTCTTTCCAATCCTGGTCTTCCCTGGTAGCACAAGCCATAATCACTAGTGCCACGTAAATATATGAAAACCCGCTTCACTGTTGTCCAATGCTCCTTCCTTGGGTTTGACATAAACCTGCTCAATACTCCCACTGCATGTGCAATGTCTGGTCTAGTACAGACCATTGCATACATCAGGCTACCCACTGCACTTGCATATGGAACACGAGACATATACTCCTCTTCTTCTTGTGTCTTGGGACACTGTTCAGCAGACAGCTTTACACCTACGGGAATAGGAACATTCACCGGTTTACTATCCTGCATATTGAACCTCTGCAATATAGTCTCGACATACTTCCTCTGGTTTAACCAGAGCTTCCTCTTTGCCCTATCTCTCTTAATTTCCATGCCCAAAATATAGTTTGCAGCACCCAGATCCTTCATGTCGAATTTGGAGAACAGTTGGGTCTTCAAATCTTGGATAATTTCTTTGTCATTTCCAATCAACAACATATCATCCACATACAACACCAAATAAATAACACGGTCACCAATTAATTTAAAATAAACACAGTGATCCTCCTTGCTTCTGGTGAAGCCAAGTCCCCGTATATAGGTATCAAATTTCTGATACCACATCCTTGGTGACTGTTTTAACCCATACAAAGACTTCTTAAACCTGCATAGCAGTTCTTTCTTACCCTTCACCATAAAGCCTTCAGGTTGCTTCATGTAGATCTCCTCTTCTAGATCCCTGTGAAGAAATGTTGTCTTCACATCCATCTGTTCTATCTCAAAATCAAATGCAGCAGCAACAGATAAAAGTAATCTAATAGAAGTAACTTTGGCAACAAGAGAAAAAATATCACCAAAATCAATTCCCGGCACCTGGGATAACCTTTCGCTACCAACCGAGCTTTGTATTTCTCCACCTTGCCTTCTACATTCATCTTCTTCTTAAACACCCATTTTCTCCCAATGGGCTTCCTTCCAGCCGGCAACTCCACTAGATCCCATGCATCGTTTTTATGCAAGGATGCCATTTCATCAACCATGGCCTCCTTCCAGAGTTTTCCATCCTCTGAATCTACTGCCTCCCTCACAGTTCTGGGTTCATCATTAGTTATAGTTAAGGCAAAACCTAAACAGAAAGCAGATGGACTATACCTTTCTGGTTGCCTTCTTTCCCAAACTGATCTTCTCAAAGCTGGAGTTTGTGGCTCTTCATCTTCTGAGTCTTCTTCTGTTGTAGAGTCTGATTCATCCTCCTTTAGCTCAAACTCTATCTTCTCAGGTTCCTTTGGTAGGACTTCATGTGTAACAACATCTTTCACCTCTCTAAACACCACATCTCGTTTGTACACAACCTTCCTTGTTTCTGGGTTCCAAAGCTTGTAACCCTTTAAACCATCCTTATACCCAATAAAGATGCACCTTTCAGATTTATTATCCAACTTGGTCCTTTTCTCCTTTGGAACATGTACATATGCATCACATCCAAATACCCTTAGATGTGAAAGAGAGGGTTTCTTACCGGTCCATACCTCATGTGGAGTCTTATCCTCCAACACTGATGAAGGTGATCTGTTAACCAGATAGCATGCAGTCTCCACTGCCTCTGCCCAGAATTCTTGTCCTAACCGGTACCACTGAGCATGCTTCTTGCCTTTTCCATCAGTGTTCTGTTCATTCTTTCTGCAACTCCATTTTGCTGAGGTGTGTATGGAGTAGTCTTCTGTCGTGCTATACCACACTTCTTACAGAACTCTTCAAATTCCTTCTTACAGAACTCCCCACCATTATCTATCCTCAACGCCTTTATCTTCTTTTCTATCTGGTTTTCCACCAGAGCCTTAAATTCTTTAAATTTTTCAAAGACTTCAGATTTCTTCCTTAAGAAATATATCCATGTATTCCTTGAGAAGTCATCTATGAATGAAACATAGTACACAGACTTTCCCAGTGATGGAACTGACACAGGCCCAAACACATCACTGTGCAAAAGTTCTAATATCTTGTTTGCCCTCTTAGCACGAGAAGGAAAACTCACCCGATTCTGCTTCCCATATACACAATGTTCACAGAAATCGAAATCCAGAGAGAAATTAGACATACCTTCTACCATACCATCTCTATGGAGTATCCGAAGGCCCTTCTCTCCAATATGTCCAAGCCTTTGATGCCATAGCATGGTCTTTTCTCCAGAGACAGTTAGACTTTCCGTCCCACTTTCAGGAACCACAGAACTGTTACACCCATCAATAACAGTGCTACCTTGTAGCTTGTACAGAGTTCCAGTCCGAACTCCCCGCATTAATACCAGTGCTCCCCGAACCATCTTGCAGGCATCTTTCTCGAACACTATTTTTACACCTGCATCATCCATCTTGCTTACAGAAATCAGATTTTTGGCCAATGTAGGAATATGCAGAACACCAGGAAGTGTTCTAATCCTTCCACCTTGCAGCTTCAGCTTGACCTTTCCACATTTGATGATTCCGACCTTCCTATCATCCCCTAGGAAGACATCACCACCATCATATTTCTCATACTCGCAGAACCACTCCCTATGGGGAGTGAAGTGAAAGGATGCACCTGAGTCAATCAACCATGACTCATGATCTACATGTATATTTGAAGAAGAAGCCAAATACACATCCCCACCTTCATCCGAGGTGGTTTTTGCCTCTGCAGAAGGACCTTCATCAGATCCCTTTCCTTTCTCGGGAGCTTTAGATCTGCATTCCTTTTTATAGTGCTCTTCCTTTCCGCATTTCCAGCACACCTTTACAAACTTTCCAGGAGATTTAGATCTCCCTCTAGATTTAGATCTCCCACTCGAAACCTTATTCTTGTTTCTGTTCTGGGACCTTCCTCGTACAGATAAGGTATCTCCATTCTGACCCTCCATATTTCTCCATCTCATTTCCTCCGACAGCAAGGCTGAGACAATATCATCAAAGTTCAAGGTAGTTGTATTGCCACCTATTGCAATAACCAGACTATCCCACAAGTCTGGTAGAGAGCACAACAAACTGATGCACTTATCTTCATCTGAGATTTTAATATCAACAGACGACAACTGACTTACCACAGTATTGAAGGCGTTCAGATGCTCTGTCACCGAGTCTCCATCCTTCATCCTCAGGTTATACAGCTTTTTCCGCAGGAACAACTTATTCACCAGAGACTTAGATTGATACAAAGTCCCTAGCTTTTCCCACAAGGTCTTCGCCGTAGCTTCCCCAGATACATTCAACAATACTGAATCTGAGACACACAACCGTATTGTGCTTTTAGCCTTCCGATCCAGTTTCTTCCGGTCTTCATCTGACATTCCTGTTGGCTTAGTACCTGGATCTACCGTGATCCACTGATCTTTATCCACAAGCAGATCCTCCATCTTGAGCTTCCACAACTCAAAACTCTGACCATTAAATTTCTCGATCTCTATCTTTCCGCCGCTCACCATCTTCTCTCACCGCAAGAATCGATCCCGCAGATCTCCCACTGAACAGGGTCTACCTCAGGCCCGAACTAAAAAACCCTCAGCAGCAAAGGCGTCCCCTTGAAGCCGAAACAGCTGCAATACCAAATGTAGGTTTAAACCTTGAACAGAAATTATCTACACATGAATCTTATAACAGAAAATAAAAAATAGCGAGAGCATAAAACATAAAACAGATAAACACAGATATTTTCCCCTGGATCCCAAATCGGGACGACTAGCTTGATTTTTCATTATATTCCTTTTAGTGTTACAACACATATATATACATGCCGAAGCATACATAAACCCCAATCCATAAACCCCAGTTAGAACATAACAGTAGTTCCCTTGGCCAGAATCTACAAAAATACCAGGGGCCGAAAACCATCGTACCCCAAAACCATGTGCAAAACCATGCACAAAACCATGGACGCGGACTACCCACCAGAAATTAGTCGTGGAAAGAATATAACACATACCCAACAGTTGAATTATTTTTAGGGCCCATTTGAGTATCCAATACTAATATATATTCTACAATATGCCCTTGGAATCAATTCAAATTGATTCTTCAAACAAGACTTATGCAATTCGAAAAAACAAATACACACCTTTTACTTGCTTTTGAGGAGCTTGATATTGAAATTGACTTATCTATATACTTGCAGATCCTCAATATCTAAAATTCGGCCCTGTAGTAGTCCTCTGAAGCTTCTTTCAAATTCCATAGGCCTGACTTGATTTGGATTCTTCAAGACAAAGTTATGTCCAATCTCCCACAATGACCTAATTATGGACTAGTTCAGTAGAGCGAACTTGTACAACTTACCACGTGTCACTGTTTGCTCCTTTGGCTCTGAAATTTATAGATAGTAAACTACAGTTCATGTACTTCTAGTCACTTTTTACAAAATTTCAATCCGATGCTTAGAGAGAGATTTATGAATATTTTCCCATGATCACCTCTTTGATATGAAATTCGGGAATCTGAAAAATTCCTAACTTCCACAAATCATATCTCCGAAAAAATTGCGAACCAAGCTCTGAAATTTTGTGAAAATGTTCCTCAGGATTTCAGATTCACGCTCTAAAAATTTCAGCTTCTAAACTTTCTTATAAAAAAAGTTATAGTGAAAATTCCACGATGACCTGTTTGGAGCAGCGAAACCCTAGAATCCAAAGCTCTGATACCAAATGTTGTGGAACCAACTCCAAAAATATAAGAAAATAGATATCAACACCTTAGAAATAAGCCACTTCGAGGGGGAAAACTCCAATACATTACATGAATGAACCATTCTTGGTTGATACAAATTACAAAACCTCCTTTCTATATATAGGAGTCCATGGGGCCACAATGTAATCCTAGCCGACCTAACAATAATAATTTAAGGGCACAATAATAACAATATGGGGGTTACAAGGGTACAATAATAACAATAAGGGGGTTACACTAACAACAATAAGGGACTATACTAGTAATATAGGTACTTAACACTAGAGAAGATATTTCAGAAGATAAATTGGAGTTAACAAATTTCAAACAAAAGAGACAAGATCTCTTAGACTTCAAAAAAGAAGTGAGCAAATAGATTTATTTTTATGATGAGGTTGCAGAGAGGTCAAGGAAGATGTTGAAAATAACACTACCTCTGCACAAAATTATGAAACATATATTGAGGAGGAACATGTGGTTGCATTCAAAAAGAAGGAAGCTACAAGGCCAAGTCAAAGAATTAGAAATATAGATGGAGATAGTGCAAGAAGAATTGAAGAAACAATGTTTAAATACGATTGTAATGGATGACCTTGCTTCCCCTTGAAATATGGTAAGACAAACCTTTTTTTGGCCACTTTTTGTCTTAGGATACTATATCAAGTCAGTTACAGAGCTGTAAGCATGGTTTTTGGAGATAAGGATAAAAATTGCAAATTCTGGTGAAGTTAGGCAAGTTCATAGCGAGCTCCAAGTTTGAAGCTGAGTTTTTGCTTTGAAATCGCTATAGAATTTTTTTAGAATGTTTTCAGCTTATTTTACCTAATGAAGACCCTCCAACAGGCAGATAAGTTAGAAAATTTGCAGAGGGTGGTGTAGTGAAAATGCTACAAAAAATACGCTACGAACTTGCCTTTATAAAATACTCTATTTTTCCAGCGAGCTAGAGTTTTGGTATTTTTGAAGCATTTAATGTATTTCAGGGAGCATATGAGGCATCAAAAGAGATTGTGAAGTATCATTGGGACACTTTTTGATGAAGACCACTCAGAAAAAGGATGACATGGCTGCCAGCACACCATTTTTTCCACCTCACCAATACACAACTCATCCTAAAATTTAGAATACCAAGGCCTAAAATCTAGCGTGACAATTTGCCACCTGATCATGGTTGTTGCCACTTAAACAAGTTTATTTGGTTTGATAGCCATCATTAGCATGGGTTATTTAAATTTTTTGTGATGCAGTTAATAATGATAGAGTCCTTTTATGTTACAAACTCTTTCCAATGGAATTATCTCTATTTTCTCTCGATGTAATGACTTCCTTTTTGGATTAGATCTTTAGATTACTTTCGAGAGTCTAGCCTAGGTAGCAGACTTATGCAAAAGGGATTTCACTTTATAAATATAGGATTTTCAGAGTTACATAGGTTTTATGGATGTAATGACCAATGCTACTATTGTAATCTATTTTTCACTCAGTTAATAAACAATTGCAGAAGTCTTTTGTTCAGACCTAAGATTCTATTTAAAATTTTATGCTTTTGTATCCCTTATCTTTTGAATGTTATTTCAGCTTGCTCATACATAATTACTTGTAATTCATAAATCTTATGCTCCAAATTCCTTTATGTATATTTTTGTTGTCAGAATTATTTTGTAAAAGCTTATGTGCCTCAACTTCCATGAATGATACTTGTTTGTAATTAAGTTTTCATGCTGACTCCTTACCCAATGGTAGCCCTCACTCATCTTCTACCTGCAAAAAATAATTTAAAAGACATTTAAGAGTTAGCCATCTTCATTTTAAAGCATGTTTATTAAATATCTTACCTTTTCTTGAGAGGGCCCTCTCTGTTTGGAAGGGATAAATTCCAACCCAAGTGGTTTGAAATAGTTACATAAAATTAACTGTTGAACAACCCAATTAGTTCCAGTTTGGTGATAATAAAAGATTGTGTTCATGTAGGTCAATGAATTGTTCCATTTTTAGTATTCATGTTACTAGATACTTACCACCAAAATTCTTCATATCAATCTTTGGAATATGGTTGATATTCAAACCAAATTTAGAGTGCTTGAAACCATGATTCACATTCCTTTTGTTCTCATCATGAGTTTCATGGAATACCTTATCACCATTAGGAATCATTTCTTGTAGAAACTTTGTCAAACCTTCCATTTCTACTCTTAAACTATCCTTCAAACAATCAATTTATGTTTTTAAACCATCCTTCTAACCTTCCACAACCCTTTTTATTTTTGATTAAAACCATCCACCTTAACTTCCAAGTTATTTTTAGTTGCTCTTTGTGATAGTGAAAATTGTTGCACTTTTTCCTTCTTCCTCTTATTCATGCGTCATAGTATAGATTTCTAAGGGAATAATGGGTGTAGAAATTTTTTGTTTAGGAGGAATTTTGGTACCAATTAATGATATATCTACTTCAATATTCCCTTTGAATCAATTCAAACTAATTTTTCAATTAAAAGTTATGCAAATTTAAAAATACACACCTTTTAAGAGCTTGATTTCGATCTTATTAATATGTCTGACCTTGAAACTATTATATCTCCATGATTTCAGCCTCCGAAGGTCTAACATTTCTTCTTGTGGTATCTCCCCGTGTCTTCTTTAAAACCCCATAAGTTAGACTGATATTGGACTCTTCAAGAAAAAGTTATGCCAAATCTCCCACCATTGCTTGATTATGGATTGGTTCACTAGAGTGAACTTGCACGAGATGCACGTGTCATTGTTTCAATATTAGGCCTTAAAACTCATACCCAAGAAACAAAATTTTTTGCACTTTATGTTATTTTTTACGGAATTCAACTCTAATGCTTGAAGATAAAGTTATGATGATTTCCCCCAAGACACCTGTTTGAGACTAGATTTTGGAGCTTGCAAAAGCCCTAACTTCCTTGGACCACATCTCCGAGAATATATGTTGAGCAGGAAAATCCCCTCTAGCTTATAAATGAAAAGCCAGTTGGGATAGACAACCTACCTTGGTCCAACGCTCTTATTTTGGCTTGCAGTAGAGATCCTCCATTATTTGTCTTTAAACGTCATGGTACTTCAGTGATAATGTCTGTGTACCTGTACAAAGATCAAGTGAACAATGAAAACATATAAAAACATAATTTCATTTACAGCTATTCGATTGTTCAAGGAGAATCAAACATTTTGCATATAATTAAACACAAAATTGGAACCAAAAAAACCAGTCATGTATTAATAATAGAGAAAAGAAGTTTACAACCTTAATCCCTTAATGTTGTAGCCTCCTTTGACGGGTTCAGTCAGGAATGTCTTAAGGATTTATTATTGATCAGATTTGATGAGGCAATGGGCCTAAACTCTTTCTCAAAAATTGATTCTTCTCTACCATATTCTACACACCAGCTATAGTAATGACTATTCAGCTAGCTAAAAAAATGTGAAAAGGAATTATTTATAGGAGATGAAGAGGTGCTTTGGGATCCCTCATAAGGTAGAGGAGAGGTATATCCATTTGGGGAGTTGCACAATTGTAGGAAACAAGAAGCCAAAGGGACGAACTCAATGTTATTCAGTCGAACAAACCATGATGATTTTTCTCATGAAGTGGTTACACATGGAAACTTTTTTTCTATTTTAAAAAAATTTCCAAAAACAACTCGGCATGGGTGCCCTTCTGAGATAGAGCGCCAATGGGTGCAGGGCCCAGTGTTAATTTCTCCATGGGCACAAGGCCATAACTGCCTACTAGCACCGACCCAAAATCACATGTTTTTGAGAGTCTTCTTGAGGAATGATCAATAGAGGAAATGTTCTTTACATGCCAAGGGATGCAATGACACTTATAGCAAGGTATGACAATACACAGAAGTCACTGAAATGGTCCTCCAATGTTCGGGATGGGGATTGCAGGGATGGTGGCAAAATACTGTGTAAAAATATAATGAACTGAAGTCAGAAATTTTTACACAATTTTCATCGATATTTTCAATCCATGTGGTCAAAATTTCAGCTTCTGAGGTTTCATATAAAAAGTTATAGCGAAATTCCAAGATGACTTGTTTGAAGAAACAAAACCCTAGGATCTATAGCTCTAATACCAAGTGTGATGTATCCAGATATAAATAATGAAGAAACCTAAGAAAAGATAGATCAAGGACTTCATAATAAGAAAATTTGAGGGGGAAACCTCCTTTTACATCACATAAATGAACAATTCTTGAATGATTCAAATGACAAGACCTCCTAGGTACATATAAGAGTCTAAAGGGTCAAAATATACTTAGGGCCTACATAACAATAAATATTTGAGGGCACAACAATAACAATAATGGGATCCTATGGGACAAACAACAATAATATAGGGGATCCACTAGTATTATAGGGACCTAATTGTGTGAGGGCCTAAAGGTTACTTTGAGACATGTAAGGGTAGCAAGACTCCTAGAGCTAAAAGTGTTTGAACATACCGAGTTGTTCGCGATAAGGGATGATGGGGGATAGGAGCCCGTTGGTTGGAGGTTGTTGGGTTTGGTACCTTAGACTTGTTACATTTAGTACAAGGTGCCTACCTGAGTTGAGGAGTCAACTCCAAGTGGCATTGTGACCCTAGCTTAGGGGTGACAGACAGCTAAGAGAACTAAAGCAGCATGGTCTACAACTGGGAGAAACATTTGAGGTCTACATTGAGCTGATAAAATTTAATAGATAACTACTTGAACTTATGATGTGCTTATTTATAAATTATCTTCAAATGTGCTTTGTGGTTCTATTACATGGTTTCCATGGATCATGGCTCAATTGTGTTGTGGTTCTTGTGATTTGGTAGATTTGGCAATACCAAATGACAAGACAAAATAAAACCACTTTGGGATCTTAGGATCTAGCCCTCCTGGATCCAGAGATGGATCTCTCTATAAGGGTAAAGAAATTTATATCTTTAAAGGTCAATTTAAGGTGTTAGGCTAGTTATAGGGCACAAGGGTTGTTGTTTTTGCATTGATTGTTTGGTTGGGAAACATGAAAGAAGGGTTAAATTAATGTAAAGGAATGGGTAGAGAAATATTTTTGGCAATGGGGAGATAATTCAAAGAGAACACAAGTCCATTGGGCAATGGGGTTATAAAAGGGTTTACTTGCAATTCAAATATCCAAGGCTTTCAAAGGGCTAGTCATCTAAAACAGAGGATCTCTTAGGATGATAGTATGGGATGAAGCAATAAGAAAATGAAAGGGAATGACAAAGAAAACCTTCCAAGGTGACCACTTTGGAGTAAGTCTAGGGACAGGACATGCCTTATACCTCTATGATCCAAACTCCTAATGAGGCTAACTCTGAAGACAACAATCCAACAATCCTCCTGACTACTTTCAGACAATGGAAAACACTTAAGTTGAAACATAGAGTGAAGTCTAAGATCAGGGAAAGACTTTTAACCTTCCCTGCTTTTGGCATTCAACTCAAAGGGATCTTAGAAAGGTTAACTGTTGGAAAGGAAACTTAGGGGACAAGGCTAATCACTAAATCTCCCTACTCTCCTTTTCTTTCAGCAGTACCAAGCAAGAAAATCTGAGAGACAAACTCTAAATTCATACATCGATAAGCATGGACAAACAAAATTCTATACTGGTTAAATTATGTTGAATTTTTTCTAAGATACACAATTAGCAGAAAAAATAAAAATAAGAAAATGCAGTAAGCATTATGGTACTTGCAGCAGTATATCCTAAGCTAAATTTATTGTTTTCTTATCAGAGAAAATGAAACATGATGTAAAACAGAGGAAAAACAATAACAAAGAAGGGACACATCACACTGATTTAGATCAGGATCTAATGAACATTCTTGTCATATTAGTAGAGAAAAACTAGTCACATACATGCTTGTCCAATAGCTTGATATCATCCAAAAATCATCTCCCAGCCTATTTACAACTACTACTCACAGAACTCTAACTCAGTGAAACAACTTATAATCAGTGATTTTCAATAACCAACCAACCAACTTTTACAATGTATTTATTATGAGTTCTTATAGCTGAAAGTGTGATAGTAGTGGTAGATATAACTTAAATGATTCATTAAAACAGAGGGAGAGGTGTCTATGAAGCCCATTCTGTTTAATATCTCTGCATTAACTTTCAGTACCCTTTAGCTGAATTAGGGGTCTTTGACAGATTGATAATAACTCCAAGGGTATGTTACTTGAAGTAATTTTCTGGCTGTAGTACTCTGTTTATCTTCTGTGACAAGTAAGGTGAAGATTTTGTCTTTCAGGTCTTCCATACTTCATAACAAATGCACTGACAGTTCTAGGAGATTTTTGTCAGAATAATAACTGTTATGGGCTCGATGAGGCATGGAGAATGTTGTGGGAATTTTTCCTTCTTAGGAAAAAGAACATTACGCTAATGTCAACTCACTGATATAACTTGTTTATGTGCTTTAGGCTCCATTAAGCCTCCTTGATCATTTTTATGGTCTTTGAACTGTATCCTTTATCCTTCTAAACATTTGATATAAGCATTAATCCTTTAATCTCTTCTGATACACTTTGTTGCTGCTTCTGACGTGTGTGTGTGAATATACAGGTTACAGAGGTGCTGGAGGGTTTATTTCAGGGTTTAATAACCCGATTTTCAATCAAACATGTTTTAAACCCTCTCAGGGATGTCTTCTCTGTGATCTTTGACATTGGAACTGTCTTTCTGTGCTAGGGGTCACTATGACTGTGACTGTGGAGACAATATGATTTATCACCCTTTGAAACCTGCAAAAAAAACGATAAACATGTTATAAAAACCTGAGGGAGTGTGGATGGCTGCTTCAGAGTCTCGTGAGGATGGAGGCGCAGTGAGGAGAAGAGTGGATGTAGCTGAAAAATGGATGAAAAACCTTGGTAGAGTAGCTAACCAGGTGTTTTGGGGGTTTGAGTGTGAGGGCGAACGTGGACCGTTAGATCAGGATGATCTATGGCTGCGATCGCTCGATGAAACGTTTTGAAAATAGTTTGGGTGAAAAGTGAAGTGGGGCGAGATTAAAACAGGATCGTCCGATCTCAGAGATAGATGGATAAGATTAAAAGATGAAAATCAATGTTAGCGAAGGGCAGTGGTATAGCGGAAAACCGACAGCGGTTTTTGCGTTGCATTTGGGTGGTATGCGGTTTTGTAAAAAAAAACGTGATTCGATACATCGGCTGACACCTATCCTTTAAAAACTACCCATATCGCGTGATTTCAAAACATTAACTCCTGGGCACAAAATTAGCGTGATATGCGATGTGGACCGTCGGATGATGGGCGGCAAATCCGACGGCGCAGAGTGAGCGTGATGGGATGTAAGATGCGCGGGGCAGAAAGGTGGGGGGTCCACAGTGACGTGGGATAATTTGTCGTGGAGCGGACAAATTTAAATGGAGAAAGGGGTTCATCAAGTTAAGTCCCGACCGTCAGATCATCTGGATGGACGGTTGATATTTATAGAGGGAGCGGAGAATTTGAAAGGAAAAGAGGGGGCAGGAAATGAATGGGTGCCCGATGACCGTTATTTTCCTTTATTTTCGTTTTCCCAACGATAGGGTCCTGAAACAAATCCGGAAGAGGTTTTAAGCTCTTTAGTGCCCGATTACGGGGCTTTGGGTCATGTGAAGGTAGGGTGCTAAAGGAAATAAGCCCTCAGGGTCTTAAGACCTTTATGTGCAGAAAAGGGTTTTTAAGCCAAAAAACAGTGATTTTAAATCCAAAATGGGGGTTACGATAGGCAAAAGAAGGGATTTTTAAACCAAACAAAGGACAATATAAGGTTTAAAAGGGGGTTTTAGGAAGATTTAGAGGTTAAATGAAGGGTTATAGAGGAATTTGTTGAAGGGAATAAGGGTAACAAATGGGGATTTTGTGGGAATGAAATGGAGCAAATGGAGGCCCTTTGAAAGAAGTCTCTTTCACAAAACAGTAGGGCTCATCAATGGAAACAACGTGAACATAATTTTGAAGGATAAGGACATCACAAGGCTTCAAGGATGATAAAACTTCAAGGGAAATTTTCACTTGAGGGCTTGAACACAGATTTAGCTACTTGTTTGCTTTGATAAATTATTATAGGTGGCTAATAGTGGATCCACATGGGGATGGCATCTTCTTGAAGGTGTCAAGAATCTCAGAAATAATATTTGGAAGTAGGCCAGAGCCTAGTACCTGACCATATTTTTCTTCTTGATCAGCTGCTACAAACATGATGGATATTAAATCAGCATAAAACATTTTCCCAAACAACTACCTACCCATCCTACTGTCGTAACATTTTTTCTCCAAGGTGCATTTAGACTTGCAGACCTTCTTCGTCATATTTTTTTTATTGAAAGTAGAAACTAATCTAATTCTACCTTTATTTCTCCATGAGACTAGATTAAACAGTTGGACTCATAGCTTCTCTACCTAAACTAATATTTGCCAGGATTAAACTATATGGCAGATTTTCATTCTCTACATTCTAAAACAGAAATTTAAATACAACCAAACTAGGGTTAGACTGTTTGATTTTCTGTGGGTCCATGGAATAAAGAAAAGCTGCACATGAACTGAAACTTTGTAGAAAATTGAAACAAAATTTTGAAGGCTTGAAATTCTGAAAATTAAGAGCATCCTTCCTTCTTCCGTGACTCAAATTTTGAGCTTGTTAGAGTCACCTTTATTTCTTCATTTCAGCTTTGATTTTGACCCTGTTAGAGCTAATTTCTTCTTCTTTGCTGGTTCAAGTTTTGAGCATGTTAGAACCAGCCTTTCCCTTTTTCTCTGGCTCAGGTTTTGATCTAATTTGAGCCATTCTTCTTAGAACTTCCTAGGTTCAATATTTGAGCTTGTTTGAACCTTTCCTTTCTATCTTTTTTGCATATTTTTTTCTTTATTTTCCAAAACCAAAACAGAGCAATGGTATTTACAATGGAAGTGAAGAACATAAACTGAAAATTAGCAGAAATAATTCTTGAGAATCCTGCCATTGACATGACCCCCAAATAAATATGTACCATCCAATTCTTGTAGAAAAAATGCATTAGGACCAATGGCAGATTGAATGATGTAAGGGCCTTGCCATAAATTTTCAAACTTGCCATGTTTACCCTTATCTTCTCTCCTAGAGTCCCATTTGAGTACCTTGTCCCCAATTTTGAAATCACATGCTTTTTTCCTTTTATCAAATAGTTTTTTGATGTTCTCTTGCACTTTCTGAGCTCTGTTGTAGACTTCTTCCCTTGTTTGCTGGAGATGTATGGTCTGATTGATCCTTCTAACCATGCTGTCTTCTTTTGACTGTATTTCTTGGACCAATTTTATCATTGGCACCCCTAAAATGGTAGGAAACACTGCATCTGCTCCATAGACTAACTGATATGGAGACATTCCAATGGATTTCTTTGTTGTCAATCTGTCTGCCCATAAAGCATGCACCAACTTGTTATGCCATGATTTTTTATTATCTTCAAGCAGCTTCTTGATGATGGTCACCAAAATTTTATTTGATGATTCTGATAGCCTATTACCTTGAGGATAATAAGCAGTAGAATGAACAAGTGCAATATGATACATGTGGAAAAAATCAATAATCTTTTTGGAACCAAATGCAACAGCATTGTCAGTGATAATTTTCCTAGGGCAGCCAATTCTAGATAGGATATGATCTTTGAGGAATTTTATGATAACTGAGTCTGTGGCATTCCTAGAAGGGATGGCCTCTATCCATTTGGTGAAATATTCAGTGGCTGTGAGTATCCATTTATGTTTGGCAGATGAAGCAGGATGGATTTCCCCTATGAAGTCTAGGCCCCACTATTGAAAAGGAGCTTCAACAGTGATTGGTTATAAAGGTAGAGGAAGGAGTTTTCTTTTTCCCTCAAAGATTTGGCATTTGTGGCAGGAAACTATAATTTTGTGGAAATCTTGGAATAGGGTGGGCCAGTAATAACCAACTCTAAGGATTTTATTGGTAGTGGTTTTCCAGTAGAGACGGCCTCCACATTCACCTTTATGAAACTCATGCTTGATCCTATCTGCATCAACTTCAGGCAAAAATTTAAGCAATAAACCATTTACATTTTTCCAATATAAACATTCATTCAAAATGCAATAATTTCTAGCTTTCAACTTTAAAAATCTTGCCTTTGTCTTAGATAAATCAGGAGGGGCATTGAGATCTGTAAGCACATACAAGATATCAGCATACCAAGGTGAGTTTTGGAACTACTCTTCAACAGTGGGAGCAGGTAATCCTTCATGTTCATCCAATGCATCTACCATATTTATGTCAAGGGCTTGTAAGTTAGATTCAGCCATCAATTGTGCTAAGCCTTGACCCTTGATGAGTTTAGTGGGTTTGATCTCCAAATCATACTCTAGTATCACAACAATCCACTTGCCTCTTTTGCCATCTGGATCTTGTGACAAAATATATTTTACCACTATATTAGGCACAAAGGCAATAATGTGAGAATGCAAAATATACACTCTGAAATCTTTCAAGGCCTTTACCAAAGCATAAGCCTTTTTTTCTATGATATCATATTTCAGAGGTGCATCTCTTAAGGCCTTGCTGAAAAATACAATTGGCTGCTCTTGTCCTTCTAGATTATTCTGCAATAGGACAGCAGCCATAGTATGTTCTGATGCAAATGAGAATATGAGGAAATCCTTTGTGAAATCTGGGCTGATGAGAACTGGTGCTTGGGTGAGTGCATGTTTTACTAGTTCAAAATACTTCTTGGCTTCTAGAGTCCATTTAACTCCTACTTCTTTCTTTAGCATGTTTGTCATGTTTCTAAGGAGTTCTGCTAAGTTGGGTATAAACCTCCTCAGGAAATTGATCTTCCCAATGAAAGACTGCAATTCCTTAATGTTCCTAGGGTGACTGATTTGTAATATACCCTCAACCCTCTTTGGGTCTATTTTAATCCCTTTTTCAGATATAATATGACCAAGAAGTTTACCTTCTTGGAGACCAAAGACGGTATTTTTGGGATTTAAAGATAGCCCAAACCTTCTGCACTTCTCAAAGACCTTTCTCAAATGTTTAAGCTGCTATTCATCAGTTTTGGAATAGACTGTAATGTCATCAAGATAAATTACAATGAAGTACCCTATTTCTTCTGAGAATGCAATGTACATGGCTCTTTGAAAGGTGGCACCAGCATTCATTAATCCAAAAGGCATCTTCACATGCATGAAAGTGCCCCAAGGAGTGGTGAAGGTTGTTTTAAGTTGATCCTCTAGGAGTACTAAGACCTGGTTATACCCTGAAAATCCATCTAACAGTGAAATCCTCTTAGAACCAACTAACCTTTGTAGGATGTGTTCCATCTTGGGTAAAGGGTAATTGTCTTTTAAAGAGGCTCTGTTTAAGTTTCTAAAATAAATGCACAACCTAATTTCTCATGTATTTTTCCTTACAGCCATTAGATACCCAATTTGAAAACCTCACAAGGACTATGATTCCAGCCTCATACATTTTCTTAATTTCTTTTTCTACCAGAGGCAATTGTACAGGGTTAATTCTGCGCAGCTTTTGCCTAAAAGGTTTCTGGTTTTCTTTCAATGGAATATTATGCTGGATGATCTCTGTGTCATAGGCTTTCAAATCTTCATAACTCCAAGAAAAAACACCAACAAATTCTTTAAATAAATCAATGTATTTCTGTTTGATATGTGCTGGCAAAGTTTTAGATAATTTAATCATCTTAGGCTTGTCTTTGCTGCCTATATTGCATTCTTCAACATCATATTCAGTGGATTCTATCATTGGTTTCTTTTCCACATCATTAAAATCAAAGAGGTCCTCTAGGGGTGCTAGTCCTCTGGGTATGCTTCTGTCTTTGGACTGCACTGCCTCTATGTCTTCTTTATTTGCGTTCTTGTATTATTTTGTTTGATTTTCAAATTCTCTGGTCAGCATGTTTACTTCTAAAATAGGGGATGGTTTATCTTCATCAAGGGGCTCTTTATCCAGACAGTTTTCATCAGACTCAGAGTTTGAATTAGGCAATTCAAACTCATTCCTGTAAATCAAGAAATCCTCTATCTGTTTATCACCCTCAAAGACTTGCCAATATTTCTCATTATCTGGTACTGCTGGTCTATATTTTTTAATGAAAAATGATCCGTTTGTCACTAAGTGGTCTTTGACTTGAACTAGCAGCACAAGCTAAACCATTGGCAAGTATGTTTTGGCTCCTAGGGACAAACACAAGCTCATATTCTACAAATGTTTTCAAAAGATCCATGGCATCATTCCTATATGCCCTTAACCTAGGATGTTTGGCAGTGTACTCTCCATTTATTTGTTTGATGACCAGTTTTGAATCTCCATGAACAACTATCCTCTCAGTTCCTAGTTTTTTCAATAGATGTAATCCTAAGAGGAGAGCCTCATATTCTTCTATGTTGTTTGTACATTTGAAATTTAGCTTGAATGCATGACTCTCCACATAATTGTTTTCAATATTGTGCAACCATACCCCATCTCCTGCACTCCTTCTAGTGCAAGACCCATCAAAGCTCATGCTCCATAAAGGATTGTTTGCAGATTTGTTATTAGTTTTACCCTTAAGATCATTTTGTTTCCTGAGGTCAGCAGGCTGATGGATAGTATGCTTTCTACAATCTTGGTTTTGATTTTCTAATTCTACAAACTCTTCAAATGTTTCTCTCTTGTTTTCCTCTGTATCCAGAGCTGCCATTGTGTTTAGACTTGTGGTCTCTACTCTGATGTTTGAATTTTGATTCTCTAGCTCTTGCCCATCTGTAAACTCATCATTGTAAAGGATAAAAGAGTCTAGTTTTGTATGGATAGAGTAAAGAGGGGAATTTTCTGGTTTCTCTGGGCTGCTTGCCATAAATTTCATGTATTCTTCCCTATATAGTCTTCTAAGTTGACTAAAAATAGGAATAGTGGCATATTTCATGTCCATTTGGATTGTGCCCTGCAGCTTAGCACCCCATGATCTTGATAGCAACATGCCATACTTGGGAGGTACATCAGCCACTACAACATCCATTACCATGCACTTGGTTGGGATTTGGGTCAAATTTACATAGAGATATTTGATCAGGCCCAAACACTTCACTCTGCTAGATTCAAAAGAATATAAATCCTTATATGTTCTGGTTATCTCTAGGCCTAATTTTTCCAAATGATCATTTTTGGCATGAGGTTATGTGAAGCCCGTGAATCATGCATAGCATTATGTAGGATTTTGTCATGGATATTTACACTGACATAGAAAGGAGGCACTACTCCTTCCTGAAATCTCCCTTCAATTTTTGGGCCAAACAAGAGAGCTGGTTGATCATCATTCAAGTTAACAGAGTCAATGTTTTCTCCTAAGTTTAAAGCTTTCAAAATTTGACATTTATATACATCCTGGGTGGCCAACTTAGTGAGAGGGACAGAAATTTTGATTTTGACAATTTCACTCTCCAGATTGAAAGGAAACTGACTCTTTGAAAGGTTTAGGTCTGTTTTTTTGGCCACTATTTTATTGGCAAAATAAACTTGTTGATTCTCACTATCTACATTATTTGAAACTATTTTATCAGGAGCATTAGCTACAATGCTAGTGCTACTAGTTTCTTGACTTGGCTTATCAGTGGGTTGGGAACTCTTAACCTTGGTTTTACCAGAACTTTCAGCTATTGTTTTGGTATTTTCAAAAGTTTCTTTAGGAGTCTTTTCAAGCCTTTTCTTGATAGTGACCTTATAGGTTTTGGGTTTGGGAGCTTCTGGGTTCTTTTTACTTCTTAGATCATATTGTTCTCGGAACTACATGATGGCATTCTCAAATCTTAACTTATAATCTTCAGCTTCTAACCCTTCCTCATCCCAATGAATGTATGAGGTCTGGTTGTCTTATGTGGAAAAGGTGTGATCTTGGTTATCCACTTCGACCATGTTTATAGTAGTTCCCTATGACTCTTCTATTATTCCCTCATCCTCATCAAGGAAATTTTCTTAGAATGGAGGTATGACTTGTTGGTCAGAGTCCCTTTGTCTATTTGGAGGAATGTTTCTCCTAAAGTTTTGGTTCTGGTTTTGAGACTGATTTCTACTCTAATTATTGGTTTGGAAAACCATATTCTCCATCATTATTTCTAACCTCTCCATGTTTTTGGCTAGATTATCAAATTTGGATTCAGATGTAGAAGCTGTGTTGTCCTCCCTATAGGTTACCTTCTTTTCAGCCCTCATCCTAGCTCTTTTTTCAATTAAGTTTTCTTCTACACTCACAGCTCCTTTTTGCATGTCTTCTAATGTATTATAGTCTCTCTCCCTCAGTTGATAATCCATATCAAAATCAAAACCTTCAGGATATTTTACTAAGGCCATGCCTTGGGGAGGTTTCATGTGAGGTGGAAGAGCATTGTAGACACTGTTAAACCTAGTAGAGTAATCATGAACACTCTCTCCCTGATTTCTTTTAAGACTCTTATATTCTGCTAATATTTGGAGAGGGTTTCTTTTGATTTTCCATTTGTTTATGAATGCTTGTTGTAAAGAGGGAAGATCATTGATGCTATTAGGAGTTAAGCCTTTAAACCACTTTTTTACTTCTCCTCCTAAAATTTGAGCAAAGATTCTCATCTTGATAGTCTCATCTTGTATTTCCATGTAATAAAAAGCATCTTCCATCCTATCTACATATTATTGAGCTGTGGCAGATTATTTTCCATTGAAATGGGGAATTTTATACTGATAGTCATTGAGTAGAGGAACCAGAGGCTGTGGCAACACTAGGGGAGCATACCATGCTGCCATGATAGTGTTTTGTGGAGGTAAAGGATTATCTTGAGCAGCAGGTATATGGATTGTAGAAATGTTTGGACCAACAACAAACTGTTGAGCAGATTTAGGGTAAGAGAGACCCAATTTATGAATGAAGTGGATATCAGGAGGTGTTTATGGAGGGGTTTCTCTATCACTAATATGTTGACCACTAAGTGGTGGTGAACTTGGAGGCTCAAAGTCTGTCTGATCTATACCATTGAGTGACTTAGTTCTTGGTAAATTACTTGGTAAATCTAAGTCAACTTGAGTATCTGATAGAGTTGAAAGGTTTTCAGGTGCTGAGTAAGCTCTATGAATAGGTCTGACAATAGTTGGATCCCTAGGTGTGAGAGACTTCTAAAGAATGCTTTCTAGATTGTCAACTATTTCAGGGGGGTTTGGATCAGGATAAGCTCTCGTATGGATTCTTCTTGAAGCCAGTATGTTAAGTTTCAGATCCAAAAAGGAGAAAGCTAGCCAGATATGACAATCTTTCAGAGGAAAACTATCCTTAAACAAAGAAACTTAATCCTCAGAGTTTCCTTTAGTATGGATGATGTTGTGATGAAACTGGTCTCCTAGTGGAGTCTTGTGAAAATAGAATAATTAGTAGGCCTACTGATCATCAGTGAAGTCTTTTGGTCATTTAGGAACTGTGGAGTCGCCAGGTGGAGGGTTTAAAATGTTCAAGAAGATTTACTATCCACCACAGTGATTAACTACCAGATCGAGGCTAATTGGTCTTATTTGAGTTTCTTAGGTGTTTGAAGGAGTGTTTTACTCAAAGGTTCCCCAGTGGAGTCGCCATTATGTTTTGGTTCCTGTGATCTGGCATATTTGGCAATACCAAATGACAAGACAACATCAAACCACTTTGGGATCTCAGGATCTAGCCCTCCTAGATCCAGAGAGGGATCTCTCTATAAGGGTAAAGAAATGTATATATTTAAAGGTCAATTTAAGGTGTTAGGCTAGTTATAGGGCACAAGGGTTTTTTTTTTGCTTTGTTTGTTTGGTTGGAAAACATGAAATAAGGGCTAAATGAATGTAAAGGAATGGGTAGAGAAATATTTTTGGCAATGGGGAGATAATTCAAAGAGAACAAAAGTCCATTGGGCAATGGAGTCATAAAAGCATTTACTTACAATTCAAATATCCAAGGCTTTCGAAGGGCTAGTCATCTAAAACAGAGGATATCTTAGGATGATAGTATGGGATGAAACAATAAGGAAATGAAAGGGAATGACAAGGAAAACCTTCCAAGGTAACCACTTCGGAGTAATTCTAGGGATTGGACATGTCTTATACCTCTATGATCCAAACTCCTAATGAGGCTAACTCTGAAGAAAACAATCTAGCAGTCCTCCTGACTACTTTCATACATTGGAAAACACTTAAGTTGAAACACAGAGTGAAGTCTAAGATCAGGGAAAGACTTTTAACCTTCCCTGCTTTTGACATTCAACTCAAAGGGATCTTAGAAAGGTTAACTGTTGGAAAGGGAACTTAGGGGACAAGGCTAATCACTAAATCTCCCTACTCTCCTTTTATTTCAGCATAACCAAGCAAGAACATCTAAGAGACAAACTCTAAATTCATACATCGATAAGCATGGACAAACCAACTTCTATACTGGTTAAATTATGTTGAATTTGTTCTAAGATACACAATTAGGAGAAAACATAAAAATAAGAAAATGCAGTAAGCATTAGGGTACTTGCAATAGTATATCCTAAGCTAAATTTATTGTTTTCTTATCAGAGAAAATGAAACATGATGTAAAACAGAGGAAAAAAATAACAAAGAAGGGACACATCACCACTAATTTAGATCAGGATCCAATGAACATGCTTGCCATATTAGTAGAGAAAAACTAGTCACATACATTCTTGTCCAATAGCTTGATATCATCCAGAAATCATCTCCCAGCCTATTTGCAACTACTACTCACAGAACTCTAACTCAGTGAAACAACTTACAATCAGTGATTTTCAATAACCAACCAACCAAATTTTACAATGTATTTCTTATGAGTTCTTATAGATGAAAGAGTGATAGTAGTGGTAGATAGAACTTAAATGATTCATTAAAACAGAGGGAGAGGTGTCTATGAAGCCCATTCCGTTTAATATCTCTGCATTAACTTTTAGTACCCTTTAGCTAAATTAGGGGTCTTCGACAGATTGATAATAACTCCAAGGGTATGTTACTTGAAGTAATTTTCTGGCTGTAGTACTATGTTTATCTTCTATGACAAGTAAGGTGAAGATTTTGTATTTCAGGTCTTTCATACTTCATAACCAATGCACTGACAGTTCTAGGAGCTTTCTGTCAGAATAATAACTATTATTGGCTCTATGAGGCATGGAGAATGCTATGGGAATTTTTCCTTATTAGGAAAAAGAACATTCTGCTGATGTCAACTCACTGATATAACTTGTTTATGTTCTTTAGGCTTCATTAAGCCTCCTTGATCATTTTTATGGTCTTGGAATTGTATCTTTTATCCTTCTGAACATTTGATATAAGCATTAAGTCTTCAACATTAGGCATTAATCCTTTAATCTCTTCTGATACACTTTGTTGCTGCTTCTGACCTATGTGTGTGAATGTACAGGTTACAGAGGTGCTGGAGGGTTTATGTCAGGGTTTAATAACCCGATTTTCAATTAAACATGTTTTAAACACTCTCAGGGATGTCTTCTCTGTGATCTTTGAAACTTTCTTTCTGTGCTAGGGGTCACTATGACTGTGACTGTGGAGACAGTATGATTTATCACCCTTTGAAACCTGCAAAACAAACGATAAACATGTTATAAAAACCTGAGGGAGTGTGGATGGCTGCTTCAGAGGCTCATGAGGATGGAGGTGCAGTGAGGAGAAGAGTGGATGCAGCTAAAAAATGGATGAAAAACCCTAGCAGAGTAGTTAACCAGGTGTTTTGAGGGTTTGAGTGTGTGGGCGAACGTGGACCGTTAGATCAGGATGATCTACGACTGCGAGCGCTTGATGAAACATTTCAGAAATAGTTTGGGTGAAAATTGAAGTGGGGGCGAGATTAAAATAGGACCGTCTGATCTCAGAGATTGACGGCTAAGATTAAAAGATGAAAAAGCAATGTTAGCGAAGGGCAGTGGTATAGCGGAAAACCGGCAGCGGTTTTCGCGTTGCGTTTGGGTGGTATGCGGTTTTGTCAAAAAAAATGCTATTCGATACATCGGCTGACACCTGTCCTTTAAAAACCACCCATATAGTTTGATTTCAAAATATTAATTCCCGAGCGCAAAATTTGCGCGATATGCAATGTTGACCTTCGGATGATGGGCAGCAAATCCGATGGCGCGGAGTGAGCACGATGGGATGTAAAATGCGCAGGGCGGAAAGGTGGGGGGTCCACGGTGACTTGGGATAATTTTTCGTGGAGCGTACATATTTAAATGGAAAAAGGGGTTCATCGGGTTAAGTCCCGACCATCAGACCATCCGGATGGACGGTCGAGATTTACAGAGGGAGCGGAGAATTTTCAAAGGAAAAGAGGAGGTAGGAAATGAATGGGTGCCCGATGACCGTTGATCTGCAGAGATCAATGGTCTGGATTTGTTTCGAAACCCTATTGTCGGGAAAACAAAAATAAAGGAAAATAAGGCTCCGGAAGAGGTTTTAAGCTCTTTAACGCCCAATTGCGGGGTTTTGGGTCATGTGAAGGTAGGGTGCTAAAGGAAATAAGCCCTCAGGGGCTTAAGACCTTTATGTGCAGAAAAGGGTTTTTAAGCCCAAAAAAAAAAGATTTTTAAGCTAAAATGGGGGTTCTAATAGGCAAAAGAAGGGATTTTAAAACCAAACAAAGGACAATATAAGGTTTAAAAGGGGGTTTTAGGAAGATTTAGAGGTTAAATGAAGGGTTATAGAGGAATTTTGTGAATGGAATAAGGGTAACAAATGGGGATTTTGTGGGAACGAAATGGAGCAAATGGAGGCCCTTTGAAAGCAGTCTCTTTCACAAAACAATAGGGCTCATCAATGGAAACAACGTTGAAGATAATTTTGAAGGATAAGGACGTCATAAGGCTTCAAGGATGATAAATTTTCAAGGGAAATTTTCACTTGAGGGCTTGAACATAGATTTAGCCACCTCTTTTCTTTGAAAAATTATTATGGGTGGCTAACAAATTTCACACATAATTTTATGTTGTAGTTAATTTATGCACATACATTCGGTTATGCTTGAAAATGTTGAAGTTTGTGTGAGTAGTGTTGCCTAGAGAGAGGGTTGGGGACATTATACCAAATGGATGGAGTTAGCCAAAAAATGTATATGAAGAGGCTTTAGAGAGAAAAAAGAATGACTGAGACCCTTTCTTAGAAATCATTGGTGGAATCAAAGGCACGTTGATTTTTGAGAGAATATACTCAAACTTTTTTTTTAAACTGCCATCACAGAGGTTTAGCAATAATTGCTAGTTTGGACCTATAATATAAGTAAAAGTTAGATATTAATGTCTAAAAAATGTCGGATATCCAATCCCCAATGAAGCTAGGTGGCATACAATCTCACAGTTAAGGAATAAGATATCACTGTTAACGATGTCACTAGAACTGAGATCCTTGTCAGAAGAAGTTAACCAATGGTCAATGAATAAACTCCTACTCCTTTTAGGATACTTTTTTCAGGACCCAATCATCAAAAAGTAGCTGCATAATCAAAAACAAAAAAGGAATTACTTTGGTCATTAAAAGGACAGTTAACCTGGGATAAATGCATCAATTACCTCAACTACTATAAAGGAAACAAATCTATGCTAAATTGAGGTTCTTGAATGATCCATAACTTACTTCACTAGTGCTTGAAGTTGATATTTAAACTAAGAAATTTTCCAATTAGGAGAATTTTGAGGTCTAAAATGGGCCTCTTAAGTAATTATGAAATAATAGTGGAAATAATAAAATAATATTAGATTACATCATCAAATTTTAGAGGGAAAAAAGAATAAAATAATAATAAAATAATAAAACTATTTTTTCAACTTGTATTTTCAACTTATCTCCTTAAGTTTTAACTCAAATTTCGAGCGAAAACACTCATTGGATGTAGAATTTAATTTCTCATCCAAGGAGTACCCATGTTGTTGAACTCTTAGTTAAACTGAGAGGGTGGGGGTGGGGGGAGGGGTTGGGGGGGGGGGGGTTGAATCAGTTTAACACATTCATAATCTTTTTAACTTTTTATTAAACCTTATTTACACCTTCATTTCATGTCCAACTTAATATGTGAGTAATATTAGAATGTGAGCAGAAAGTATTAATATAATATAACAGCAGAATTAATATGAGGCTTGGCCAATTTCCAATTATTCATGGATAGTACATAGTATAAATCAGATCAACACATAAACATCATGCACAGAGACACCAGATATAAGTGGAAACCCATAAAGGGAGAAAACCATATCTTATTATTGTTGTGATGCAAAGGCAAGCTCCAACTCCCTCTCACCACTGTTTTTCTGCAGGCACCAACCTACAGGAGGCTCCTACCTCAATTCTGCAAGCTACAACTTGCAAGGAAGCACCAACTCCCTTCAATTTTCTACAGGCACCGACCTACAGGAGGCTCCAACCTCAGTCAGCTACAACTAATAGCTATCAAGCTGCAACTTGATAGGGAAGCTCCAAATTCCTCAATTTTTCAAACTGAATGTTTGTTGATTTACCTCAGATATTAGCTCTGTTCTGTAGCTTCTCTTTCTGCTCTCCTTTTCTTAATCTTCTCTGCCTTACACTTCTATACTCTGCCTTCACAATATTTGCTCTCTCTCTTACATCCCTCTGCATATCCAGATGATATTATTTATAATAATTTCTTGTGACTGTTAGCATTCCTCAAAGAATTTGGAATGAACAGTCATGCCTCTTCGCTTTCTGCCTTCTTATTTCTTTATCCAACTCATTTTTAAATTACTACAATATGTACAAATTTCCATGCTACAGTGGGATTTTTTCTTTTCCTTAGGATACTTGCCTTTGCATCACAAACAATAAAAAATAATTTACATTTGCATTTTTCAGTTATACATCTCAATTCCACTCAACTCCTTTTCTGGATTTTGGATTTACTGGATTTGTCATTTCTGCAGTTGTTGAGTGACTATTCTGTATATTTTGATTCACTGTAATTTCGTGCACCTGTGAATGTACACCTGTCAAACCTGTGATATATGTTTACCTCTGTCAGACCCATGCTTTTATCCTTGTGTATATTCACCTGTTCACTGTGCTTTTGTGCTCCTGCTGCATATATATACCTGCTGATTTTAAATCTGGGCAAAAATGAATTACTACAGATATTTCATTTTTCCATGGTTATGAAACCATACATATAAATTCATTTATATTTCAAATTTCACACGGGACTATATATATCTGGACCCACATATTCCAAAGTCTTTAGATTTAAAACACCTTTTGAATAGTTTCTACTGCAGAACCTTTTGTAAAATCAACTCTCGGCATCTTCAAAATTGTGGTCAAATCATAATAAAAACCCAACCTTATGACTTTAGCACAGTACATAAATATATCGTCGTGTATGCATATTCGTGATTCAAACTGTTAATAAACTGTGGCGGTATTTTTAACCTTTATATCAACGAAATGTATTACGTTCCCCACTTAAACATATATAAATATATATCTGAACCTTAGGACTTAAAGTTATAACCCTTCGCACTTTATATTAAATCAACCGCTATGTTTTAAACAAATAACCTATAGTAAACCTTGGCTCCGGGCCCACAGGTATAAACGACGGCCCAATCAAATGCTCGTACCACATCAGGTTAACTTCTGCGTACCTTGGTTAAACTCCGGGCAAGTCCAACGTGCGATCACCGTCCGATGGCCCTCTTCCAGATCAACGGCTCGTACACATATCGCTCGGCATCTTGGTACGAACTATAACGTGCGATGGCGCACTTTAACCGGCGGTTTTCAATTTTGTTTAGGGACACGCGTCAGTCTGTCTATGGAATCGCTCGCGAATGGTGGAAACCGCTTGCCCGACGGATGGTGGTGCAATGAAACCCACGGTTTCACTCCAAACCACCGTCACTGTTCCTCTCGGTCACGGTTCCGTTCTCTACTCCAGGTTCCAGTCCTCCACGATTTCAATTATATATATAAATAACTATTCATCGCATTTCACCGCTGTGATTTCATCTGTTACGACTATGGTTCCACTCCATTCACACTGCACATTTGAATATGGTTCCCCTTCATTCACACTGCACATTTGAATATAAAGCGCAATACTTTGCTGCTGGAGTATGCGATTCCCGGAATGTAATTTATGTTATGAGTAACGCCCGGCTATGTAAAATATTCTCAGAATAACAGTTGTTTCTCTGCAATAACAGCTCTATCTTTGCCTTTCTCCTTTATATTCGTTTCCTCTGCCTCTGCCTATCTCCTTTGCTTCCTTCGTTTGCTTCTTTGCTGCCTCCATTGTCTGTCTCTGTCTTTGCTTCAATTCACTGCTTCCTCTATTCCTTGTAAATGTTACCTGTCTCTGCATCTGCCTCTGTTCCTTGTAACTATTTCTGTCTCTGCATCTGCTACCTCCTTTGCCATCAATGACAACATTTCCAACAGTCTCCCCCTTTGGCATTGATGGCAATACACTTTCTTTGTTTACCTGCTCTTCCTCCTGTTGCTTGCTCTTTCTCCCCCTTTGACATCAATGGCAAGGCGTTTTATTCCTTGATGATGTGTATTTATCCTTTTTCAACATTTCAAGCATTTCCTCTCTCTGAAATTTCCTGACTTTGTATGCTGCAGCTCCAAAATTTGGATGAGATATTCATTGGGTTCACTATTATTTTGTGTTCATTTCACGTCAGGTTCACCATTTTTCTGCTGCACCACTGACCCTTTATCCCTTTTATTAACTCCTTTTATGCTGACTGTATTATTTCCATAATCCCTTTGATCCTGAGGACCTGTTTTCATGCTTCCCTTGCTGGTTGATCTCCCCCTGAGAATGATATTTCCGTTTCTGTTCTCCTCCTGAAACTGTGCTTTCTCTTCATATCAGAGAGTAGCATCTACAGATAGTACCCCTAATTTGTCTCTCAAATATTCAAATGGCTCTCTGGCAAGTGGTTTGGTAAATATATCTGTTGTCTGTTCTTTTGTTGGTACATACTCCAGTTTTACTATATTTTGAGCTACTTGTTCTTGGAGAAAGTGATACTTGATTGGAATATGTTTGGTTTTTGAGTGAAGCACAGGATTTTTAGATATACTTATATCACTTGTATTATCACATTTGATTGAGATAGGTTCATTAATGCTTACCTTCATGTCTTGGAGGGTTTGCTTCATCCACATGACTTGTGTACAACATGCTGCTGCTGCTATATATTCTGCTTTAGCTGTAGACAGAGAGATAGATGTTTGTTTCTTGCTTAACCATGCCACCAGACTTTCTCCTAGATAGAATGCACCTCCACTTGTACTTTTCCTGTCATCAACACGGCTGGCCCAATTTTCATTTGTGTATGCTGTTAAAGTGAAGCTTTTGCCTTTAGGATACCAAAGTCCATACTGTGTTGTTCCTTGTAGATATCTAAATATTATTTTTACTGCCAGAAGATGATTTTGTTTAGGTGCTGCTTGATATCTTGCCACTATTCCTACTACTAGCATGATGTCTGGTCTTGATGCAGTCAAATACAACAGACTTCCTATCATGGATCTGTAGAGTTTTTGATCTATATCAACAGACCCATCATCAGCACATAGCTTGCAACCTGTGGTCATGGGAGTTGACACTAGTTTGCAGTCCTCCATTTTAAACTTTTTCAGCATTTCCTTTAAGTATTTTTCTTGTGAGATGAATGTACCTGTGTTCTTTTGCTGAATTTGAAGTCCTAAATAGAAAGTGAGTTCTCCAATCATAGACATCTCAAACTCTGTTTTCATCTCATCAGCAAACCATTTTGCTAGTTCTTCTCTATTGCTTCCAAACATAATGTCATCAACATATACTACAACAATCAGGAGTTCATTTTCATGGGCTTTTATGTATAGATTGTTGTCTACTCCACCTCTTTTAAAGCCTTGTTTTTGCAAATACTTATCCAGTCTTGAGTACCAAGCATGAGGAGCCTGTTTCAATCCATATAGGGCCTTCTTTAGTCTGCACACATAGTCTCCTTTGTCTGTCAATGAGAAGCCTTCTGGTTTTTCCATGTAGACTTCTTATTCTAAGTCTCCATTCAGAAATGCAGATTTTACATCCATTTGATATACTTTGAGGTTTTGGTAGCGTGCAAATGCCAGGAACATTCTGATAGCTTCCATTCTGGCTACAGGGGAAAATGTTTCATCGTAATCAAGTCCTTCAATTTGTGAGTATCCTTTGCAGACCAGCCTGGCTTTATTCCTAATTACTTGTCCTTGCTCATTCATTTTGTTTTTGAATACCCATTTTGAACCAATGATATTTTTCTCAATTGGTCTAGGAACTAGTTCCCAGGTATTGTTCTTTTCAATTTGGTCCAATTCCTCATTCATTGCTTTTACTCAAGACTTGTCCTTGCTGGCTTCTTCAAATTTCTTTGGCTCTATTTGTGACAGCATGGCTATGTATACTTCTTCAGTTTGTTCTGTTAGTTGCCTTCTTGTCTGGACCCCTACTTTCTTATCTCCTATGATTTGATCTTCGGGATTATTCTTCTGAGTGTATCTTGAGGGGACTTTCGAGCTCAGCTCTTCATTTTCTGTAGTCTTGCTTGTTTCATCATCATTCTGGTATTCTTCTTCATGGTTATTTGATGGACTGTAGCAGTCAGTATCTCTTGTATTGTTTTGAAGTTCTTCATCAAATCTTACATCAATGCTTTCTACTATTTTCCGAAGAATCTTGTTGTAGCACCTGTACCCTTTTCTTTTGGATGCGTATCCTAGAAATATTCCTTCATCTACTCTTGCATCAAATTTTCCAAGATTTTCATCATTATTCTTTATGTAGCGCTTGCTACCAAAGATTTTGAAATGTTTGATTGACGCTGGCTTTCCATGCCACAGTTCGTAGGGAGTCTTGTCACTGCTTGGCCTTAAGTGAGCTTTATTAAGTATATGTACTGCTGTGTGCACTGCTTCTGCCTAGAAGGTTTGAGCAATATTATTCTCTTGCATCATGGCTTTGGAAATTTGTTGAACAGATCTGTTTTGGCTTTCTGCTACTCCATTCTGCTGAGGTGTTCCTGAAATAGTGAATTGTTGTTTTATGCCATGTTCATTGCATAAGTCAGCAAAGTCATAATCAGTGAATTCACCTCCTCTGTCTGATTTGATGCATTTCAGCTTGCATCCTGTCTGATTTTCTGCTAATGCCTTAAATATTTTGAATTTTTCTAGAGCTTCTGATTTATTCTTGAGAAAAGCAACCCATGTCATTTTGGAGAAATCATCTATTATCAGCATGAAGTAGGATTCTCCACTTGGTGTTTTAGTTCTTGCAGATCCACACAGATCCATGTGCACAAGATGGAGTGGTCTTCTTGTTGAAAACTCCTCTTTGTCCTTAAAGGATGTGCGGGTCTGTTTACCCAATTGACAAGATTTGCATATGGTATTAGAAGGCCTCTTTATTTTTGGCATGTCTCTGACAGCTTTCTTCTTGCTTAGTCTGATGATGTGATCGAAGCTGAGATGTCCCAATCTTTTATGCCATAACCATGACTCCTCAAGTTTGCTAAGATGGCATGCTTCATCTTCCTCTTTCACAATGTAAACATTGCTCTCTGTTCGAACACCTTTGAGCAGAGTCTTTCCTGTGGTGCTTGATCTGACTTCACAGTCTTGTGCTCTAAATAGAACTTCACAACCTTTGTCACACATCTGACTGACACTCAGTAAATTTTCTTTCAGCCCATCTACAAATAGTACATCTTGGGCCTTTCCTCTGCCATTGTCTATGCTGACTGAACCCTTTCCTTTGATCTTTCCTGACTTATCATTGCCAAAAGTAACATTGCCAGATTTATTTTCATCAAGAGTTATAAACTTACTTTTGTCTTCTGTCATGTGTTTAGAGAAGCCACTATCCAAATACCATTGAATTTTCAGATCTTGAGCAGTTAGAGCCAGGTCACACTTATTCACCTTCTTTATCCACTGGAGGCACCCTTTTGTTTTGTATCTTTTGTGAGGTGATGACCTCCATATTCTTAGAGGACATTTGGAAGGTATATGTCCAACTTGATTGCATACACAACATTTGATCATAATTTTTGTAGAATTATGAGTATGAATAGAATTTCTTTGATTCATAACCCTTCTTGAGGTGTTAAACATCAATCTTTGTCCATACTTTCTACACTCAATGATTTTATGACCAAATTCCTTACAATAAAAGTAGTAACCATAGAAGATATTTGCATACCTGATGTAAGGTTGTCTCTTCCATTTGTTTGCTTGAGCCAGTCTCTTCAATGTTTGCATCTTTTGTTGGTTTGAATTACTCCTCCTTGCATGACAATATGCAGCAATGTGTCCTAGCTTGTGGCAGACATAACAGGTGGCATTCTTCATTGGAGGGAAGAATCTCCTTTGATGGCTTCCAAACTTGACATACTCAGGAGCATATGATCCTTTTTCTGTTGTCTTAGTGTTTACTGCATTCTTTGTTACTGGATATTTCTTCTGATCTCTGTCTTTCTCATTACAGATTTCTTCTTTTGTAGGAATTGTTTGAGCTGCTTCATCATCCTTCTTTGCTTTTACAAATATAATCTCTCTGTCAACCTTTTCTTTTCCTTTACTTCATTCTCCTTCATAGCCTATTCCAGTTTTTTTCATGGGAGATCTTTGAGCAACCAGAATTTCATTCAACTTACTAGAGCTTGTTGTTTGGAGAGAATTTATAACCACTTTCCTTTGTGCATTTTCTAATTTCTTCTTGAGACATACTACTTCTTCTTCTAACTTCTCTTGTTCTTGAGTTTTCTCCTTGATTTTCTTAAGTAACATGTCCTCTATTTTCTTGGCTTCTTCAAGCTCTATCTTTAGCTGCTTGAGGACTTCTGAGCTTTGTTCTTCTCTTACATACTTGAGAAGAATGTCCTTTTGTTTTCTGCATTTTAGTTTGAGTCTGTCAATCTCTTCCAGAGCACTTCTTAGCTCCCCCTCAAGGTCGACTTCCCCTTCTTCTTCTTCATCTTCTAGCAGGAGTCCTTCAAGATCTTATTTGGCCATCAATAAGAATTCGGAGGTTCCTTCTTCACTTGCGGGTTCATCTGAATCTTCAGATGTACTGCTGTCTTGTTGAGCATAGAAGGATTTTCTGTTGAACTTCTTTCCTTTCTGCCAGTTCTTTGATTTATTTTTCTCTGACTCTTGAGCCTGATTCCTTACTTTCTTGTGAGGGCACTTAGCAGCATAGTGTCCCACTCTTCCACAGTTAAAGCATTTGAAGGGGAGTTTACCTTTGTATTTACCTGAGCCTCTATCCAATTTCTTGACAAACTTTGCCTCTTCTTCATCCGAGCAGGAGCATATGTCTCCCTCTTCTTCTTTCTTCTTTTATGTTTTAAAGGTTGCTTCCCTCGTACTTGGCTTCTTCTGTGGGAGCCTCATTTCATAGGCTGTTAGATTTCCAAGTAGCTGGTTCATGGTCAAGGTCTCCCAATCAGTTGTTTCTTCTATTGCAAACACCTTTGGATTAAACCTGGATGGAAGAGATCTTAGAATCTTTTGCACAATTATACTTTCTGGCATTTTTTCTCCAAGAGCTTTCATATTGTTAATAATTTTTGCAGCTTTTAGGAAGAAACTGGCAATGTCTTCATCATCATTCATTTTTAAGTTTTCAAACTGGGCTCTATAGACTTGAAGTTTGGCAGTCTTTACTTTCTTGTCTCCCTCATGTATGTTTTCAAGAGTATCCCATATTTATTTGGCAGTGTCTTTGTGCATTACTTTAATAAAATATGCTTCACACAATCCATTCAGGATGGCATTCATGGCTTTTGCATTAGCCACAAAATCTTGTTTTGTTTCTTTCTCTGTGTCAGTTGCCTTCGGGGCATATCCGAATTCCACAGCAGCCCAGACTTCTATTCCTAGAGACATTACGTATGTCCTCATTCTGATTTTCCAGAAAGCATAATTTTCACCAGTGAAGAAAGGGGCTTTATTGGTTGAGCATCCTTCTTTACTAGCCATCTTGGGAACCTAGGATCTCCTTTCAGTTGTTAGACTTGTACAAAGGAACCTGCTCCGATACCAATTGTTGAACTCTTAGTTAAACTGAGAGGGGGGGGGGGGTGAATAAGTTTAACACATTCATAATCTTTTAAAATTTTTATTAAACCTTATTTACACCTTCATTTCATGTCCATCTTAATATGTAAGTAATCTTAGAATGTGAGCAACAAGTATTAATCTAATATAAAAACAGACTTAATGTGAGAGCAGCAGGTATTAAGCAGATGATATAAATCAGATCAACACATAAACATCATGCACAGAGACACCAGATATAAGTGGAAACCCATAAAGGGAGAAAACCACATCTTATTATTGTTGTGATGCAAAGGCAAGCTCCAACTCCCTCTCACCACTGTTTTTCTACAGGCACCAACCTACAGGAGGCTCCTACCTCAATTATGCAAGCTACAACTTGCAAGGAAGCACCAACTCCCTTCAATTTTCTGCAGGCACCAACCTACAGGAGGCTCCAACCTCAGTCAGCTACAACTGACGGCTATCAAGCTACAACTTGATAAGGAAGCTCCAACTTCCTCAATTTTTCAAACTGAAGATGATTTACCTCAGATATCAGTTCTGTTCTGTAGCTTCTCTTTCTGCTCTCCTTTTCTTAATCTTCTCTGCCTTACACTTATATACTCTGCCTTCTCTATATTTGCTCTCTCTAACTCTTTTTTCATATCCAGATGATATTATTTATAAGAATTTCCTATGACTGTTAGCATTCCTCAAATAATTTGGAATGGAAAACCATGCCTCTTCGCTTTCTGCCTTCTTATTCCTTTATCCAACTCATTTTTAAATTACTACAACATGTACAACTTTCCATGCTACAGTGGGATTTTGTCTTTTCCTTAGGATACTTTCCTTTGCATCACAAACAATAAAAAATAATTTACATTTGCATTTTTCAGTTATACATCTCAATTCCACTCAGCTCCTTTTCTAGATTTTGGATTTACTGGATTGTCATTTCTACAGTTGTTGAGTGATTGTTCTGTATATTTTGATTCACTGTAATTTCATGCACCTATGTATGTATACCTGTCAAACCTGTGATATATGTTTACCTCTGTCAGACCCATGCTTTTATCCTTGTGTATATTCACCTGTTCACTGTGCTTTTGTGCTCTTGCTGCATATATATACCTGCTGATTTTAAATCTAGGCAAAAATGAACTACTGCGGATATTTCATTTTTCCATGGTTATGAAACCATACATATAAATTCATTTTTATTTCAAATTTCACACGGGACTATATATATCTGGACCCACATATTCCAAAGTCTTTAGATTTAAAACACCTTTTGAATAGTTTCTACTACAGAACCTTTTGTAAAATCAACTCTCGACATCTTCAAAACTGTATTCAAATCATAATAAAAACCCAACCTTATGACTTTAGCACAGTATATAAATATATCTTCGTGTATGCATATTCTCGATTCAAACTGTTAATAAACTGTGGCGGTGTTTATAACCTTTATATCAACAAACTGTATTACGTTCCCCACTTAAACATATATAAATATATCTCCGAACCTTAGGACTTAAAGTTATAACCCTTCGCACTTTATATTAAATCAACCTCTCTGTTTTAAACAAATAACCGTATAGTAAACCTTGGCTCCGGGCCCACAGGTATAAACGACGGCCCAATCAAATGCTCGTACCACATCTGGTTAACTTCCACGTACCTTGGTTAAACTCCAGGCAAGTCCAACGTGCGATCACCGTCCAATGGCCCTCTTCCAGATCAACGGCTCGTACACATATCGCTCGGCGTCTTGGTACGAACTATAACGTGCGATGGTGCACTTTAACCAGCGGTTTTCAATTTTGTTCAGGGACATGCGTCAGTCTGTCTATGGAATCGCTCGCGAATGGTGGAAACCGCTTGCCCGACGGATGGTGGTGTGATGAAACCCACGGTTTCACTCCAAACCGCCGTCACTATTCCTCTCGGTCACGGTTTCGTTCTCTACTCCAGGTTCCGATCCTCCACGATTTCAATTATATATATAAATAACTATTCATAGTATTTCACTGCTGTGATTTCATCTGTTACGACTATGGTTCCACTCCATTCACACTGCGCATTTGAATATGGTTCCACTCCATTCACACTGCACATTTGAATATAAAGCGCAATACTTTTCCGCTGGAGTATGCGATTTCCGGAATGTAATTTATGTTATGAGTAACGCGCGGCTATGTAAAAGATTCTCGGAATAACAGCTGTTTCTCTGCAATAACAGTTGTGTCTTTTCCTTTCTCCTTTATATTTTTTTCCTCTGCCTCTGCCTGTCTCCTTTGCTTCCTTCATTTTCTTCTTTGATGCCTCCATTGTCTGTCTCTGTCTTTGCTTCAATTCACTGCTTCCTTTGTTCCTTGTAAATGTTACCTGTCTCTGCATCTGCCTCTATTCCTTGTAACTTTTTCTGTCTCTGCATCTGCTACCTCCTTTTCCATCAATGACAACATTTCCAACACATGTTGCATACTTTCGATGGACCTTGCTACACAAAAAATGAGAAATACATGAAAAATATGATTACACGCACGTTTTTTCCTGTATTTCTCCTTTTTCATGTAAGAGGGTCCATCAAAAGTATGCAACATGGGTACTCCTTAGATGAGAAATTAAATTTTGCATCCAACAAGTACTTCTGCTCGAAATTTGAGTAAACACTTAGGGATATAAGTTGAAAATACAAGTTGAAAAAGTAGTTTTATTATTTTATTATTTTTTATTCTTTTAATCTTTTTACTCCAAAAATGGCGAATCATCCCCCATGGTTGACATCATCATCTTGAATCCTATTGGTTCTAATAAAGTTTATTTTGGTTGTACATTTTTCTTCGGAGGCCCATTTTATACCTCAAAATTACCCTATACGGTAGTTAATTTTTTTATTTGGATTCACCATAGTTGTGGTTAGTTTCTATACATGATTTACATTTGGAACTCTGTTTTGTAAAATACGTTAATTTTTGGAAACTTTCTGTTATCACCAAAAAAAAAAATTTCAAAAAAACATTGTATGTCAACTCTGTTTTTTATTATGGTCTAAATAGGTCTAAAAGTCATTTTAGTTTGGTTAAGGGTAGGTCATATCTTTTAGAGGTTTAATTTTCATGATCTCAATTCAAATAAGGTGTTTAGAGGTTCATTCCATGGTCAAATATTCACATTTTTCATTTAAAGGTCATTTTGTTAAGTTTCGGGCTAAATTTCTGCAATTAGCCAGGAATCCACCATTTAGTAGAGCCGTTAGTTCAAAAAAGAGGAAATGTGCTACGAAAGAACTGCTACATTTGTAGCGCAAACTGCGAAAATTGCACTGTGAGCACTACGAAAGCGCGATTTCTTAGCTGTCATGTCAAATGAGCCAAATTTTGTCAGATTCAGTTGGGGAATGATAGGATAGGGGTATGGTGAGTCAGTTAGTGTTGGAAATATGATGCAGAGTGTTGTCCTTGATGGCAACCCACTGAATGAAGATGAAGATATGTGACTATTGACATGTGTTGTCCTTGATGGAAATCCACCTGATGAAGTTATTCTTGACTTGATGGACTTGGTAAATGATGTAAATTTGATATGAAATTATGTTAGTTAGCAACATGATGCTAAGTGTTGTCATTGAATGGCAACCCTCTTGATGAAGATAATGGCAACTTACTTGATGAAGTTGTGCTTAATAGAATATGTTCTTGATGAAGTAAATCTGATGTATCTACAGTGAGTACAGAAGGGAATGAAGAAAGAAATTCAGTTTGTGCTAGATCTATGATAAAAAGAGTATGTCTCAAGGCATATGCGGATATGTCTAGGAGAAGTCGCGTATGCACACGGAAAAGAACGTTCCAAGTCGCGTATGGGCAAAAGAGCTCAAAAATTGCAAAACCAAGGGTAACCACCATGGTATTGACCCATTGTATTGGGTAATGATCCGCCTAATTGACCCCGTCCAGGAATACCATCGGAAGTAATGTAGTTTTGGGCTCATGGTATTGTTTTGGCTCATGGTATTGAAAAAGGATAAACCTATATAAAGAGATGAAATACATTATGCAAATCATTAGTGAGGGTGCAAGATGTCTGAGCTAGAATGAATACTTCTCTGTGAAGTATATCTGTATGGAAAGGGTAAAGGTTTGATAATAGATCTGAATCTATGATGCACTTATGAAGAAATGATGAAGCGGGATTTCTAGATCTGAAATGTACTTGTATTTGCTAGATCTGTTTATGAAAGGCTTAGATCTGAAATGAGGCGAACATATGTCTGAAGTAAAAGGGTAAATCTGAACTGAATGTCTGATCTGAAGAAGTATGCTGCTTTATGATGGTTAAAGATCTATACGCTACTTAGCCGAAGAGGAAGCGCGCATATACGCGGCTTCGCTGAAGAGAAAGCGCGTATGCACAATAAAATTAACTTTGTAATTTGTACTGAAGTATACGCCTGTTTATATGGAAGAAAGTGCGTATATACGCGACATCAGAGAAAGGAAAGCGCGTATGCAAACTAGGGTTTGCTGAAGCAAAGGGTATGAAATATTTGATCTGTTCTGCTGTGATTCTGCTATCTGATCTGTGTTGATAAGTATCTGTTGGTGATGTATGTTTGTGCTTAAAAGTATGGAAAGGGTCCAGTGTGAAAATTGATGAAACGTGGTCCAAGGTGGTGCTGAGGGTTGTGCCTTCGATCGGGGTGGGAGCTCACACTTCAATTAGAGGGGGAAAAGTGATCAGTCGCTAGCTCCCGCTCCCGAGGTGGCGACAAAACGAGATCAGTCGTAGCTCCCTTCGGGAAAGTGATCAGCAGTCGGGGTTGGAGCTCCTTTCCAGGAGAGGTTGGTAAACGAGCGCAGGTGGGTGCCTGCGTGCTGGTAGAGTCTGCACCAGCACATATGTTGTAAGATGTTTTCTCTATAATAAAATATTGAAGGCTGAGCAACTGCAGCGGTGGTTTTCTCCCGACTTAGGTTTCCACCTAAAAATCCTGGTGTTCATGTGTGATGCTTTGTGTGATGGTTTATTCTGTTCTTACTGCACATGTTTACTGTTTATAGAACATCTAATGAATGAATTATGGAATGATATAAGTGAAGAACTAATGGCATAATTAGATCTCTGTGTATATGCGAGTTTTATGAAGGATATCCGCGTGTATACGCTAGTTGGCTTCAGCAAAGTAGCGTATGGGTTTTAAAGGAATGAAAAAGTAAAAAGTTTGAATATGCAGTAAATACTGATTCACCCCCCCCTCTCAGTATTTTTCCCAACAGTTAGTTACCAGATTCGATGTAATTACCTCTTCTATAGTCATCATAGTCATGATAGGATATCAATGAAGCATCATTTAGTCATGAGGTGACATCTCAAATTCAAATTTTTTCCTAATTTAGTCATTCTAGTTTTCGTTTGCCTCCACTCAACTGTTTAAGCTCTGAAGCAGTAAAATTAAGCCTGTGGTTGTTCTATAACAAGGCTATATTCAATATAATCAAGCGAGGCTGTTTCTTTTCTCAAGCGATGTTGTTCTATGTTATTAAGCAAGGTTGTTCATGCATGATCAAGCAAGGCTATTTTACAGAATCTAGAGAAGCTAACAGGTTTTTCTCAAGAAGCATGGCAGAGGAGAAGAAAGTTCATAGAGGAGGACATTGTCTAAGATATGAACCTAAAAATGTGAAAGCTTTGGTTGAGGATCAAACAATGATGGAGGATTTCATCAAACCAGGTTGTCTCCAATTTTGTGAAAAACTATAGAGTGGTCACACTTAGGTGTCAAAGGATTTTGCCTTACGTTTCAGTGGAACCACTAACAAAATTGGAATGTTAAATGTACTAGTCACACCTGTGATCATAGCTTATGTGAAAAATATACCAAGTGGGTAGGAATCTTGGTTTAAAGGTTTTAGGTTTGACATGGAACCATGCAAGGAATTTATGAAACCTGAATATGTCGATATGGACCTGAACAATGCAATACCGAGAAGCTGTATCAAGAATAACTATGCAAAGCTGCTATTTAATACTCAAAGATACTTCACATATGAAGGTAGGTACCATAAAGTCTACAATTATCATTTTAAGCTGTTTTTGCTTTTCACAGGTATTATATCAGTAGATTCACCATTTTATTTTCATAGAAGCCTTTCCAAAATGACTGAAAAAGTCCAAGCCAAATCTGAAGGCTGTGAGACATCCCTGTTTCACCATGGTTCGATAAAGTTATTAGTTTTGAATGAGCTTTAGAAGATAAATAGGGATTGGTCTTCCTTTTTTTTATGAATGGATTTGAAATGGAAATTCTAACCCTAGCTAGGAACCCTAAAATTAAAGGGAATTCTTCATCACTAGTAGTAGAATCCAGTCAGCCAGTGGTTACTAAAGCAAAGAGGTTTATAAAGTTGAAACCAAGGAAACAGGTTGAAAATAGAATAGAGAAGACACCAGTACTTGTTGCAAAAACTCCTTCACCTGCAAAACAGAGTTTAAAAAGTGTCAAAGAGGCTAAACAAAAACAAGTGGCCAACAAGCAGGAAATCTAGAGAGTGAAAAGAAGTCAACCAATAACATCAAAGGGAAAACCAATTGTTTCAGCTTCAGTTGAAAACTCAGTGATGAAATGAAACTTAGATGACATCTTACATGCAATTGATATATAAGAGTCACCTATTGTGCAAGATGATTTTATTGGAACAGATGAACACAAACAGAAAAAAAATTAAATCAGCAAAGAAACTGAAATTTGAAGATGAGAATGCAGCCTTTGTCTTTCAAGCTAGGAAGCCTTTAACTAGCTTACTAAAGGGCTCAAAGAACATATTAAGGAGGTCCAAGAAGCTACTGAAACAGTCAAAGTACCTAAAGAGGTGGTTGACCTCTCATCACCAGTAGTAGAGCATGAAACTAGCAGAATAATGAAAGAAAAAGAAGAATTGACAGAGTATAGAAGACTTGAGGAGAAATTGACATCAACAAAACAAGATATTGCTAAGATGAATAAAAGAGCCAAAAAGCACATCATTGAGAAAACATAATTCAAGAGGATGAAAGCGGTATGGGAAGGCCAAATTGTTTCTAGGTCTGAAATTCCAAGTGCTGCAGAGCAGTTTTTCACATGGACAGTGCCAACTATCAAAGAATCAATATTTATCAGAGCGATTAATACTCATTTGAGAGCTAGTAATAGAAGGTTAAGAGGCCAAGTTGAATATTTGGAACTACAACTGAAAATGTCTCAAGAAGAACTAAAAAACAAAGGTGCAGAATAACAAATTCAAAGAAAACTCAAAGGGAAAATGAAGAATAAACTTTACGAAAGTTATGTTTTAGTTCATATGGCTAATGGCTTTGATGAAGCTAGTGATTTTCTGAAGTTTGGCACCTTTTTGTTTTAAATTTTGAAGAAAATTTGGTTAAAACTGCTTACACAGCAGTTTCGTAGCGCACATAGTGCAAAAAGGGTGAAATGTGCTACGAAACTGTTGTAGCAGCGTTTTTCACCATTTTCCTTAAATCTTTGAAGAGAAGACTTGTATATTTTGGCTTGAAAATTATAAGGAAGGTGTGTTAAGTGAATATGCACATAATCCCAAAAGCAGGAGGCCAAATTTTGAAGGCAAATAAGTTAAAGGTTTGCGCTACGAAAAGCGCTATGAAACTGTGCTATTTTCATAGTGCAGGTGTGTTTTCGCTATTTTGGGTAGTTCGAAGTGGATTTTGTACAGTTGGCACATGGGGATGATTTGGACATATGCTATTCTAGTTCCTGACAGTGGATAGCCTCAAATTTATGGGTTCATAGTGGTTAGTGTTTAAAAAACTTAAAGAATCCTAAGCCTAAAAATAGGGGAACAATTTCCTAGTTTGCAAGAGATCAACATCATCAACATTATGGTCATAACAGGTTGGAGCTCATCATCAAAATTCTAGCTTATGGAGATATAGGTGGCAAATGATGTAATCAAGTTTAGTTAAAGTTTTTATGAGTAGAGTTAAATATTTTTAATTCTATTTGTAATAGGACTCTGTATTAGGTTTACAATTGTCTTTGTAATAAATACCATGTTATATGGTTAGGATAGGTGTCAAAGATAGTAATTCAAGGTATTTAAGCTGGGGATAAGCTTATCTTATGATGTAAAGGATCTATAAAGGATGAAGGAGTTGAATTAGAGAGGGTTGAACATTTTTTAGCAAAAAGACTGTGTTTACAGTAAGTGACTATTTTTAGCTTTAATACAGAGAAGTTTACTTAGCCAACGTGAGATTCATATAGAGTTTTAGTGTGTGCTTGTTCTATTGCATCCTTTTACTATCTATTGTAGTGGTATTTGATTATGTTTACTCAGAATTCATCCTTGATGCTTTGACTTCCTATGTAGGAAAATTGATTGTGTTTCTACTGTCTCACATGTGTATCTTTTGACTAAAACTCTAACATACCTCAACTTCCATGTTAAGTATATTGATTGGTTTTACTGAAGCTATCATGAATCTATAAGCCCAATGTACTCTTTCTAATGTGATTTACAACAAAATTCAAATCATTTATCTGATTATGATCACACATAGAGTTAGCCATCTTCAATTTTATTCAAAATCAGTAACCCTTGAGACAACCCTCTAAGGCTGAGGAGGCTAAACCTCAACCAAAAGCTTGGTTTGAAATAGTTGCACAAGATTAGTTTGATGAGCAGCCTACCAGATCTAATTTTGTGATAACATTTTGGTAAGTCTACCGACAGCCTGAAGATTATATTTTCCCAAGATTTTGAAGCTTAAATTTTGAAGGTAGCAAGAGCTCAGAAAGCTTTTTGAGGCTGCATCTACCTTTGTAAATCTATTTTAAGTTTTTATGTTCAAAGGTGGCTTCGAGAAGGAGATACACGAGGAGTAATCCTGACCCAAATCTACCTGGTATTATGGATAATACAAACACCATTTCAAGAGGCAGTCAAGTTATTTCTGAACTATCATGTACTCCATCTCATTCGGAATCCTTGTCCTCTGAAATATCAAGAAGTCCTAAAGACAAAAGAGTTGATGATAAAATTCATGAAGTTTTATTTAGATCAGAAAGTGTAAAAGAGCTAACTGAAATTATCTTATACTTTAATAAGAGAGGAATAGATACCTTAGCCCTAGTAACACAAGAAGACAAAGAACAATTTTTGGAAGCTGTTACTTCAGAGTTGTTGTTGGAGAGAGAGTATTTAGATAAGTTAAAATATTTTGATCCTTTTGAAGTATTGTTGAAAAGTAAAGCTAGTTTACCTCTTCCAAACTGGAGCTCAATTGTTAGTGGCTCATAAATACCAAACAGTCCTCCTCATATCAGTTTGTCATCTATTGTTTCTGCGATTCCTAAAATTACGATAGTACCTATAACCATGGCTGGAAATCCACTTGCTGCACCTGCTCTATACGCCCATGTTGTCCTTCCTGCTGTCTTACATGACCTCCCTAGAAAATATGTTGCTATAATTAAAACCCGGGGAAGTGATGAAGACATTACAATAGAGGATCATGTAGATCAATTTAATGACTTTATAGATAGGGAGGAGGTTGATCATGAAGATGTTAAGTTGATATTGTTTTCTTAGAGTTTTACAGCTGAGGTTAGGAAGTGGTATAAAGCTCTTACTCCTGGAAGCATTCATGATTGGAATGAATTTGAAGATGTATTCTTAAGAAAATGGGGAAATAGAACTAATCCAGTACAAGCCCTCACTATGTATAGTACTTTGAAGAGAGCAGTTGATGAAAGTGTCCAAATATTTTCAAAAGGTTTAATAAAGTGTTAGATTCTATTCCTGCCCGTTTGAAACCACTATAAGCTTTAGCTCAAATGAGGTATCCTGAAGATTTTGACTATGGTTTTTCCATACTGTTGAGAGAAAGAGAATCCCCTACACTTGTTGAAATGAAAAATTATGATTTAAAGGTAGAGGTTAACTTGATAGAAGCTAAAAAGTAAAAAATTGGTAGGGCTAAGTTGAAAGAAGAAGAGAAACCTTCATCCTCTACCTCCCAAGATAAACTGGATTCAATGATGAAAACAGTGGAAAATTTGATGGATAGGTTAGCCCTTGGGAATACATCCGCTCCTTTTGCACAACATGAACCTCAATGTAGAAACCCTTAGTTCATGAGACCTCAAAATCAGCAAAGACCAAGGGAGAATAGAAATCAACAGCCTGATCCTCCAGTGAGACCTCCTTTTCAGCAGAATTTGATTGATGAAGAGGATGACCCTGAAACTCCTGAGGAGTCTATTCATTGTTTTGATGAATAAATGTCAGGAATTTTCTTGACTAAAGAATAGCATGATCAATCAGATCAGAAAAATCATGAAGATGAAACCTTAGACTATCTAAAGGGGTATCAACATGATATTTTTGAGATGCAGAAACAATATAATCTCAGAAATAGGAATATGCCTATCATTGCAAACAAAACACAGCATAAGAAGGATACACCTAAGGTTGTTGATGGCAAGAAGGATACTCCTAAGGTCATTGAAGGTAAGAAATATGCACCAACTATTCCTCCTATCAAAGAAGCTAAAAAATCTATTTCTGTTTTCAATCTTGAGAATGAAATTTCTAAAATAAAAATATCAGTCGCTTTTGGTGAGATTCTCAAGGTAGATGAATATATAAGCAAGATTGTTAAAATGCTAAACTCACAACCAGGAGCTGCTGATATATTGAATGTATTAGAAGATCATCCGACCATATATTTGGGTCCAAGACTAGAAGATGAACAGAATGAGGAAGTCCCTCCTTTTTATGTGAGCCTTAGCATTCACGACATGAAATTTCACAATGCTATGTTGGATTCAGGGGCCTCTCACAATATTATGCCCAAATTAATCATGGAAATAATGGGGTTAGAAATAACTAGGCCATATAAAGATTTTTTTTCTTTTTATTCAAAAATAGTTCAATGCATTGGTTTAATCAAGGATGTTGTTGTTGGTCTAACACAAGTCCCTGCTAAGACTGTAGTCATGGACATTGTAGCAGTAGACATTCCACCGAAGTTTGGTATGATGTTGTTAAGGTCACCGGCAGCAAAAATTAAAGGTACAAAGAAGATTGTATCGAGAGACAAGGATGGCCTACATGGTGAGTAGCAAAGATAAACCCCAAAACTTTCCAATTTATGCTCTTGATACTGAACTTCATTCTGCTATTCTTTTCAATGAATTTATTAATGAAGTGGAAGAGGAAAGGAAAGCAGAAAATCAGAGTTCTAAAATTCAACAGTCTGAAAATCAGCAAACAGAAGGTCAGCAAATCAGCAATAAAGAAGGACAAGGTTGGTGGTCATTACATTTTTATGGATTAGCTGGAAGAGAAGGAGCAAGAGCAGGGATTTGGATTAGAAATCCAAGTATTGAGAGTAAGTTATTTTCCTATAAACTGAACTTTGATTGCACGAACAACATGGCTGAATATGAATTCTTGATTTTGGGTTTAGAAGTTTTGAAAAAAATGAATGCTCAAAAAATTTCTGTTTTTGGAGATTTAGAATTAGTCGTCAAATAGATTGAGGGTGTTTATCAAAAAAAATACACAAGGATGAGAGCATATAAAAATTTTGTTTTGGACATGTTAGAAAACTTTCAAACCTATTCATTCATGGTCAAAACTAGAAAGCAAAATTCCATTGTTGATTCTCTTACTGTCTCTGCAAGTCTTTTCATTATTCCTATGCACTCTACAAAAAAGTATGAGGTTGAGATTTGCCATAGGCCAGCTATCCCTGATAATATTACCCATTGGCAAGTTTTTGAGGATGATCAACTTGTGAAAAAATTTATTGAACAGAAATAAGAATTCAAAAATGTACAAGTAGATCAGCAAAACATGTTGGCTTTAATATCCCTTTTTTAGGAACATATATAGATTTGGAATAATATGAGTTATTATCAATGTGGATCTATAGCCATGTACCTCATACAGGTGTAAAACCACTAAAAATTTTAGAAGGCAAAAGGTGGGGAAAAGTGAGGATTTAGGGCCTAAAACGAGTGTATTCAGAGATATGCGTGAAAATAAGGTGGGAAAGTGGTTGGAAATGATAGCTAGGGTTATGAGGGACTCCCATGTCTAATTTAAGAAAAAAAAATAAGTTTTCTAAGTTAAACAGTTCCTCCTTTCTTAACTAGGCTAGAAAACCCTGATTTCCCAAGACTAGAATTACGCAGAAATTTACTGAAGCATGTGAGTGTGATTTTCTAAAGGATGTGAATGAAATAAGGTATTAATATTGAAAAATAAGAGCAGGGGCATAACTCATACACTTTGCAGAAGAAGAATGAAATAATACAGAAGAACTCCTCAAGAAAGAGGCGCTACAACTATGTTAAAAGACTGCATAACAATGACAACATTATTTTTAGGGATGAAGTAGCATTTCATTGATTCTTCAGATATAGATCAGATATTTACATAAAAATATAGATCCAATACAGATCCATGTACAAGAAAAGCTGATATATACATTCCCCTTGGGGTTTTTCTCAAAACATGAAGCACCAGAAGTAGATCTGAGATCTAAAAATGCAGATCTGTAGAATGATTCAGAATTTCTAAATAATACAAGTACATATCATATCAGATCTGAAGCAAACATGGATTGTATGGCCAATCCATGGATCACCACAGTGAGAGGAAAAACCCCAACACTAGAGATCTCTCCTCTAAAACGCTGGCAAAACACCCTGCAGCTATAGATCTGCAAATAACGTTGTTTTAGGGATAGAGAAAGCGTTGTAGCTTCTGAAGATGTTTTTGCCTAATGCCAAGATGTATATTTGAAGTATATTTAGCAAATTAACTCTTCCAGGAGGTTAAAAGACACACTCACTGAGAAGAGCCACTGCTATCATCTATATCTAAGCATATCTAGTCTTCCACTTGCTATAACTAACAAGACATCTCAACCCTCAACATGAGCAGCACTGTAATGTAAGGTGAAGCTTGGCCCAAGCCTGATAGTGGAAAATTTTAGCACAATTCTCCTCCAAGAGCTGCTCAAGGAAGGAGGTGGGATTCCTGAATAGGAATGCCCAACAAGGGATGTCTTGCAGATAATTCCTTATGAAATGATAATCCTCAACAAAACCCTCCTTGCTTCCCTCCTCTTCCTTTTATAAGATAGGAGTCTTGCCAAACCCTAAACCATCTTGATTCATTTAACCCCTTTCACATTACACCCTCCTTCTAGAAATGCGTTGTCCCTCAAAGAGGTTCAATGTATCTAGACTGCGCTGTTTGACTTGGTCAAAGATGACCCATTCTTGTGATTTAACCCATTCACACATGCAGGAGTTTATTTGTATAGCCCAGATATGTCTTTGTTCACATAGGCATTGATTTATTCTTGGTTTTCAGGAGTTTTACATGTCCTCCTTTACAATTTATTCATAAATTATGAAATGCAAAAATAAACAAGGAAAAATTAATTTTCCTATTAGCTGAAGTTAATTTAGGAAAATTACAGTCTCCCCCTCCCAAATGTTGCTTGTCCTCAAGAAACTACTAGGGTGTTGCAAAATCTCCCCTTCTTCTCTTGTGGCCTCCTCATCAAATAGTCTCCTCCATTGTTCTGAATTTTCTGCAATACTTTTGTCTCTCAATGGTCCTTCCTCAATATGCAAGTTTGCCTTTAGTGAATAAACCCAAGGGTCCTCATCATGAAGAAATGGAAGGTTGTTGTGGAAACCTTCTTGCTGATCCATGGCCTCCTCAAGATAGAAGTGATGACAATCATGGGGATTTTCATGATCCATGAAAGACTACCATCTCCATGCTATCATCCAAATGAAGTGGATCACCTCCCAGCTTGGAAATCCATAGAAGAACCCCTCCCCAATAGATATGAGAGGCATGTTACCAAAAAACATATGGCTCACTTTACAAAGATACAAGTGATCTATCATAGTGGCCATACAAATTCTCATGCTCCCATTGAAGCATGCAATGCAAAAAGAATGGGGAACTCCTTCCCCGAAGGGCACATTCAAGCGCCTTTCCTCCAACTATGCCCCCAACAAAGATAAGGACATATTTACTTTGTGGGATCATGATTAGAATCATGTTAGCTGCCATGTGTGATAAAAGATAAGGAAGATGTTCCCTCATGTGAAACCAGCGCAGTTTTATCCTTAACTGCCATAGAATAAGATATGACAAGTGCCTTCCCAAACACTTGTTTGCTGCCTCATGCCTTGGGAATGCTTGGAGAATGTACATCATAGTTGGTGTAAAGGAATCACACCATGAAGAATATAATAGCTTCCCAAGACTCTCCAAGGAATGACTTGCATCAAAATAGTCCATGGCCTTGAGTGGCCCATGAACCCATCATACTTAGTGCCCCATCTTGGCACAACATCTTGCAAATGAGTGTTAGAAAAATATAATCATATAAGAGATACATGATAATGCTCAAGAGGATGAGCCTCTCTATATACTTGTTTTACATAAGTGGGATAACTCATGGATGAGTTCCCTCTCACACTCAATGGGTCAGGAGATGTGAATGATGGCTCTTCCCAAGAGCTATGCTCCTCCTCCTCTACCAAGTAGTCCATGCACATATTCATATGAGATTGAACCTCTTCCTTGAAACCTTCCCATATGAAACCACCCAAGAGAGTATGATATGCTTTGACAAAACCAGTGGGTTTGGAAAGCAGGATTTCATAGATGGCATCAAGTAGTCCCTCCTTGAGTTTGGAGTCACTAACCAAAAGAATAATATTATAGAAATAGATAACTCCATCAACCACCTTGAACCTTCCATCCACTACTTCCCCATCAAGAACCCCACATGTGAAAAGGTCCTTGGAGTACTCCATCTTGAGTTGGGAATCCCAATAAGGATCCAAGCTCTCCAAGAATGATAGCGTTGTAGAGGTCTGAAATGTAGCCCTCGTCTTCTCATGGCTCCCATACTTGACATCCTTGATGTCATAATCACATGTTGGAGCATCATAATATTCCCTTTGCTGCCCCATTTGCAGCTGTTCTTGCACAAGACAAGATTGGAACATATGGAAATCAACTTCCCCTCGGAAAGTTCTTGTTTTCCAAAACCTCCTCCTTTTGGCCCATGTATACAAGAGGGTTAGGATCCCCCTTCTATCTTCATAAATCTCCTTTGTGAATGAAGAGATCATGTGCTGCCCCAAAGATATGGAGTTTCCATGTGCCCTCATGCTCATGCCATCATAGATCTCTGATTTCTCCTTTGTCCGCGCAGATTTCTAAGTGGGAGTTAGCAATGCCCCTTTCAGGAAACTACTCATCTCTCTCCTGAATTCATGAGAGATTCTTTGCAATGTGCTAGCTTCTCCCAAGGCTCCCTCCTTAGCCAAGTATGTATATGTTTCCCATAGTTGAGATAACACTTTAGATTTCCTCGTATCAAGAGGTGCTTCTAGTAAAGTACCTCCTTGCAAATAGGTGTCAAGGCATAGAGTAGAATGTGGATGCAGATAGACAGATTTGCCCCCACCTTTACTGCATAGGTCCTCTTGCATTCTTTGTGCCTTCAAGCTTGGAAACAAATAAGTGTTCATTCTCTTCACCATGTGATGTCCTTCCTCCCCTTTTCCTCCTTCTATCTCCAATATCTCATCATTTGACAATGATGGTGCATCATGCTCATGTGCTATGCCCAGAGCTCTATGTGTGAGATCTTGTGGAACTCCTTGCAAGAGTGCACAAGTTTCTTCCCTTGGAGAAAGTGCTCTAACTTCTTCCTCATGAGGTGCTTGAGGTGCTTTTTTTTTACTACGTTATCATCTCCTGCCTTCTCCTCCTCATCAATAACTGAAATTGTCCCATCATCAATGAGAGACCTTAGATCTTGGTCATCTATTAAAGGAGAAACCTTCATGCTTTCCTGTTGTGAAGAGTATCCTTCACTCAAAGGAGATATTTCCCTTGGAAAGACATCAAAAAAACTTACACCTTCTTCCATAGTCTTCAGAAATGGATTTGGATTCATAGACCCTTCCAACTCATGCAAAATATTTGTTTGAAGTGGTTTGATAGTGTAAACAGAAGATGATACATGTTGGGGCTCCCATGTTTTGGCCAGATTGGCAAGACCAAAATATGAGACAACATCAGAACCACTTTGGGGCCCTAGGATCTAGCCCTCCTGGACCCAGAGAGGGATCTCTCCAACGAAACAAAGAATGGTATATCTTTGAAGCTAAAGATGAGGTATTAGGCTAGGTATGGAGCACAAGGGGGGGGTTTTTAAATGATTTGGTTGGTTGGTTGTTGGGTTGGTCATGAGATCATAGACTGAGAAAGCAATGAGAGAAAAGGAACAAAGCAGCAGGATGTTTCAGCAAAGAGGATAGGTCAATAAAGTGCCATCCATTGGGCTATGGAGTCATGAAAGGGAATTACTTGCAACGACTAGCCAAAGCTTTCAGAGGGAAATTCATCTAATACTAAAGGATCTTTTTAGATTAGGTGGTGGGATGGAACATTAAGGATTGAAAGTGAAAGAAGGAAAGTAACCCAATTTCTGTCTATAGATCAAGTCAGAGGTCATTTAACTCCAAACCTGCTTAGACATACTCATAGGCAACTCTCAAAGGAGGGACAAAGGGGCAGCTTATAGGTCGGACCAGAGGTCATTTGAATCCAATTCAGCTTTAGCATGCTCCAAGGGAAAACAGGGATAATTTTAATAGAGAGATCTTAGAAAGGCTAGTTGGTCGCACAAAGATCCTAGTGGACAGGGCTAACTCTAATCCCCAGTGTTCCCAAATCTTCCAGCTCAAACCCAAAAAGAACAACTAATAGCGGAAAACATTGAAGGCAAGGAGATCAGAGACATAGGGTACCTAACAAGGGTAAATCCTATGCCATATTTCTGATGCAAGCCAGTAGAAAATGAAACAATATGAAAATGTAATAAATAGACTTAGGAAAACATCACCAATAGTAATAGACCAGGATCCTGTGAAATGTGCTTTGATTAATTGATGCAAAACCAGTCACATACACTGAGCTCAATGGTTGTTACAATCCAGGCTTCTCCTCCCAGCCTACTACATACAAACTACTCTGTTATTCCCTCCCAAGACTATTCTAACAATCAAAATGAATCCCTCTAACTACAATCGGCAACAACCGAAGAACAACATGTACAATATGCTCTCAAGGATTTCATATAGGAGAATGAATAATAGAAGTAGATGAACATTAAATGGATCTCATCAAGGTAGAGTGGAGAAGGAGTTCATGCCCACTCTGCTTAAAGGCAATCTGCATTGCTGTAAGTACTTTGGTATGGTCTGGGAGACTCTGTCAGGCCAAGATTGACCTCTGCTGTTTCTTTGGAGTCTTTTCTGGCTGCAAGGCCCTCTGTCCTGCCATTTTGGAATTGGTGAACTAGAAGAAAAGGTTTGCAGGTACCCATGCTTCATAATTGTTGTCTGACAGTCGTAGAAGCTTCTGCCAGTGTATTTCACCTATTTAAAGGCTCGAGGAGGCATGGAGAACACTGTCTGAAGGTGTCTATCTGGAGAAAACGTTCTGCCGACGTTGGAAGCACTGATGGGACTCGACAGTGTGCTTAAGTCTTCAAATTGTTCCTTTTCCTTTGAATGCGGGGTTGAACATTAATTACATCAATAATAGGCGTTAACCCCCTTTGAATCTCTTTTGTTGGTCTGCTAGCAAATGCTGAACTAGCCATCTTTGTGCTATTTGCATAATAAAATAAACCTGTTACAAACCCGGGCAGTGGTGGTGGAGGAATGCTCCGGAGGCTCGGAGGAACGGTGGCGCCACTGTGGAATAGTGAAAGAGCGGCAGAAGAAATGATAACTAGTGTAAGACCCAAAGATTAATGCTTGGGAAAATTACAAAGAAAATAACGAAAAAACAATGAAGCGAGGCTTATGATGTGGGCCCCGGCGTGGGCGGAGGGCGATAGATTAGGACTGTCAGATCTTATGTGAGATCGACGGCGGGAATGAAATCGGAGGATTGCTTTCGGAAGGAGCGGACGAGTGGCACGGCATAAGTTTGCGATTGTGATTTGGAGGAAGCCTTTGCAATAGTAAAACGAATGAATTTTAAACTTTACAAAGGAAAAAGGGGTTTTTTTATGAATGGCAGAAGAATTAAATGGTGAGACCGGGGTATGAATCGCAATCGGAAATCGGAGTCAGGAGTTGGGTGGAGTGGTAAACACAAAACTTCCGATGCGATTGGGGAAAACCCTTTGTAAAACTGAAAATAATACGAATTTCCGATTTACAAAGGGAAAGGCCTTATGTTATGTGAATAGGCGGAAGTATGGTACGGTGGGCCCGGCAGGTCAATCGCAATCAGAGATCGGGAGCGGGGGGTAATCGCAATCGGGAGAGTATAACTTGCAATGTGATCGGAGGAGGACTTGCGGTCGGGCGGATCGGAGGAAGGGAGTGATCGGGTCAATCGGAAGACGGGATGCGATCGGGTCGATCGGAGGAAGGGTGCGATTGGGTCAATCGGAAGACGGGATGCGATCAGGTCAATCGGAAGACGGGATGCGATCAGGTCGATCGGAGGAAGGGTGCGATCAGGTCAATCAGAGGATCGGAGCAATCAGAGGATCGGAGCGATCGGGGAAGGATTTTCGATGCAATCCATCGCATCACAAATGTTTGCGATGAGCCGATCGGAGGACTTCAAACAAATGTTGCGATTGGAAGGGTTGCGATTGCGGCGGAGATATATATCGTATGAAACTTTATAAGAAAGTTTACGGGTTATGGAAAGGGGAAGTGGTTAAGGGGCGGGAACTTTACAATAAACTTTGATATTTGTTTGTAATAAATTTCTAAGGGGTATGGTCAGGGAAGTGGTTAACGTATAAATCGCGTTTGTATATAAAGCGATTTATAATGCTAATTTATAATTGAAAAGGGGGAAAAAGGGGGAAATTTTCCTAACAAAGGGTAAGGGTAGAATTTAAAGGGGATTTTGGGGAGATTTAGGAGGGTTTGAAAATTAAGTGGGAAATTTAGAAGGGGAAGGAAAGAGGATGAAAACCAAGGGTTAGAGGGAATGAAATAAGAGGGAAAAAGAGGCCTTTGGGCATTTCTTCACTAACAGAGAGGCTTTATAACTGGAAACAACAGTGGGGATTTTATGAAAGGACAAAGGGCACAAGGAGGCTTCAAGGATGACGTGTTTTCAGAGAAAATTCATTCCATGAAGGCTCGAAAACTTTTTAGCCCCTTGTTTGCTTGTCAAAAAATTCATAGGGGGCTAACAATGCACATGGAGCTTCATCAAACCTTTCTATCAATATTTCAATAAACCTTGCATAAGTAGGTGTATTAGCATTCTTCAAGGAGAAATACTCAAACAACCACCAAGAATATGCTTTACCTTAAAAATGCAGCGCTGCTGCTTTGATGGCTTCAATCTCTGAAACTTGATGTTGTTGCACAAAGTTATCCAGCTCCTCCACCCAAACCCTGACTGGACATTTAGGTGATCCATCGAAGATAGATAGATAGAATCTACCCTTACCATGCTATTCCTCCTTTGTGACTTTGCCCTCCTTGATCTTGAAGAATCCTTGGAAGTTCAAGTTATCTTTGAACTCCTTGGACTGAGCTTCATACTCCTCCAAATACTCTCTAAGAGTCTCCTTCTTAGGCACACCTCCTTTCTTCCTCTTCATGAAGAAATCACAGACATAACGCTGAAGATTTGGTGATATGGCTGAGTGCACATATCCATGAGATGAGGATTCATAATTTTCCTCATGCATAGATCTTGTAGATCTGATCGGAAGATCTTTCTGCTCTTGAAACTTTCTAGGAGTTTCACTGCTTCTTCTTTCTTCTTCTTGTTCAACCTCCTTGGAGAAGTTCTTCTTATATCTAAAAGATGATGAGAATAAACCCATATTATTCATAATTATAACTTTTCTTCTTGTTTTACAACACTTTTTCTTGAAGGCAAAGGTTGAGCCAAAGATCTTGCTTTGATACCACTGTAATATCCCTTTTTCAGGAACAACTACAAATTGGGAATAATATCAATTATTAAAAATGTGGAGCTACATCCATGTACCTAATATGGGTTTAAAAACACTTAAAATTCAGTAAAATATGCAGCATAAAATTTATACAGCGTTTTATAAGGCAAAAGGTGGGGAAAAGTGAGGATTTAGGCCCTAAAACAAGTGTATTCAGATATATGCGTGAAAATAAGGTTGGAAAGAGGTTGGATATGATAGCCAGAGTTATGAGGGACTCCCATGTCTAATTTTAGCAAACAAAAATAAGTTTCTCTAAGTTAAACAGTTCCTCCTTTCCTAACTAGGCTAGAAAACCTTGATTTCCCAAGACTAGAATTATGCAGAAATTTACTGAAGCATGTGAGCGTGATTTTATAAAGGGAATGACTGAAATAAGGTCTGAATATTTAAAAATAATATAAGGGGCATAAATCATACACTTTACAGAAGAATAATGAAATAATACAGAAGAAATCCTCAAGAAAGAGGTGCTACAACCATGTTGAAAGACTGCATAACAGTGAAAACACTATTTTTAGGGCTGAAGTAGTAGTTTATTGATTCTTCAGATCTAGACCAGATATTTACATAAAAATATAGATCCAATACAGATCCATGTACAAGAAAAGATGATCTATACATTCCCCTTGGGGTTTTGCTCAAAACATGAAGCACCGGAAGTAGATCTGAGATCTAAAAATGATGATCTGCAGAATGATTCAGAATTTCTAAATAATACAAGTACATATCATATCATATCTGAAACAAACATGGATTGAATGGCCAATCCATGGTGTTGGTGTCCCGTGTTTTGATAGTTTGGCAAATAAAAAGACAAGGCAACATCAGAACCAATCTTTAGAGTTCCAGGATCTAGTCCTCCTGTTCTCAGAGAGGGATCTCTCAAATTATTTGTTTTAGCAAAGGTTTATCTTGTGTGCTTTGGATATTTTTTTTTATACTAGTTATTAAGTGTAGGTGTTTTTTGTTTGTTTGGTTGAATTGATACAACAAAATATGAAAGGTCTAGGAAAGGTAGGTAGAAAGAGGAAGTATTAGCTTCATTGGGAAATGGAGTAAAAAAGAGGTCATGACAAACTTATCAATGGATATGGGATATCAAAGGGCAAATCTAACTTGGATGCAGGATCCTTTGGTTTTGGAATGAGATGGACATCAATGATTTGGAAAGAAAACTTTAATTCTCGACAAAGGGAATTTAAAAACACAATTTGAACAATAAAGAGCTATTTGATAGACAGGGCTAACCATGAATTCTACAAATCACACTTTTAAGCAAATAATGACTTCAAAACAACTTTTAAAATGAAATCTAAGATTCGGGGAACACCCTATTTTCTCAAAGATTTTATTTCAAATGACCTTAGAAAACATAAAAGATTCACTGATAATTACGGTCATAGAAGAGGGAACACCTAAATACATCTATGATCACAACTATAAAGACCTTTAAGCCAACTGTTCAAGCGAGGACAAGGGGCAAGATCAGAACAGTCCTCCTTGGCTCACTATAAACAAGGAAACTTCAAAGGGAGACTTCAATAATAGCCTTTAATTGGCAGCAGACAAGCAGGGAAAACCATAAATCATGCTGAAACCAACTACTCAAGCTATTAAGGAAATAAACAAGCTTGAAGACTAAAGAGACAGGTTAAAGACTCTAAAATACTTCAGCAGAATAAAACATAAAACAGTGAAGGACGAATAGGTCTAAGGTGCTTCCAAGAGTCATTTCTTAGCCTAAAACTTTCATCCTACCATAGTAAGAAATTATGGAACAAAATGAAAACAAGAGAAAACTTTAAACAGTTCATAATACTTCACCAACAGCCAAGCTCATGGATCCAATGATAGAGCCTTCTCAAAAACAAGCATGCAACAACATCATCAGGGCTTTCGAGACTTCAATTTCTTCTTCAACTTCCACAGACTATGTATTATTTCAGAGAGTTTCAGTATTACAACTAGTGATCAACCAACCAACCAACCATTTCTCATTTTCTACAAAAGTATTTATAGAATAATGAGGAGGTGGGATCTGATAAAATATCTCTTGGGTCAATTAATACAGACTAATGACTTCTCGGCCTTTGAGGGGCTCAATGGAGGAGCGTACAGATATTCTCACTGTATTAATTGATTTACATTTAAGATTTAAGCTCGGTGGGAGCTTTTGTTGACTTTTAAGGCTCTGTGTCATGTTTGTATTAACTCTGCTGATGTTTTTTCATTAAATTTCTTTAGCAGAATTAACTATTCGGCTACGCTGAGGCTAATATCTTCATTCTGATCAATAACTTTGGCCTCTATTGAATGCTTGTGGCTACATGTGGCACTGTGGTAGCTGAGAGGAATCAATTTGCCTCTGATGTGGCGGTGGAGGCTTTTTGTCTGATAGATCTTTTTTATTTTCCTTTAATCCTGTTTTAATTTGGAGGTTTAGGCTTTTGATAATCAATATTAGCCGTAAACCACCCAAAATGGTCTTCGATCTTCGGTTTCTTCTGTGGCAGTTCTTCAACACTAATATTATTTTAATTGGTTTTAATTCACTGTGTCTTGTTGATGTGCAAGGTCGCACAAGGCTTGTACGACATCAACGCCCGTGAGGTATTGATCAAACGTGTAGTCAGAACCCTTATAGTTCTTTCCTTTTGATAAACAGAAATCCAGAGGATCATCATCCTCGGCCTTCTTTTCCTTTATGATTGTGGGAAAAAAATTTGAAACCTGCAAAAATGCACAAAATATTTAGGAAATCCTGCGTTCATGGGGTAAACTACTTCAGAGGTTGTGGGGAGAGAGCATGGCCATTGGATGGCATCATCCAATGGTGGAGATCGAATGGGGATTTGTTCGGAGAGAATAATGGGGTGAATTAAATCATAATTGTTGATTGCGCAAAGATAAACGGTCGGGATTGGTTGTGCTAATACAAAGTGAATGAGTCACATTGATTTTTGGAAAATAGAAGGAATACGAAGAAAAAGGGTAAAAAATATTTGTTTCAGAGGAAATTGCAAAGAAAATGGCATTGGAGTTTCGCGAGGACTGTGGGATATCGGATGAGATCGACACACGCAATCAACGGTGGAGATCACGCGTTAAAAAAATATTGGTGGAAGGTAGAGGGTGATGAAACCATGAGGGAAATATCTGGGATCGTCCGATCTAGACATGTGGACAGTCCAGATCCAATCGGAGGATCGCAATCGGTGGGGCAATGAACTTGGAGTGTGACGGAGCGATTAATTATGGGTTGTCGATCTGCAGATCAGATCGATGGCAGGGAAAGAATCGGGAGATGTAAATCGAAGGCGGAGAAATATCGGATGTGCCCAATAAAAATTTGCAATGCGATGCTGCGCGGGCCGTTTGATCGGCTCAAGATCAACGGCGGAGATTGCTTTTAAAATAGAACGGCATAAAACCCTTTATATCATGTGAAAACCAAAAATTAACACAAAAAAAGGTTTTTATGTCTAGGGGTGGGTTATATAGTTATAATATGGCTTGGCGCCCATCTGCGGGGCCTTGGTCTATATGAAATACAATACGCCTGGGGCGTATATAACAAAGGGCCAATCGCAATCGGAGCCTCGAGCTCAGGCTTTTCAATCTACCCATTTGAATTTTTGTGATGCGATTGGCACCTTGGGACTTAAATTCTTGGTCCCGGGCATAGGCTATATGGAATGAAAAGCGGTGGGGGTGGGGTTTATACATATGGGACTCAATCGCATTGGAAAGTTTGATGCGGGTCTTACCCATTTTGAATTTCTCTGATGCGATTGCGTTTCGGGTCTTTTTAATCTACCCATTTTTAATATATAGAAAACATATAATGGGCACGATTAGACCAAAACTTTGGAAAAAGGGATTTTTGACTTTACGAAGAGAAATATTGATCGGAGATGGTTTATACAATGATTTAAGCACCAGATGCAGGCTTTATGGTTATATGTAATGGCAATAAGATCGAGGGTTTAAATACAAAGGCTAATCGCAATCGGAAATTGGGCCCGGTGAAATAGATTTATGCGCTCTAATTTTGCGATGCGATAAGCGCTTTAAAAGGCTTAGCATCTGGTTCTAACACCAGGGCATATAACAGGGAAGTCTTTTTTTAGGACTTAGCCCAAGGGGCTTTAAGCCTTAATACAAAAATATGTATTTTTCATGATTTTTTCAATGTTTTTCAATGGATTTGGGGGTTTTGGTATAGTTTAAAAAAGGAGTTTTTAAACTCTGTAAAGGGGATTTTATGAAGGGGAAGTGGGGAAAAAGGAAAACAGAGGAAGTTTATGAGGAAAAGAGGAGGAAAAATGGAGGTTAGTTTTTGAGTGGGGGAGGGGGAAAAAAGGGGTTTTGCAGCAGTCTTTTCTCATGAAATCAGCAGAATTTCTGAGTTTTGAATTTGAAACAGTAGTGAAGACTTTAGACAAGGGCATGAGGCCTTCAACAGTCTTCAAGAGATAAAAAATTTTAGCAATAAAACTTGTTTCTTGAAGGCTCCAAAAATGATTTAGCTAGCATTTGATATAACAAATTTTATAGCTAGCTAACAGTGGCTCCACTTGGGGATGGTGCCTTTTAGAAGGCATCAAGAACTTTAGACTTGCATTCTCTAGGAGGTTGATCAGTGCCTCATCCATTGGGTTGCCTTTCTTTCTTTGGATGATCTTATTTTGTTCTGAAAACATATTAGCAGCCATAAAAAACAATGGATCTTTCATCAACAAGCTTTCTACCTACCCAATCCTACTGATCTAACATTTTTTCTTCTTTAGAGTGCACTTGGATTGGTAAAATCTTTTCACAACATTTTATTCCTTTAAAGCATAAAAATAATCAAATTCTACTCCTCATTTCTCCATGAATTCAGATTAATCAGTTGAGTCCATATGATTCTCTACCTAATCTATCAATCTGTTGGGATTAAACTGTCCAATAGATTTTTATTCTCTAAATTCTACAACAGAAATTTAAAAGCATTCAAGGTAGGATTGAACAGTCTAACTTGATGCTGATCTATGGCATGAAAAACAATCTGCACATAGATATTATCCTGCAGAAAATTAAATCAAAATGGAAGGCTTAAGGTCTGAAATTTCAAAGCACTTCCTTCATCTTTTTTCAGCTCTATTTTGACTCTCACTTTGAGTTGTTTTCCTTGTTTCTCTAGTTCAAATTTTGAGTTGATTAGAACCAGTTTTTACCTCTGAACTTGACTCAAGAAATAAACATATTTGAGTCATCTCTCATGGAAACTTAGGTTCAGATTTTAAGCATGCTTGAAACTTTAATTTCTAGCCTAATCTACCTACTGATAAGCCAAGATTAAACAGTTTGGAAAATCGAATTCACTAATCCTATCAGCAGTAAATTTAAAACTTAATTAGCCAAGATTAGGTTGTTTGACTAATTAGAAGTGTGTTTTTTAGGAGTGGCATTTAAGCTTGCACACTTTCAGATTTTTGTTTCTCTTTTTGGTATGGGGCTATACCTTCTTCTTCTTTTTTAACAATCTGCCCTCTTTTCTTTCTTTTAATGTTTTTGTATTTTTATTTTATAACTTTGAATGCAACGTTCAGACTATGATCTTTTACAATGAAAATAAAATGCTTTGAAACTCATGATTCTTGGCAGAATTAATGCTTTAGCATCCTGCCATTGACAGGACCTCCATACAGATCTTCTCCATTTAATTCTTTCAAGAAAAATGCATTGTGACCCCTCTCAGTATGAACAATATAGGGACCTTTCCAAAAGTTCTCAAACTTGCCATGTTTTCCTTTTTCTTCTCTTCTTGAATCCCATTTAAGAACAACATTTCCAACCTAGAAATTGTTTGCCTTAGTCCTCTTATCAAATAGTTTCTTTACATTTTCTTGGACTAACTACATTCTTTCATAGACTTCTTCTCTGGTCTGCTGTAAATGGATGGTTTGATTGATTCTTCTCTGCATATCATTTTCTTCGACTTGCACTTCTTGAAGGAGTTTCATGACTGGAACTCCTAATGAGGTGGGAAAAACTGCATCCATGCCATAGACTAGCTGATAGGGGGACATATTAATTGATTTCTTTGTAGTTAACCTATCAGCCCATAAAGCATGAACCAGCTAACTGTGCCATGATTTCTGATTATGTTCCAACAATTTTTTGATGATATTGATGAGGCTCTTGTTGGAGGATTCAGCTAATCCATTTCCTTAGGGATAATAAGCAGTGGAATGACCCAAGGTTATGTGGTATTTGTAACAGAAATCAACCATCTTCTTGGATTTAAAAGCAGCAACATTATCTGTTATGATTTTTCTGGGACAGCCAAATCTGGATAGGAGATTTGTTTCAAGGAACTTGATAATGACAGAGTCACTAGCATTTCTAGAGGGTATAGCCTTTATCCACTTGGTAAAGAATTCAGTGGCCGTGAGGATACACTTATGTTGAGATGAGGAGGATGGGTGAATTTCCCCAATGAATTCTAAACCCCATTGTTGAAAAGGTGCCTCAACTCTGATAGGATGTAAGGGTAAGGGAAGAAGTTTTCTTTTTCCATAAAAAATTTGACACTTATGGCAAGACATGACCAACTTTTGAGTATCTGGGAAAAGGGTAGGCCAATAGTAACCATATATAAGAATTTTGTTTACTGTGGCCTTCCAGTAGAGGTGTCCTCCACATTCTTCGTCATGCAATTCATGCATGATTTTCCCTGCATTATCTTCAAGTAAAAATTTAAGTAAAATTCCAACATCATTTTTCCAATATAATACCCCATCCAAGATGCAATAACTCAAAGCTTTTTGTTTCAAAAATCTAGCTTTATTTGTAGACAAAGAAGGAGGGGCATTTAAATATAAAAGCACATAAATAATGTCAGCATACCAAGGAGAATTCAGAAATGTCTCCTTAATGAAAGGAGCAGTAGATTCTTCTGTTTCTTCCAACACATCTACCATATTCATATCTAGCGCTTGGAAGTTAGACTCAGCCATAATTTTTTCTAATCCTTGCCCCTTAACTAGTTTGGTGGGCCTGATTTCTAAGTCATACTCAATAATATTTGCAATCCATTTTCCCCTTTTCCCATCGGGGTCTTGACTTAGAATGTCCTTAACAACAGTATGTGGAACAAAATCAATTATGTAAGAGTGTAAAATGTAGACCCTAAAGTCCTTTAAAGCTTTCACCAAGGCTAAGGCTTGTTTCTCCATGATATTATATTTGAGAGGATCATCTCTTAAGGCCTTACTAATGAAGGATATTGGTTTTTCTTGCCCCAAGTCATTCTTTTGAAGTAACACTGCATCTATTTTATGATCAGATGCAAAAGAAAATATATAAAAGTCTTTGGTAAAGTTTGGACTAATCAGGACCAGTGTTTGAGTAAGAGCTTGTTTGACCAGTTCAAATGATTGTTTAGCTGGTAAAGTCCATTTTACACCTACATATTTCTTAAGCATGTTTATAATGTTTTTTAATAGCTCAGCAAGGTTGGGGATGAACCTCCTCAGAAAATTAATCTTTCCAATGAAAGATTGTAATTCTTTGAGGCTTCTTGGATGGTTGATCTGTAATATGCCATCTATCCTTGTAGGGTCTAATTTGATTCCCTCTTTCAAAATTATATGGCCAAGAATTTTACCTTCTTGGAGACCAAAGAGTGTCTTCTTGGGATTCAATGACAAGCCAAATTTCCTACACTTCTCAAAAAAAATTCTCAAGTGAATCAAATGTTCTTCGTCAGTTTTTGAGAAAATGGTTATGTCATCAAGCTAAATGATTATGAAATAGCCAATATCTTCGGAGAAGGCTATTTCCATGGCCCTTTGGAAGGTGGCCCCTGCATTCATTAATCCGAAAGGCATTTTGACATACATGAAGGTGCCCCAAGATGTGGTAAAAGCAGTTTTAATTTGATCACTTGGGAGCACTAACACCTGGTTGTAACCTGAGAACCCATCTAAGAGGGATATCCTTTTTGACCCAACTACCCTCTGAAGTATATGGTCCATCTTGGGTAAGGGGTAGTTGTCTTTTAGAGAGGCTCTATTTAAATTTCTCAAGTCGATGCAAAGCCTGATCTCCCCTGTTTTCTTTCTAACAGAAACTAAGTTTGATACCCGTTCTGAAAATCTAATTGGCACTATAATGCCAGCATCATGCATCTTTTCAATCTTGGTTTTAACTAAAGGTAATAAAAGTGGATTTATTATCCTAAGTTTTTGTTTGAAAGGCTTTTGATTTTCCTTTAGGGGAATCTTGTGCTAGATGATGCTGGTATCATAAGACTTCAAATCTGTGTATGCCCAAGCGAAAACATCTTTAAACTCTTTAAAAAGCTCTATGTATTGCAATTTTATGTGAGCTGGGAGAGCGCTGGATAGTTTAATCATCTTAGGTTCTGTTAGACTACCTATGTTATGCTCTTCTACATTTGTTTCCACAGGCTCCATTCTTGGTTCTTTGGCTACATCATTAAAATCAAAAAGGTGTTCTAAAGGTGTGAGACCTCTTGGAATTTGATCATTTTTGCATGGTAAAACTTCCAAGTCTTCTTGGTCTTCAATTTCAATTATCTTTGCTTTAAAAGGATTCTCATAATGATTTATACCAGTATAATATGTCATTTCAGCTTCTGGGATTTTTTCAATATACAAACAGTTTTCTTTATGGCTGGTTTCTGATATTGGTATGTCGAAATTGTTTTCTGATTTTAAGAAATCATCTATGTGTTTGTCAGAGTCAAACACTTGCCAGTGATCTTCGTTATCAGGCACAGCAGGCCTGTGTTTTACCTTTACGCTAAGCTATTCATTTATCTCATGTATGTGGCAATTGCTGGCATTGAAAGAGAGTTAATTTGCTAGATGATTTAATGCTCTCGGAATGAAAATAAGTTCATACTTATCAAAGGTTTTCAATAAATCAAGGGCAGCGTTCCGATATTCCCTAAGCCTTGGATTTCTGGCTGAGTATTCTCCTCTGATTTGTCTTATGATGAGTTCAGAATCTCCTAAGATCATTATCTTTTGGGCTTCTAACTGTTTAAGCAATTGTAAGCCTAATAGAAGTGCTTCATACTCAGAAATATTGTTAGTGCATGGGAAATCTAATTTATATGAAAAACTCTGATTCGTATTTTGAATCCAAACACCTGCCCCTGCACTTGTTTTATTACAGGATCCATCAAAGTTTATAGTCCACAGTATGTTTGCCTCATTTCCATTTTCTTGCTGCTGTTGGTTTTCAATGTTTTGAATTTGATTGGAGGGAAGTTTTGATTGTTGTGGTGAACTGATTGGGTCTATGTTTTCATTTTCTTGCTGAGTGATCTCATCTTTGTTACATAAGGTAAAGGAATCTAAACTTGATTGAATAGAATAGATTGGAGAGTTGTTTGGTTTTTCTATGTTGCTCACCATGTACTTCATGTGAGATTCCCTGTATAGTCTTCTATTTTGGCTAAAAATGGGGATGGTGGCATAAGACATGTCCATTTGAAGGCTTCCCTGAAGTTTCGCTCCCCATGATCTTGATAATAGCATGCCATACTTAGGGGGAATGTCAGCTACAACTATGTCCATTACTAGACTCTTAGCAGGTATTTGAGCTAAATTAACACATAAATATTTGATTAAACCCAAACATTTTACTCTGCTTGAGTCAAAGGAATACAAATATTTGTATGGTTTAGTAATTTCTAAGCCTAAGCTTTCCATTACTACCTTGGGCATTAGATTGTGTGAAGCTCTAGAGTCTAACATGGTATTATGTAATATTTTCTCATGTATGTTCAAACTAACATAAAAGGGAGGGACAGCCCCTTCTTGGTATTTTCCTTGACCTCGGTTAAGCTTAACAACAGTTTGTCATATAATTAGGTGTCAGTATCATATAGGACCAAAGCTTTCAAAACTTGGGTTTGTGCACTTCTTGGGTTACTATTAGTGGGAAATTGGTAATTTTTATCTTGGCAATCTCTCCCTCAGAAAATTTTAAAGGAAAAATTGACTTGTTCATATTTATGTTGGGAAAAATGCGAGAGGGGGGGGGTGAATCGGTATTCTGCTGCCTTAAAGCACTAATTTTGCTTTGAGCCTGTCTGCGATGGGCTGCGTATATACGCGCGGATACGCTTTATGAAACTCGCGTATCCACAGAGATCTAACTATGTCATTAATTCTTCAATTATTTCATTCCATCATTCATTCATCAGATGTTTAATAAATAGTAAACATGTGCAGTAAGAACAGAATAAACCATCACACAAAGAATCACACATGAACACCAGGATTTTTAGGTGGAAACCCAAGTCGGGAGAAAACCACCGCTGCCGTTTCTCAGCCTTCAAAAATTTATTATAGAGAAAACATCTTACAACATATGTGCTGGTGCAGACTCCTACCAGCACGCAGGCACCTACCTGCACTCGTTTACCAACCTCTCCTGGAAGGGAGCTCCAACCCCCTAACTCATTTACCAGCCTCTCCTGGAAGGGAGCTACGACCCCCTAATCTCGTTTACCAGCCTCTCCTGGAAGGGAGCTACAACCCCCTGACTGAAGGCTACAACCCTCAGCACCTCTACGGACCACGTTTCATCAATTTTCACACTGGATCCAAAGCTTCCTTTGGGACACCACTTGCAGGCCACATTTCATCATATTTTCAGACTGGACCCACTCCATACATTTAAGCTCAATCATACATCAAACTGAAACTTATCAATTCAGGCAACCCAGAACTGTAGAATACATCATTCCCAGATAGCAGTAACACAGTAGAATAGATCAGACATTTCATACCCCTTGCTTCAGCAAACCCTAGTTTGCATACGCGCTTTCTTTTCACTGATACCGCGTATATACGCGCTTCCAATCACATCAACCCGCGTATACTTCTGTACAAATTACAGAGCTGATTTCACTACGCATACGTGCTTTCTCTTCAGCAAAGTCGCGTATATACGCGCTTCTTCTGCGGCGAACTAGCGTATGGTTCTTCAGACATTTAGGGAATTGCAATTCTTCAGAATAGATACATTACTCAGATTTTACCCTTTACTTCAGACAGATGTTCGCCTCTTCTCAGATCTAATCATCCCCTAAACAGATCTAGCAAATGCAAGTGCATTTCAGATCTAGATACCCTTCTTCATCATTGGTGCATCATGTAATCAGATCTATCATTCAACTGTAACCCTTTCCATTCAGATATACTTCGGAGAGAAGTATTCATTCAAGCTCAGACATCTTGCACCCACACTCATGATTTGCACAATGAATTTCTTCTCTTTATATAGGTTTACCCTTTTTCAATACCATGAGCCAAAACCACATTACATCTGATGGTATTCCTGGACGGGGTCAATTAGGCGAATCATTACCCAATACAATGGGTCAATACCATAATTGGGCCTTTGGTTTGCACTTTATGGTAGCTTTTTTTCCCCGCCTCTGTGACTTGACGTTCATATGAATGCCATCTTGTGACTTATCCTAGACAGATCCGCGTATTCCTTGAGACATACTCTTTTCACCATAGATTTAGCACATGCTGAAATCCTTTCTTCATTGCCTTCCGTACTCTCTGTAGATATATCAGATTTACATCATTTAATAGGTCCATTAAGTCACGAATCACTTCATCAGATGGATTGTCATCAAGGACAACACATGCCAATATTCTCATGTCTGCATCTTCATTCAGTGGGTTGCCATCAAGGACAACACTCTGCATCATATTGCCAACAATTTACATCTGTCTTTTCAATTGAATTCCTTTCAGCAATTTTTATTTCATGAACCTTGTTTGGACTGGTAATTGGGACAGTTTTATTAGGACCACTAGTTGAAGTGCTAGGGGTACTCTATTCAACATATTGCTAGACACTTTTTTATTTGTTTATGTCTGGTTTCTTGGCCAAAATTTTGGTTTTCTCTATTGTCTTCTTGGGCTGAGTTTCTGTGTTTTTCTTGATAGCAGTATTAGTGTTCTTATCCTTTGAATTATCTATGTTCCCCTTGCTCCTAAGATTGTATTGCTTGTGCACCTCCATGATTTCATTTTCAAACCCCAATCTATAGTCATCAGAATCTTCATAGGTGTTTGTATTTTGATCACAAGAGACAAAACCTTGTTCTTCTTCAGTGAGGAAAACATTATCCCCACTGTCTAATCCAATCAAATTTACATGAAATTCTCCCAAACTTTCCATCTCCCTATCTTCCTCATATTTATCTACATAGTTCTGTTGGAAGGGAGGTCTAATTTGTTGGTCACTTTCTTTTTGCTTATCTTGATTGTTTTCTCTTCTATAATTCTGATTTCTATTTCTGTTTTAGCTATTTTGAGGTTCTCTTGGTGGCACTCTCTCATTCAAATTGATCTTTTCAAGCATCCTCTCCATCACCTTCACTAGGTTATCAATTTTTGTGTCTGAAGTTGAGGTTGAGGGTAGTAGGTCATCTTTATAAGTCACCCTCTTCTCTGATCTCAACCTATTTCTTTTCTCAATTATGTTTGCTTCTACGCTCACAACTCCTTTCTGCATGTCTTCTAAGGTTAAGTAATCTCTCTTCCTTAATTGATAAGTCATTTCAACATCAAGGCCTTCGAGATACCTTACCAAGGACATGCCTTGAGGAGGCTTCATGTGAGGTGGAAGAGCATTGTAAACGCTATTGAACCTAGTGGAGTAGTCATGAACACTCTCTCCCTGATTTCTCTTGAGACTGCTATACTCTGCTAGTATTTGGAGAGGGTTCTTTTTGAGTTCCCATTTGTTGATGAATGTTTGATGCAAGGCAAGGAGATCGTTTATGCTGTTGGGAGGTAGGTTTTTAAACCATTTCTTTACATCTCCTCCTAAACTTTGGGCGAAGATCCTCATATTCACAATTTCTTCTTCTGTCTCCATGCAATCGAATGCATCCTCCATCCTATCTACATGATGTTGAGCTATTGTAGACTCTTTCCTGGTGAAGTGAGGGATTTTGGATTGGTAATAATTTGGTAAGGGAAGTAGAGGTTGTGGTAACACTAATGGGGCATACCATGTTGCCATGGCTGGAAATAAGGGTGGATTTACAGTAGTGAAAGTGGGCTGAACAGGAGTGTTTTGCACAATGGTAGTATGGATTGGAGTGGAAAAAACACTTGGGCCAACAAACTGATTTTGAGCAGATTTGTTATGGAAAAGGCTAAAGTGATGAAGAAGTTGGGAGTCAGGAGGAGTGTAAGGTGAGGCTTCTCTACTAAAGCTTTGTTGCAAATCTGCAATGTCAAGATCAATTTGGTTTAAATCACCTTGAGATCTAGTTCTAAATATGTTCTTTGTATGATGTAAATCAAAGTGTGAACCTGTTGAAGCCTAGAAAATATCTGCTTCAAACATCGGGGAAAACCACCCGGTCGGGACCTTAAGACAGCTCCTTTTCCGTTTGGTATGGTGGCTCCGACTGGATTTAAAGGACCAGTTTCCTTATAACTAAATGGATTGGTTTGGATGGGTGGAAATGGGACTAAATTAACTGAAATAAAACTATCTAATTTAAACTAAATACTGGTAAAGAAATTCTAACACTAACCCGAGTAATTATATGTGAATACAACTTAAGATTGTTCCAATTTAACAATAACCATGAAAATGTATTGTTATTTAAATTGAAATGTGCAGAAACAAATAAAGATAACTCTGTTTAAGAAATTAAACAGAGTTGTATTAACGTATTGCATTCATCATTGTATGCCATCTATATACACTTATGAAATATAACATTTCAATTATACTCAGAAATGATATATAAAAGGAAGCGTTGTGAAAACAAATATATATAAATGATAGCAATTTTAAAGAGAATATCATAAGACAAAAGAAATCAACAGTGAAAGAATAGAAATACCTCATTCATCTTGAAGGATTTCAAATGCAATGTGATACTCTAATCCAGTAACTCTTGATGAAAAATCAAATTCCAAGGTACATAAATGCAACACTTCAAAGATAATTCCACATGAAAATCACCAGATGTGATCCTTTTTAAAAATATATAAGACAATGGAGTACAGAAATGCAATCTCCAAGTCAAAAATATTAAGATCCAGGACCCCTCTCTAAATGCATGAGAAGGGTTTAAATACTACTTAACTAAATCTAAAAATAGTTTATTAAAAAAATTAAGGATTCGGTTCAATGACCGTCCTTTTCCTAGGCTAAAATACAGTGAAATTAAAACTAAATCTATCTATCTATGAACTTGATCTTTAAACTTGCAGGCATCTAGCATAGTTTTGAGAAGATGCGGTTGACCGACTTTGGAATTCAACTGTCCTGAAAAGACAAAGTCGGCAAGCATAGGAGCAATCTTCTCTGTAGCATTGATGATACAATTAAGCGCACTGTGCTGACTGTGTGGCTTCACCAAGTACATCCAGTATGAGTCCCAATTCAATCTTGTCAGCCCTTGGATAGATTTTGCTCTTTCTTCTGCCTTTTGCCTCCATTCTGTTTGCAATTGATGTGCCTGTGGGAGATATCCTGGAACAGTTTCTGGAATCAAGTTAGCTTTGTGTAAATTATCATTTACACAATCAGTGAGAGTGTTTGCCGCTGTAGCCGCCTCCTCTGCTGCCTTTTCTGCCCTTCTGATTTGTGCATCCCAGTTATTGAACAATATTTCTTTATGGTTTTCATTAATGATGGGTGCACCAGCTTTTCTGCCTTCTTCTGTCTTTTGCCATGCTAGATAATCATTGATATTTTCATTAATCAAATCATAATCATTTCGTAAATCTATGACATGATTTGTGATTTTATCGCTCTCTTGGCACAAAGAATTCCATTGCAATATTTTTTGGCAGAAAACTTCCTCTTGTTGCAGTAGTTGATTGTTCAAAGAGATGGTTTCTGAAATGAATTCTAGAAGCTTAGGATCATCTTTATGCTGATCTTGGATAATATGTATTTGTTTGTCTTTATCATCCAAGCTTTTTTGATGTCCTATTTGCATTTCTTGAAGTTGTTGTTGTAACTCTTCAAGTTTCAATTGGGCTTCCTTATTGGCCTGTACCTGTTGCAATTGCTGTTGCAGAGCTTTTACCTGTTCATCTTTTTCATTCAACAAAAGTTGTATCTCAAATGCTTTATCAATTGTTGCAGAAGCATAAGCTCCTGTCATTTGAGATAACTTAGTGAGATTATGAGTAGGTTCTGTGGCAGGATCTTTCCACAAAACATCTACTTGTTCTGCTTCAGTAGCAATTGCACTTTCTAATTTTCTCTTTTTCCTCTGTCTCTTCACTACTGATTTGTATTTTGGGTTGTAGAATACATCTAAAGGAGGAATGTCTTCTACATTAAGCACAATTTCAGAAGAGGGTGTGATTGGTATGTGCTCTGTCACTGTGACTGTGCTGCTTGTTCCTGTGTTCAAAACTTTGGTTGTCTGGACAGGGGTCTGTACATTCTGTCCTTCTACATTAATCAATTGGTTGAAGGTTTCCCATTCTTTGTCTAATTCAATGATAACTGGTTGTTGCTGTTCATTGGTTGGAGGAGGATTTGTCTGTTGGGAATTCAAAATTTTCTATTGAGTAAGTTCTTTTGATTGTGCAGAATCTTTAGTGGATTCTTCCATTTTATCTTCCTTTTCATTAGACTTATTGGAATGTTCAGAAGTCTCTGTGTCAGATTTTTATTTAGATTTATCTATACTTGAACTGTCGTTAAGACTGACACTAGGAGTTTGCTCTCTTGCGGGCTCTAAGCATAGATTTCCCAAAGGAATAGGAGTCAGTCTTCTTTCTCTGTAAAGCTTGAATTCTTGAAATTCCTCTGGAGATAACTGCGCTTGAGCTGAATTCAGAACTTCTTTGAATGAATTTCTTGCTTTGAACATATCATCAAAAGGATCCTGTTCCCCGGAAAATTCCCTCACCATGATTGCATTGGTAAAATTCTTAATAATATCATTTGGGTCGAATAATCTTCTCGAAAATTTGAACAGCTGTAGGCATGTAATGTTGCCTATCTCTTGAAATGCATGACCAATATCAAACAGTGAAAATTTTCCACATTTTACGGGAAATTGTGGCCAAATGCCCTTTTTCTTCTCTTTTAAATCTTTTGTTATACCTCCTTGGCCACAGGTCTGATAAGCAATTTCCCGAGCTACGAGTCTATCTGGAACATATAGGGGTAAAACATGGGGAGAAGCATAACTTCCAAAAACTCTAATATAAGTGAACAATTCTTATCCAAATCATCTCGCGACGGGGAGAATATCAACCTCTGTTTCTGAGGATAACCTTGGGGCATCCTTATTATACAATGTTCTGTACAATGGCAGCATTATTCCATGACAAATTTGGTAAAAATGGGGGACAAACTTAGACTCCCATAGTTCTTTATGGTACACATGAATAGGCAAAGGATCGTGGATAGTCCATTTCCAACCCATCACAGGGAATTTAGAGACATAACAGATAGCATCCATGACATAAGCAGATAAATAAAAAGGTGGATAGACCCGCTGAGAAACATTTCGTTTGGACCGGTAGTGAAAAATAGCAGTGGTCAAATTATCAGATAGGATTTTGGCCCAGTCTACAATTGTAGAATTAACGGCCGCATTTAACAAAGGAAGCCATTCAGGTAAGATCATATTTATGTCAGGCTTTCCAAAAAGCCTGCATAACATGGCAGCAGTGAAACAATAAGGAGAGGTAAGTGAACCCGTGCTGTACATACCTTGTTTGTTTTTCTTTAATGGTTCACTTCTTTTGGTCCACTCCTTTGTGCATTCTGCCAAATTTGCATGTTCTCTGGCAAAATATTCCATGAATTGTTTGTTGTAAGTCGCCTGAGGTTCTGGCAACTTATACATTAATCTCAGATCTTCTGTGGTGAATGACCCGATTAGCTCTTCAGATGGAGTTCTGAATTGCCTGTCTGAAATATCAGTGTTGTCCAGCACCCATTTTACCATGTCCGTATACGGGAGAATCCTTGGCCTTGCCGCTATTCTATGCAGAAATGAGCAAGCCAGTTCCCTAAGGGTTGCCTCAGACGTATTACTGGAACCCGCTGTAGCTACAACTTTCATCACCACAGGGTTTTCTTCCTCTAGCAGATTATACATTCCTTCCCAAGTGGATATACCGGCATCCTTATTACAAGCGGTGTCTGCATACAGCGAAGCCATTTCTTTGTTTTTCAGAACTCGAGCTCTTCTCCTTCTTACCCATAGTGTTTAGTGGAAGCTTTGTATAGACGTTTTCTCCTTCGTGCCTGCGTTTTACGAGTAAATGAGAGTAATGGCGTAAGAAAGGTGATGAGACTGTTTCAAATGTGAAAGCGGATGAAATAAAATATTTTAATCGTGAAACGACTTTCAATTCAAACACAATCTCATTTACCATTAATTTTCAATCCAATCATTTAATTTAATCATTAAAGCGCATAACAGATTTGATATATGGGAAGATTGCCTTGGGATAGCGCGTCTACATGAATCTGTGACATTGCGATCTGCGATTTGCTGCGCAATATCGCAATATCGCAATGTCGCAATATCGCAATATCGTAATGTCGCAATATCGCAATATCGCAAAATGAAGTCATCGTAGTTATGTAGAATAGCGCAAAAGTGAAAATTGCGCAATAGCGCAAAAGCGCACATCGCAAATCTCGCAAAAGTGCAAAATTGAAAAGAGCGCAAAAGGTATTCATTAATCACTTCTATTTTCTGCGCTATGCGATCTGCGATTAATACGTTTATTGTATAGGCTTTTAGGGTCGCATTATCACAAAAGCGCAAAATCTCATTTTCAGTTTTATAAAAGATATATACCATTTTGCTATGGATGCACTATTTTGTTTAAAGAGCAATTTTATTATAATGTATCATAAACTTAAGTGTTTCTTAATGTTTTTTCTAAGGGATTTCTATAAGTTTATGATAGAAAGTTTTATTTGAAAAGGAAAACAAATCCTAATTGATTTTTTGGATTTTTTAACTAAGGGTCCCCATTTATTTAGTATCATTACTAATATTAAATAAAAGGGGGGTTGTTGCTGGTCACAACAATTGGCGATTCACTAAAAGAAACAGTTATCTCTGAAAAAATAAAATGAACATTCTATCTTTAGTAAGTAAAGATTTTTAAAGATAATGAAAACTATCTTAGGATAATTCAAATAAAATGTAACTATGAAAAAGAAATAAAAATCATTTCATAATTTCTTTCTAATTCCTTAAGAATAAAAACATTTTGGGTTATCTCAAGCTTTGATTGGTGTTAATAATGAAGTAAGTGGATCTCTCCAAGTTTTGGTTTTATGATATACTCTATTGCCATAGGTATTGCCTCTGCTGCCAGCAAACGTTCATAGTCTCGACAGGGTTACCTTTAAACCATTAACCATTCATTGTCCCATCCAACTAAAATTATGACTTTTTAAAAGATAAATTCATAAGACCTATTATCTCATGTTTTTGTCTTTTAATTTTTTTTATTTTAAGAGCCATTGTTCTGGTTTGGCAGCCAGTTAATAACAATGCCATTCACTGGTTATAATTAAACTGAACAATCTGGCTCGTGATGAGACCCCTTGTCTTATATTTATAAGCCATTACCCTGTTTTGGTATGCAGTATTGGTAATGTCAGTTTTATTACTCCTTATGAACATGGTAAGTCGGCTCGCAATGAGACCTCTTATCTCTTAAAATTTTCGTATAATTTCTTAGAATTACATTCTAAAAAATCACAACTTAAATGGATGGGGTGAAAAAGTTTTATCCTTAAGAATCAATGGATGACAATTTTCAGAGTTTTTTTTTTTTGAAGTTCCAAAACTTTGAAAAAATATTTACTTTGATAGATAACCTTTCTCTGCTTAATAAACTTATGATGATTTACATTGTTCTCAAGTTTTCAAAAGATTATGTAAATGATTGAAATAATATTTCAAAGTTTAACATCTTATTTTAAACTATTCAAAAACTGTGATCATTACTTTAAAAATTCTTATTTACACAAAATAAATATTTATAATATTTTTCCGAAGAAATTTTCTTAAATAGTAAACAATCAATCAGAGACTCATAAACAACCTTTATTTGCAAAAGCAAAAACAATCAAAAACTTTGAAGAAAGAAATATGTACAGTTTAAGAAGGGGTTACCTCCTTATGAAAAGAATTTCTTCAAGATAAGCCCATTTACAGGAAGAGATTCTCTCTTACCTGTTAGATCTTGGAGTATGAATGTATTTGAGCCTATCTTCTCAACGATCTGAAATGGTCCAAGCCACATTTTCTGAAATTTGGTATGTTTACCTTTTTCTTCGTGTGCTTTATCCCATTTCAAAACGAGATCACCAATTGACAAATTTTTTGAGCCAGTAGAACTTGCATCAAAAGAAGATTTTACAAGCTGTTGATGTTTTTCATGAGTAATTTTTGCTTTATCCCTATCTTCTTCTAATTTAAGGATTTGATCATATCTCAATTGAATGGATGAAGAGGGATTTTCTTCAATAAACTGCACTAGGGCTAATGATGGAAGAGTTAAATTTGATGGTATCACGGCTTCTTTTCCATAAACCAGATTGAAAGGTGAAGTCCCTATTGAAGCTTTTTCAGTGATACGATCAGCCCATAATGCAAAGATTAAAGATTTGTGCCAATTCTTTTGATTTTGATCAACGGTCCTTTTAATGATTTTGATAAGGTTTTTGTTAGTGGATTCAACCAAACCATTACCTTGTGGATAATAATTTGCTGAATATTTTAATTTAAAACCTCTTTTGACTACAAATTCTATTAAACTATTTCCAGAGAAGTAAGATGCATTATCAAAGACAAGAGCTTGAGGTACACCAAACTTGGTTATGATGAATTGATCTATGAAATCAATAATTGCATCAGAATTGGCTACCTTCAACGGGATTGCCTCTACCCATTTTGTAAAGTAATCAGTTGCAGTAAGGATGTACTTGTGTTGTTTGGAAGAATGAGGTACTATCTCACCAATAATGTCAAGACCCCATTGTTCGAATGGTTGCTCAATAGTTACTGGTTGCAAAGGAAAAGTTGGTTTCCTTTGTCTTCCACTTGCAGTTTGACAAATTCGACACTTCCTTACGTAATCATGCGTATCTTTAAAAAGGGTAGGCCAGTAATACCCAGCACGAATTATTTTGTGAGCTGTGGTATCACCTCCAAAATGACCTCCTGCTAGTCCATCATGCAACTCCTGCAAAACCTTTTCAGCTTCAGTCTTTTCAAGACATCTTAATAAAATTGAATCATAATTTTTCCTAAATAACACATTATCAATGACCTCATATTTAATAGCCTTTAACCTTAAAGCGCGTTTACTCTTATAGCTGAGATTAGAAGGAGCATACCCATTTTTCAAGTAATAGATAAGATCAGCATACTAAGATCCGAAATCTGTAACATTTATCTGACTTACTTGAATATCTTGATTTGAATCTTGATTTTCTGGTATGTTATGAGCTCCTGCCAATAATCTGCAAAACCCTTGTCCTCTAACAATCTTAGCTGGTTTAATATCAATATCATATTCTTGCAAGGTTGTTACCCAGTTAGCTCTCTTTTCTCATACTTCGTTTTGGATTAATAATTTCCACACTGCAGAGAATGGGACAATGATTTTTGTATGTGTTTTCAGGAGAAAAGGTCTGAAATGTTTGATTGATTTAAACATAGCAAAGGCTTGTTTTTCAACATCGGAATAATTAAGCTCAGCTCCTTACAGATTTGAGCTAAAGAAAGAAATTGGTGCTTTGATTTCTTGATCATTGAGTTGTGTTAAAACGGCTGCATAGGATGTTTCAGTGGCCAGAGTATACAAAGTAAAATCTTTAGAAAAATCCGGGGTATTCAATGCTGGTGCATTAATGATCGCTTGTTTGATTGCCTCAAAAGATTCTTTCTCTTTCTGCCCCCATTTGAATAATGAATTCTTCTTGATCATATTTTGCATAGGTAAAACAATAAAAGAAAAATCAGGAATAAATCTTTTAACAAAATTGATCTGTCCAAGAAATGATAGCATGGATTTTTTGTTATGAGGTAAAGAAATATCAGAAATTTCTTTCACTCTATCTGGATCAATATATATACCATCTTTTGACACAACAAATCCTAAGAGTTTTCCTTCATCTAAAGCAAAGAAAGATTTCTTGGGATTTAAGGAGATACCAAACTTTCTACATCTTTCAAATATTTGTTTTAAATCATGTAGATGATTGGCTCTCTTTTTTGAAAATACTGTTATGTCATCAAGATAAACAACAACCGATTTATTGATCAGACCTTTGAATGCTATATCCATGGCTCTTTGAAAAGTTTCTCCTGCATTTATTAGACCAAAAGGCATTTTCTGATAAGCATAAGTTCCCCATTTTGTTCTGAAATTTGTTTTCAATCTGTCATCTGGATGAACTAAAACTTGATTATAGCCCGAAAATCCATCAAGAAAAGACATAAGTTCAGAACCGGCTACCTTTTGAAGTATCTGTTCCATGGTTGGCAATGGGAAATTGTCTTTTAAACATGCCTTATTTAAATTTCTGAAATCAATACAGATTCTTATATCACCATTCTTCTTCCTTACAGGTACCATATTGGAAACCCAATTGGAGTGCCTGACCGGAAAAATGATTTTGGTTTTTAAAAGTTTATTAAGTTCTGATTTGATTTGACTTTCGAGATTTGGATGGATCTTTCTCAACTTCTGTTGAACAGATTTAATATCAGGAAGCATTGGAATTGTATGTTGAATAATCGAAGTATCATACGTTTTTATATCATCATAATTCCAAGCAAAAACGTTTTTATACTTGTTGATAATTTTAATGAACGCATTCCTTTCCTCTGGTGTTAAATTGAGTCCTAAGTTAATGTTTTGAGGTTTAGAATCAGAACCAAGATTTACTAATTCAAACTTCAAGGTAGAGCTTTGAAGTTTAGTATTAGTGACTTTCTTGAACCTATCTTTAATGTCATATAAATCCTCTAATTTAATAACAGATTTTGGAATGGGATTTTCATTACCTTTTGAAGCAATTTGTAAATCATGATCATCTTCGTCAATAATTTGTTCATCATATGATTTCTCTGAAGTCATGAAATTTAGAATATCTTGATCATGATAGAAAACTCTCCAATTTGTAACATTATCCGGGACAGATGGACGAAAAATCAATTCTACAGAAAATCTATCAGGACTGCAATCTTCAGCAGGTAAGAGTTTAGATGCAACATTAGCTAACAAGTCAGCTGATGTATTCTGATTCCTAGGAATAGGAGAAATATTGAATGCTAAAAAATGAGTGGTGAGATCTTGTATTAGGGTTTGATTGTGTTTAAGATGTCCTTAAAGGCAATGAATAGTATTCCTAACTTGTTTTATGACAATTTCGGAATCACCAAAGACTTTCAAGTATTTAACATCTAACCCTATAGCTTTATAAAGTCCTTGAACCAAGGCTTCATATTCTGTGGTATTGTTAGTACACTCAAATTCTAACCTACATGACAGCATGGTTTTCTCCCCATCTGGATCAATTAAGATGCATCCAGCACCAGCTCCATCACTAGACTTCGATCCATCAAAATATAACGACCAAAATAAAGATTTGTCTATTGACTTATCTACAATTACATCAGAAATATTTACAATTCTGGAAGAATCAGATTGTCAAAAATTTTCTATCTGAGAAACAAAAGTATTTACAGAAAAAGGTGATTGAGGTGCTTCGAAGTTTCCAAGAAATGATTCAGCAGAATAACCTCCAAGAATATTGTTTTTGAATGCCACAGGCTCATTAGGTTGTTCGAATACAGTGACAGTGTGCGTCATATGTTTTTCTCGTTCAATTTTAATTTGATTTGGTTTCCCTTTGTAGGGAAGCCACATATGCGAATAATTAGTCGAGATATAACCATTAAGTTTTGTAGACCAGTCCCTGCTCAAGATTAATCCATAGAATTCAGGAATATCAGCAATCAGAATATCAATTCTTTGGACAATCCTAGGATCAGAAGCTAATCTATTAGTAACTGAATTAATTTCTCCTACAACTTGAACCTTAGAGCGATCCAATTGGACGATATGAACTGCTGATTTTTGTGGTTCGATATTCAATTTGGCACAGACAGAAGTAGGCATTATATTGGAGGAAGCTCCATAATCAATCAAACAATTGTGCAGATTTTTATTGTACATTTCACAAGTCAAAAGAAAATGAGGAGTTTGAGAATTTGACTTTTCCCCAATGAGCACAGTATCAATAGCATCTACCTTATCTGGTGGCTTACCAGTTCCTCTCGCTGCTTTTGCAACTACACCGCTTGGTAAAGGAGCAATTGGTGTAGCGTTTAATTCTTTTAATAACAACTTTTGCTGGTGTTTTAGTTTGCTGAGTTCATGTAAGGAAATATTAGCTTTGATCTTTTTCATGTCCTCGACAATGTTGTATTCCATAGGATTTGACACTACTAAAGTCTTTGTTGTTGATGTAGGAGGATTAGAAGAGGATGGCTAATTTTGAGTAGGTAATGTAGAAGTTTTCTTTACAGGGGATTTGTCTTTGGTACTTGGAGTTGTAATTTTCTTTTTAGGAACTGTTTGCACTGGTTCCGCTGTGGATTTACTCCTAGTACTTACAGGCATAGCTTCTTCACTATCAAAATTAGGGAGAATAAAATCCCACATTCCATTCAATTCAGCTATTTCTTCATTTTCATTTTCTTCATCTGATACTATAGATATATCTTCTTCCTCTTCCTCTTCTTCTGATTCTGCATTAGAGATTGCATTAGGAGGTTTAGATTCAACTTGGTTTCTTCTAAAATTTCGGAATGGTTTCTTGGTAGAAGTTTCAGCCACTTGTTTTTTAATTTCAACCATTTCATTTGAGATGGTTTTAAGAACTTTCTGTAAACCTTCCATGTCGTATGGATCTTTGGCCTTTTTCTTTGAATCATCTTTGAAGCCGACTTTCTTTGATTTCCTTTCCTCGATAGCATTTTTCTTTTCCAGAGAAGTAATTCGTTTTTCCACTGCGATAGCTTCTTTCATATTCTCAGCTAATGTAGGCTTTGCAGCTCTGTCGACGAAAATTGCTATGTTTGAGGGTAAGGCAGTTATGTACCATTCAATTCTGACTTGTTCACTGGGCTGTGAATCTGTGTGAATTTTGTTCAAGAGTTTGTTGAATCTAGCATTGAATTCTTTAATGGGTTCCTTGGGTTCTATCTTCAAATTTGAGAGGTCATTGAGTAAAGTTGCTATTGATCGGTCATCTCCAAATTTGGTTAAAAAATGATCGGCAAAAATGTCCCAACTTGTTATGGATCTTGATGGTAATGAAAAGTACCATGATCCTGCTACTCCCTGGAGAGTATAAGGGAATAATCTAACTACAACATCTTCATGTATGAATCCATTCAAATTAATAGCCAGCATAAAGTTATTGATATGTTCTTCAGCTTGAATGTTAAGATCTGGGCTAAACTTTGGAAGCCATTTTCCAGGATTGTCTGGTAAATCATGTAAAGGTGCAGCCATGTTGACTGCCCCTGGAGTAGACCATGGTCTCTGTGCCATTATTGGAACAAATATCGGAGGGATAGTAGAAACTGATGGTGTTTGAATAGAAATTGTTGGAATAGATGATGTTGAGATTAATGATGATTGAGGAGATGATGTACTTTGTTGAGAAGGGATTTCGGAAACAGGTATTTGAATATTAGATGTTGAACTTATATCACTTACTGATTCCGATTGAGTTTTTCTTGTCTTGAATCTACTAGGTAAAGCGAATTCTTTTGGAGAAATACCAAGTTTTTCACTTTGAAACCTAGTAAGAGGTTTTGAAGAAACAAATTTTGAAGTTACACTACCTTCAGATATTTCAGACTCTTCTAGAGATAATGAGAATCCTTTCAATTTATGAATTAAATCTTGAAATTCGGGAGACTCAGGATGTTGATTGTCTGAATGTTTTGAGATTTTGGTAGTGGGTGTCTGAATATTTTCTGCAATTTCTTCTCTAGGATTTTGAATTTCAGAAGAAATTGAAGAAGTTAATGAGGGTGTTTTGCTCTCAGAATGGCTTATGGATAAAGATTGACTTGCCATTCATAGCTCAGGCCCTCCTTCTAGCACCAAAAATGTTGAAGCCTAGAAAATCTCTGCTTCAAACATCGGGGAAAACCACCCGGTCGGGACCTTAAGACAGCTCCTTTTCCGTTTGGTATGGTGACTCCGACTGGATTTAAAGGACCAGTTTCCTTATAACTAAATGGATTGGTTTGGATGGGTGGAAATGGGACTAAATTAACTGAAATAAAACTATCTAATTTAAACTAAATACTGGTAAAGAAATTCTAACACTAACCCGGGTAATTATATGTGAATACAACTTAATATTGTTCCAATTTAACAATAACCATGAAAACGTATTATTATTTAAATTGAAATGTGCAGAAACAAATAAAGATAACTATGTTTAAGAAATTAAACAGAGTTGTATTAACGTATTGCATTCATCATTGTATGCCATCTATATACACTTATGAAAGATAACGTTTCAATTATACTCAGAATTGATATATAAAAGGAAGCGTTGTGAAAACAAATATATATAAATGATAGCAATTTTAAAGTGAATATCATAAGACAAAAGAAATCAACAGTGAAAGGATAGAAATACCTCATTCATCTTGAAGGCTTTCAAATGCAATGTGATACTCTAATCCAGTAACTCTTGATGCAAAATCAAATTCCAAGGTACAGAAATGCAACACTTCAAATATAATTCCGCATGAAAATCACTAGATGTGATCCTTTTTAAAAATATATAAGACAATGGAGTACAGAAATGCAATCTCCAAGTCAAAAATATTAAGATCCAGGACCCCTCTCTAAATGCATGAGAAGGGTTTAAATACTACTTAACTAAATCTAGAAATAGTTTATTACAAAAATTAAGGATTCGGTTCAATGACCGTCCTTTTCCTAGGCTAAAATACAGTGAAATTAAAACTAAATCTATCTATCTATCTATGAACTTGATCTTTAAACTTGCAGGCATCTAGCATAGTTTTGAGAAGATGCGGATGACCGACTTCGGAATTCAACTGTCCTGAAAAGACAGAGTCGGCAAGCGTAGGAGAAATCTTCTCTGTAGCATTGATTATACAATTAAGCGCACTGTGCTGACTGTGTGGCTTCACCAAGTACATCCAGTATGAGTCCCAATTCAATCTTGTCAGCCCTTGGATAGATTTTGCTCTTTCTTCTGCCTTTTGCCTCCATTCTGTTTGCAGTTGATTTGCCTGTGGGAGATATCCTGGAACAGTTTCTGGAATCAAGTTAGCTTTGTGTAAATTATCATTTACACAATCAGTGAGAGTGTTTGCCGCTGTAGCCGCTTCCTCTGCTACCTTTTCTGCTTTTCTGATTTGTGCATCCCAGTTATTGAATAGTATTTCTTTATGGTTTTCATTAACAATGGGTGCACCAGCTTTTCTGCCTTCTTCTGTCTTTTGCCATGCCAGATAATCATTGATCTTTTCATTAATCAAATCATAATCATTTCGTAAATCTACGACATGATTTGTGATTTTATCGCTCTCTTGGCACAAAGAATTCCATTGCAAGATTTTTTGGCAGAAAACTTCCTCTTGTTGCAGTAGTTGATTGTTCAAAGAGATGGTTTCTGAAATGAATTCTGGAAGCTTAGGATCATCTTTATTCTGATCTTGGATAATATGTATTTGTTTGTCTTTATCAGCCAAGATTTTTTGATGTCCTATTTGCATTTCTTGAAGTTGTTGTTGTAACTCTTCAAGTTTCAATTGTGCTTCCTTATTGGCCTGTACCTGTTGCAATTGCTGTTGCAGAGATTTTACCTGTTCTTCTTTTTCATTCAACAAAAGTTGTATCTCAAATGCTTTATCAATTGTTGCAGAAGCATAAGCTCCTGTCATTTGAGATAACTTAGTGAGATTATGAGTAGGTTCTGTGGCAAGATCTTTCCACAAAACATCTACTTGTTCTGCTTCAGTAGCAATTGTACTTTCTAATTTTCTCTTTTTCCTCTATCTCTTCACTACTGCTTTGTATTTTGGGCTGTAGAATACATCTAAAGGAGGAATGTCTTCTACATTAAGCACAATTTCAGAAGAGGGTGTGATTGGTATGTGCTCTGTCACTGTGACTGTGCTGCTTGTTCCTATGTTCAAAACTTTGGTTGTCTGGACAGGGGTCTGTACATTCTGTCCTTCTACATTAATCAATTGGTTGAAGGTTTCCCATTCTTTGTCTAATTCAATGATGACTGGCTGTTGCTGTACATTGGTTGGAGGAGGATTTGTCTGTTGAGAAGTCAAAATTTGTTGTTGAGTAAGTTCTTTTGATTGTGCAGAATCTTTAATGGATTCTTCCATTTTATCTTCCTTTTCATTAGACTTATTGGAATGTTCAGAATCTCTGTCAGATTTTGATTTAGATTTACCTTTACTTGAACTGCTGTTAAGACTAACACTAGGAGTTTGCTCCCTTGCGGGCTCTAAGCGTAGATTATCCAAAGGAATAGGAATTAGTCTTCTTTCTCTGTAAAGCTTGAATTCTTGAAATTCCTCTGGAGATAGCTGCGCTTGAGCTGAATTCAAAAATTCTTTGAATGAATTTCTTGCTTGGAACATATCATCAAAAAGATCCTGTTCCCCGGAAAATTCCCTTACTTTGATTGCATTGGTAAAATTCTTAACAATATCATTGGGGTCGAATAACCTTCTCGAGAATTTGAACAGTTGTAGGCATGTAACGTTGCCTATCTCTTGAAATGCATGACCAATATCAAACAGTGAAAATGTTCCACATTTTATGGGAAATTGTGGCCAAATGCCCTTTTTCTTCTCTTTTAAATCTTTTGTTATACCTCCCTGGCCACAGGTCTGATAAGCAATTTCCCGGGCTACAAGTCTATCTGGAGCATATAGGGGTAACACATGGGGAGAAACATAACTTCCAAAAACCCTAATATAAGTGAACAATTCTTCTCCAAACCATCTCGCGACGGGGAGAATATCAACCTCTGTTTCTGAGGATAACCTTGGGGCATCTTTATTATACAATGTTCTGTACAATGGCAGCATTATTCCATGACAAATTTGGTAAAAATGGGGGACAAAATTAGACTCCCATAGTTCTTTATGGTACACATGAATAGGCAAAGGATCATGGATAGTCCATTGCCAACCCATCACAGGGAATTTAGAGACATAACAGATAGCGTCCATGACATAAGAAGATAAATAAAAAGGCGGATAAACCCGCTGAGAAACATTTCGTTTGGACCGGTAGTGAAAAATAGCAGTGGTCAAATTATCAGATAGGATTTTGGCCCAGTCTACAATTGTAGAATTAACGGCCGCATTCAACAAAGGAAGCCATTCAGGTAAGATCATATTTATGTTAGGCTTTCCAAAAATCCTGCATAACATGGCAGCAGTGAAACAATAAGGAGAGGTAAGTGAACCCGTGCTATACATACCTTGTTTGTTTTTCTTCAATGATTCACTTCTTTTGGTCCACTCCTTTGTGCATTCTGACAAATTTGCATGTTCTCTGGCAAAATCTTCCATGAATTGTTTATTGTAAGTCGCTTGAGGTTTCGGCAATTTATACATCAGCCTTACGTCTTACATGGTGAATGACCCGATTAGCTCTTGAGATGGAGTTCTGAATTGTCTGTTTGAAATATCGGTGTTGTCCAGCACCCATTTCACCATGTCCGTATATGGGAGAATCCTTGGCCTTGCCGCTATCCTATGCAGAAATGAACAAGCCAGTTCTTTGAGGGTTGCTTCAGACGTATTACTAGAACCTGCTGTAGCCACAACTTTCATCACCACAGGATTTTCATCCTCTAACAGATTATACATTCCTTCCCAAGTGGATATACCGGCATCCTTATTACAAGCGGTGTCTGCATACAGCGCAGCCATTTCTTTGTTTTCAGAACTCGAGTTCTTCTCCTTCTTACCCATAGTGTTTAGTGAAAGCTTTGTATAGACGTTTTCTCCTTCGTGCCTACGTTTTACGAGTAAATGAGAGTAATGGCATAAGAAAGGTGATGAGACTGTTTTAAATGTGAAAGTGGATGAAATATAATATTTTAATCGTGAAACGACTTTCAATTCAAACACAATCTCATTTACCATTAATTTTCAATCCAATCATTTAATTTAATCATTAAAGCACATAACAGATTTGATATATGGGAAGATTGCCTTGGGATAGCGCCTACATGAATCTGCGACATTGTGATCTGTGATTTGCTGCGCAATATCGCAATATCGCAATGTCGCAATATCGCAATACTGCAATGTCGCAATATCGCAATATCACAAAATGAAGTCATCGTAGTTATGTAGAATAGCGCAAAAGTGAAAATTGCGCAATAGCGCAAAAGCGCACATCGCAAATCTCGCAAAAGCGCAAATTTGAAAAGAGCGCAAAAGGTATTCATTAATCACTTCTGTTTTCTGCGCTATGCGATCTGCGATCAATACGTTTATTGTATAGGCTTTTAGGGTCGCATTATCGCAAAAGCACAAAATCGCATTTTCAGTTTTATAAAAGATATATACCATTTTTCTATGGATGTGCTATTTTGTTTAAAGAGCAATTTTATTATAATCTATCATAAACTTAAGTGTTTCTTAATGTTCTTTCTAAGGGATTTCTATAAGTTTATGATAGAAATTTTTATTTGAAAAGGAAAACAAATCCTAATTGATTTTTTGGATTTTTTAACTAAGGGTCCCCATTTATTTAGTATCATTACTAATATTAAATAAAAGGGGGGTTGTTGCTGGTCACAACAGAACCCTCTAAGCAAATAAGGTTTTCAGGGACAGAATTTTTTCTTAAGAGGCTCCTATTAGCAACTGATTTTCCAGAGTTAGAAGTTTGCCACAGAATTCTCTCTGGATTGTCAACGATTAAAGGAGGATTTGGGTCTGGATGGGATCTAGTGTTGATCCTATGTGAAGCCAGACTGTTTTTCAAAAATGAGAGAGGTAAAAGTTTTAAGGATTGTTTTTTGGGAGTTTTTCCTCTCAGGATGTCTTATTTAGTATGGGATTAGGCTTCTATATCTCTTCAAGGCTGGTTAACATAGTCTTAAAGAAAACTAGGAACCTAGGTGAGTAATAGGCCTACTGGGGCTAGTGGAGTCGCCAGGTGGAAACTATTTAGCTTGTATGAAGGTAAAATATGAAATGGTTATTTATGAAGCCAAACTGAAATTTTTTTTGGTTTTTCCAAGTTATTTTGGTCTTATAGGTTAAGAGAGTGTTCTAAGTCTAATTTTTCACTTAGCTAAGGTGATCAAACAAACATATTTTACTCTTATGGCTTGGTAACTAGTTCCTTCAAGGTTTGATAAGGTCTTACGAGAATCCTAAGGGTCACTTAGTTTTTCACTGATTCAATAAAGTCATATCATGATTACCATTTGTTAGGTAGTGCTTGAAGAAGGCTACTTATGTTATACTGGACAGGGAGTGTTCTGTTTTAAAGATTTTACTCAGGGTCCCACCGTGATCGCCATTATGTTGGTGTCCCGTGTTTTGATAGTTTGGCAAATCAAAAGACAAGGCAACATCAAAACCAATCTTTAGAGTTCTAGGATCTAGTCCTCTTGTTCTCAGAGAGGGATCTATCAAATTATTTGTTTTAGTAAAGGTTTATCTTGTGTGCTTTGGATATTGGTTTTTAGACTAGTTATTAAGTGCAGGTGTTTTTTGTTTGTTTGGTTGAATTGATACAGCAGAATATGAAAGGTCTAGGAAAGGTAGGTAGATAGAGGAAGTATTAGCTTCATTGGGCAATGGAGTCAAAAAGAGGTCATGACAAACTTATCAATGGATATGGGATATCAAAGGTCAAATCTAACTTGGCCGCAGGATCCTTTGGTTTTGGAATGAGATGGACATCAATGATTTGGAAAGAGAAGTTTAATTCTTAACAAAGGGAATTTGAAAACACAATTTGAACAATAAAGAGCTATTTGATGGACAAGGCTAACCATGAATTCTACAAATCACACTTTTAAGCAAATAATGACTTCAAAACAACTTTTAAAATGAAATCTAAGATTCGGGGAACACCCTATTTCCTCAAAGATTTTATTTCAAATGACCTTAGAAAACATAAAATATTCACTGATAATTACGGTCATAGAAGAGGGAACACCTAAATACATCTATGATCACAACTATAAAGACCTTTAAGCTAACTGTTCAAGCGAGGACAAGGGGCAAGATCAGAACAAACCTCCTTGGCTCACTATAAACAAGGAAACTTAAAAGGGAGACTTCAATAACAGCCTTTAAGTGGCAGCAAACAAGCAGGGAAAACCATAAATCATGCTAAAACCAACTACTCGAGCTATTAAGGAAATTAACAAGCTTGAAGACTAAAGAGACAGGTTAAAGACTCTAAAATACTTCAGCAGAAGAAAACATAAAACAGTGAAGGACGAACAGGTCTAAGGTGCTTCCAGAAGTCATTTCCTAGCCTAAAAATTTCATCCTACAGTAGTAAGAAATTATGGAACAAAATGAAAACAGGAGAAAACATTAAACAGTTCAGAATACTTCACCAACAACCAAGCTCATGGATCCAATGATAGAGCCTTGTCAAAAACAAGCATGCAACAACATCATCAGGGCTTCCGAGACTTCAATTTCTTCTTCAACTTCCACAGACTATGTATTATTTCAGAGAGTTTCAATATTACAACTAGTGATCAACCAACCAACCAACCATTTCTCATTTTCTATAGAAGTATTTATAGAAGAATGAGGAGGTGGGATCTGATAAAATATCTCCTGGGTCAATTAATACAGACTGATGACTTCTTAACCTTTGAGGGGCTCAATGGAGGAGCGTACATATATTCTCACTGTATTAATTGATTTAAATTTAAGATTTAAGCTCGGTGGGAGCTTTTGTTGACTTTTAAGGCTCTGTGTCATGTTTGTAGTAACTCTGCTGATATTTTTTCATTAAATTTCTTTAGCAGAATTAACTATTCGGCTGCGCTGAGGCTAATATCTTCTTTCTGATCAATAACTTTGGCCTTTATTGAATGCTTGTGGCTACATGTGGCACTGTGGTAGTTGAGAGGAATCAATTTGCCTCTGATGTGGTGGTGGAGGCTTTCTGTCTGATAGATCTTTTTGATTTTCCTTTAATCCTTTTTTAATTTGGAGGTTTAGGCTTTTGATAATCAATCTTAGCTGTAAACCACCCAAAATGGTCTTCAATCTTCAGTTTCTGCTGTGGCAGGTCTTCAATACTGATATTCTTTTGATTGGTTTTAATTCACTGTGTCTTGTTGATGTGCAAGGTCGCACAGGGCTTGTACGACATCAACGCCCATGAGGTATTGGTGAAACGTGTAGTCAGAACCCTTATAGTTCTTTCCTTTTGATAAATAGAAATCCATAGGATCATCATCCTGGGCCTTCTTTTCCTTTATGATTGTGGGAAAAACATTTGAAACCTGCAAAAATGCACAAAATATTTAGGAAATCCTGCGTTCGTGGCGTAAACTACTTCAGAGGGTGTGGGGAGAGAGCATGGTCGTTGGATAGCATCATCCAATGGTGGAGATCGAATGGGGATTTGTTTAGAGAGAATAATGGGGTGAATTAAATCAGAATTGTTGATTGCGCAAAGATCAACGGTCAGGATTGGTTGTGTTAATACAAAGTGAATGAGTCACATTGTTTTTTGGAAAATAGAAGGAATAGGAAGAAAAAGGGTAAAAAATATTTGTTTCAGAGGAAATCGCAAAGAAAATGATATTGGAGTTTTGCAAGGATTGTGGGCCACCGGATGAGATCGGCACACGCAATCAACGATGGAGATCACGCGTTAAAAACCTCTTGGTGGAAGGCAGAGGGAGATGAAACCATGAGGGAAAGATCTGGGATCATCCGATCTGGACACGTGGACAGTCCAGATCCAATCGGAGGATCACAATCGGCAGGGAAATGAACTTGGAGTGTGACGGAGCGATTAATTATGGGTTGTCGATCTGCAGATCAGATCGATGGCAAGGAAAGAATCGGGAGATGTAAATCGGAGGCGGAGAAATATCGGATGCGCCCAATAAAAATTTGCGATGTGATGCTGCGTGGGCCGTTTGATCGGCTCAAGATCAACGGCGGAGATTGCTTTTAAAAGAGAATGGCATAAAACCCTTTATATCATGTGAAAACCAAAAATTAACACAAAAAAAAGGTTTTTATGTATAGGGGTGGGTTATATAGTTATAATATGGCTTGGCGCCCGTTTGCGGGGCCTTGGTCTATATGAAATACAATACGCCTGGGGTGTATATAACAAAGGGCCAATCGCAATCGGAGCCTTGGGCTTAGGCTTTTCAATCTACCCATTTGAATTTTTGTGATGCGATTGGCACCTTGGGACTTAAATTCTTGGTCCCGGGCATAGGCTATATGGAATGAAAAGTGGTGGGGGTGGGGTTTAAACATATGGGACTCAATCGCATTGGAAAGTTTGATGCGGGTCTTACCCATTGTGAATTTCTCCGATGCGATTGTGTTTCGGGTCTTTTTAATCTACCCATTTTTAATATATAAAAACATATAATGGGTGCGATTAGACCAAAACTTTGGAAAAAGGGGTTTTTGACTTTACGAAGAAACATATTGATCGGAGATGGTTTATACAATGATTTAAGCGTTGGATGTGGGCTTTATGGTTATATGTAACGGTACTAAGATCGGGAGTTTAAATACAAAGGCTAATCGCAATCAGAAATTGGGCCGGGTGAAATAGATTTATGCACTCGAATTTTGCGATGCGATAATCACTTTTAAAGGCTTAGCGCCTGGTTCTAGCACTAGGGCATATAACGGGGAATTTTTTTTTTAGGACAGCCCAAGGGGCTTTAAGCCTTAATACAAAAATATGTATTTTTCATTATTTTTTCAATGTTTTTCAATGGATTTGGGGGTTTCGGTATAGTTTAAAAAAGGAGTTTTTAAACTCTGTAAAGGGGATTTTATGAAGGGTAAGTGAGGAAAAATAAAAACAGAGGAAGATTATGAGGAAAAGAGGAGGCAAAATGGAGGTTATTTTTTGAGTGGGGGAGGGGGAAAAAAGGGGTTTTGCAGTAGTCTTTTCTCATGAAATCAGCAGAATTTCTAAGTTTTAAATTTGAAACAGTAGTGAAGACTTTAGACAAGGGCATGAGGCCTTCAAGAGTTTTCAAGAGATAACATTTTTTAGCAATAAAACTTGTTTCTTGAAGGCTCCAAAAATTATTTAGCCAACATTTGATATAACAAATTTTATAGTTGGCTAACACATGGATCACCACAGTGAGAGGAAAAACCCCAACACCAAATATCTCTACTCCAAATCGCTGGCAAAACACCCTGCAGCTGTAGATTTGCAAATGATGTTGTTTTAGGGAGAGAGACAACACTGTAGCTTCTGAAGATGATTTGGCCTGATGCCAAGATGTAGATCTGAAGCATATTGAGTAAATGAACTCTTCCAGGAGGTTAAAAGACACACTTACTAAGAAGAGCCACTACTATCATCTAGATCTAAGCAGATCTAGTCTTCCACTTGCTGTAGCTCACAAGACAGCTCAACCCTCAACATGAGCAGCACTTTAATTTAAGGTGAATCTTGGCCCAAGCCTGATAGTGGAAAAGTTTAGCACAATTCTCCTCCAAGAGCTGCTCAAGGAAGGAGGTGGATTCTTGAATAGGAATGCCCAACAAGGGATGTCTTGCAGACAATTCCTTGTGAAATGATAATCTTCAACAACACCCTCCTTGCTTCTCTCCTCTTCCTTTTATAAGATAGGAGTCCTGCCAAACCCTAAACCACCTTGATTCATTTAACCCCTTTCACATTACACCCTCCTTCTAGAACTGCGATGTCCCTCAAAGAGGTTCAATGCATATAGACTGTGCTATTTGACTTGGTCAAAGATGACCCGTCCTTGTGATTTAACCCATTAACACATGTAGGAGTTTATTTATATAGCTCAGATATGTCTTTGTTCACATAGGCATGGATTTATTCTTGGTTTTCAGGATTTTTACATGTCCTCCTTTACAATTTATTCATCAATTATGAAATGCAAAAATAAACAAGGCAAAATTAATGTTTGTATTAGCTAAAGCTAATTTAGGAACATTAAATTGGCTAAATCTAAAGGGAATTCTGAAGTTTTGCAACCAAAGAACAATTCCATACCAAAGGGACTCATACCTCTAGAAAATTTTTTTGATCAGAATGATGTTTTTAAATCCCCTAAGATACAAGCTGATGATGAAGAAGTTGAGAGTTGTAACCTTGGTACTATAGCTATGCCCAAAATGATTAAAATTTCAAAATTTATTTCAGTTGATATGAAGTTTAAATATGTTGAAATGATGAAGAGATTCATAGATGTCTTTGCTTGGAACTACGTTGGTTTGAAAGAATATGATCCCACCATTATTCAACATACTATTCTTATAAAAGAAAATGAAATACCCTTCAAGCAGAAGTTAAGGAGGATTAACTCACTTCTCATGCCTTTGATTGAGAAGGAAGTTAAAAATATCTTTGATGCTAAAATCATTGTTCCATTCAGATTTTCAAATTGGCTTACAAATTTGGTTATGGTTAGGAAGAAGAGTGGAGAAATCAGAATATGCATTGACTTCAGAAATTTGAATAAAGCCTCCCTGAAAGATAATTATCCCCTCCCAAAAATGGATCAAATTTTGCAAACTATTGTTGGTTCTCAGAGAATGTCTATGCTTGATGGTTTTTCAGGCTATAATCAGATTCTTGCAAATCTCGATGATCAGGAAAAAAAAACTTTTACTACACCATGGGGTACTCTAATGTACGCCAAGATGCCATTTTGTCTCATGAATGTAGGAGCTACCTTTCAGAGGGCATTGGACATTACATTTTCTGAAGAAAAGGACAAGATGGTGGTTGTGTATCTTGATGACATAATAGTTTTTTCAAGGAGGGAAGAAGATCACTTGAAACACTTGGAAAGAATTCTGCTAAAATGTAGAAGGTTTGGCATCTCTCTAAATCCCACCAAAATAATTTTTGCTTTAACTTCATCTAAATTACTTGGACATATCATTTCTAAATATGGAATTAAGATTGATCCAAATAGGGTCAATTAAATTCAGAAGGTGGATTTTCCAAGAAGTAGGAAGGAGATTCAATATTTCCTTGGAAAATTTAATTTTGTAAGAGGATTTATTCCTAATTTTGCTGAGATTGTGAAGGACATAACAAGGATGCTAAAAAATGGAGTTGATATTAAGTGGACATAAGAAGCAAGAAACTCATTTCAGGAGATCAAAAGGGCACTTACACAAGAACCAGTGTTGATTATTCCATATTTCTCAAAGGAATTTATGGTTTTTACTTTTGCATCAGAGAATACTATCGTTGGAGTTCTACTACAGAAAGGAGAACAAGGTATTGAGCAGCCGATTTCTTTCTTTAGTAGAACATTGGCCATTTCTGAGCTGAAATATAATATCTTAGAAAAGCAGGCCTATGCCTTGGTAAAGGCCATCAAAGATTTCAGAATTTATATTCTACATTCTCATATTGTGGCATTTGTTCCTAATACTATTGTGAAAGACATCCTCATTCAAGCTGACCCTGATGGTAAGAGGGGGAAATGGATTTCCAAGTTTCTAGAATATGACATAGAGATTAAACCAACAAAATTGGTCAAAGGGAAAGGCTTGGCAAAGATGATGGCACAGTCAAACTTCATCTGTCTTGATATAAATTGGATTGCAGAAATATCAGAAATTTCAGATGATGAGGAGGAACTAGTTTCTATTGAAGAAAAAAATATCACATCATATTGGTACAAGGAAGTTGTTTTTGTCCTACAGCACCATAGAGCACCTGCTGATTTAACAAAGTCCAAAGCAAGCTTTGTTAAGTTAAAATCTTTGAGATATTTTATATTTGAAAAAAATCTGTTTTGGAAGGATACTGGTGTAATTTTGTTGAATTTCTTGCTGGAAGAAGAGGCTGATAAAGTGATTGAAGAATTCCACAAAGGAGATTGTGGAGGTCATCATTATTGGAAGGCGATAGTGAACAAATTCTGAGGGCAAGGTATTATTGGCCTACAATGTTTAAGGATGTCTACAAGAGGGTTGCTTCCCATCATGAATGCGAGATTTTCGAGGGTAAGAAGAAACTTGTGCCTTTACCTTTGATGCCTATTTATGTAGAAGCACCATTCCAGCAGTGGGGACTAGATTTTATCGAAGAGATTCATCCATCATCATCAGGTTAGCATTGCTGGATTCTTACAGCAACTGATTACTTCACAAAATGGATTGAAGCAATCGAAACTAGGCAATAAAATGATTCTGTGATGATTTCTTTCTTAGAAAATAATATTTTGTCTAGATTCGGTTGCCCCATGAAGATTATAACTGAAAATGCATAGGCATTTAAGTCTAAGAATCCAATCAATTTCTGTCATAAATATCATATTAATCTCGAGCATTCTACTGCATACTATCCGCAAGGAAATGACCTTGCTAAATGTTCTAACAAGAGAATTGTAAGGATCATTAAAAAGATGTTGCAGGAGAATAAGAATGCTTGGCATTTGAAGCTAAAGTATGCCTTATGGGCTGACAGGATATGCATAAATAGGTCAATCAGAACTTCACCATATGAATTGGTATATGGCACTAAGGCTAATTTTCCTACATCACTAGGGGTACCTGTTATGAAGCTAATTCAAGGGCTAGAAGAGGAACCAAATGCAATCCAGAGGAGAATTAATCAGCTGATATCTCTGCAAGAGAAAAGAAATGAGGTTTATGACAGCAATCAGCAATCTCAAAACATAATAAAGAGGACATTTGATAAGAAGATCAAGGAAGAAAGTTTTCAAATTCAAGATGAAGTGTTGAAATGGGAAGCCATAATTGAAGAGAAAGGCAAACATGGTAAGTTTGAAAACTTATGGAAAATTCCTTTCAAGATAGCTGCTTTTCATGAAAACAATATTTACATACTACAGGAGATAGATGGAAAACCATATGCTATAGGACCTGTCAACGATAGGTTTTTGATGCACTATTCTTCCTAAATTTTGATGGATTGTTCATATAATTGTATATATTCCATTTTATAAGTTTTTTTTTTCTAATAATGACAAGCTAAATCAGCAAGCTTGAGCCCGAGGTGAAGGCCATTAGAGCTTGAGGAGGAAGCTTGGTGATTTCAAAGTTTTTACTGTTTTGGTCAAGAAAATGGATAGCAGCACTGGAACTACTGGTTCTTAGTGTAACACAGGGGCATACTATCCCAGGTGGAGCCACTGTTATCACCAATATTTTTATTTTTGTTTTTATTTATTTTATTTTTTTCAAAAAAACATTGTTTCTCAACTCTATTTTTTATTATGGTCTAAATAGGTCTGAAAGTAATTTTAGTTTGGTTAAGGGTAGGTCATAGATTTTAGAGGTTTAATTTTCATGATTTGAATTCAAATAAGGTGTTTAGAGGTTCATTCCATGGTCAAATATTCAAATTTTTCATTTAAAGGTAATTCAGTTAAGTTTCAGGTTAAATTTCTGCAATCAGCCAAGAATCCACCATTTCATAGCACCGTTAGTTCAAAAAAGAGGAAATGTGATACGAAAGCGCTGCTAATTTTGTAGCGCAAACTGCAAAAATTGCACTATGAGTGCCACAAAAGCGTGGTTCCTTAGCTGTCATGTCAAATGAGCCAAATTTTGTCAGATTTAGTTGGGGAATGACAAGATAGGGGTATGGTGAGTCAGTTAGTTACTAGATTCGATGTACTTACATGTCCTAAAGTCATCATAGTCATGATAGGATATCAATGAAGCATCATTTAGTCATGAGGTGACATCTCAAATTCGATTTTTTTCCTAATTTAGTCATTCCAGTTTTCATTTGCCTCCACTCAACTGTTTAAGATCTAAAGCAATAAAATTAAGCCCATGGTTGTTCTATACCAAGGCTATATTCAATATAATCAAGTGAGGTTGTTTCTTTTCTAAAGCGAGGTTGTTCTATGTTATCAAGCGAGGTTGTTCATGCATGATAAAGCGACGTTGTTTTACAGATTCTAGAGAAGCTAACAGGTTTTTCTCAAGAAGCATGGCAAAGGAGAAGAAAGTTCACAGAGGAGGACATTGTCTAAGATATGACCCTAAAAATGTGAAAGCTTTGGTTGAGGATCAAACAGTGATGGAGGCTTTCATTAAAGCAAGTTGTCTCCAGTTTTGTGAAAAACTACAGGGTGGTCACACTCAGGTGTCAAAGGAGTTTGCCTTATGTTTCAGTGCAACCACTACCAAAATTGGAATGTTAAATGTACCAGTCACACCTGAGATCATAGCTTATGTGACAGAGATACCAAGGGGGCAGGAATCTTGGTTTAAAGGTTTTAGGTTTGACATGGAACCATGCAAGGAATTTATGAAACCTGAATATGTTGATATGGACCTGAACAATGCGATACCTAGAAGCTGTATCAAGGATAACTATGCAAAGCTTCTATTTAATATTCAAAGATACTTCACATGTGAAGGCAGGTACCATAAAGTCTACACTTATCATTTTAAGATACTGTTGCATTTCACAGGTATGATATCACTAGATTTGCCATTTATTTGCATAGAAGCCTTGCAAAAATGGCTGACAAATTCCAAGCCAAATCTGATGGCTGTGAGACATCCCTATTTCACCATGGTTTGATAAAGTTATTAGTTTTGAATGAGCTTAAAAAATTAAATATGGATTGATCTTCCTTTTTGTTTATGAATGGATTTGAAATGGAAACTCTAACCCCAGCTAGGAAACCTAAAATTAAAGGGAATCCTTCATCACCAGTAGCAGAATCTAGTCAGCCAGTGGTTACTAAAAAAAAAGAGGTTTATAAAGTTGAAACCAAGGAAACAGGTTGAAAATAGAATAGAGAAGACACCAGTACTTGTTTCAGAAAATCCTTCACCTGCAAAACAGAGTTTAAAAAGTGTCAAATAGGCTAAAAAAAAGCAAGTGGCTAGGAAGTAGGAAATCCAGAGAGTGACAAGAAGTCAAACAATAGAATCAAAGGGAAAAACAGTTGTTTCAGGTTCAGTTGACAGCTTAGTGATGAACGGAAACTTAGATGACATCTTACATGCAATTGATATAGAAGAGTCACCTATTGTGCAAGCTGATTTTATTGGAACAGATGAACACAAACAGAAAAAAATGAAATCAGCAAAGAAACTGAAGTTTTAAGATGAGAATGCAACCTTTGTCTTTCAAGCTAGGAAGCCTTTGACTAGGCATACTAAAGGGCTCAAATAACATATTAAGGAGGTCCAACAAGCTACTGAAACATTCAAAGTACCTAAAGAGGTGGTTGACCTCTCATCACTAGCAGTAGAGCATGCAACTAGCAGAATAATGAAGGAAAAAGAATACTTGACAGAGTATAGAAGGCTTGAGGAGAAATTGACATCAACAAAACAAGAGATTTCTAAGATGAAGAAAAGATTCAGAAAGCACATCATTGAGAAAACAGAATTCAAGAGGATGAAAGCAGTATGGGAAGGCCAAATTGTTTCTAGGTCTAAAATTCCAAGTGTTGCAGAGCAGTTTTTCACATGGACAGTGCCAGCTATCAAAGAAGCAAGATTTATCAGAGTGATTAATACTCATTTGAGAGCCAGTAATAGAAGGTTAAAAGGCCAAGTTGAAGATTTGGAACTACAACTGAAAATGTCTCAAGATGAACTAAAAAACAAAGGTGCAGAATAACAAATTCAAAGCAAACTCAAAGGGAAAATGAAGAATAAAGTTTATGAAAGTTATGTTTTAGTTCATATGGCTGATGGTTTTGATGAAGCTAGTGATTTTCTGAATTTTGGAACCTATTTGTTTTAAATTTTGAAGAAAATTTGGTTGAAAATGCTTACACAACAATTTCTTAGCGCACACAGTGCAAAAAGGGTGAAATGTGCTACGAAATTGTTGTAACAGCGTTTTTGACCCTTTTCCTTAAATATTTGAAGAGAATACTTGTATATTTTGGCTTGAAAATTATAAGGAAGGTGTGTTAAGTGAATATGCACATAATCCCAAAAGCAGGAGGCCAAATTTTGAAGGCAAATAAGTTAAAGTGCAGAGCTACAAAAAGCGCTACGAAACTATGCTATTTTCGTAGTGAAGGTGTGTTTTGGCTATTTTGGGCACTTTGAAGTGGATTTTGTACAAATGAAACATGGGGATTATTTGTACATATGCTATTCTAGTTCCTGACAGCAGATAGCCTCAAATTTATGGGTTCATAGTGGTCAAGTGTTTAAAAAACTTAAAGAATCCTAAGCCTAAAAACAGGGGAACAGTTTCCTAGTTTGCAGGAGATCAACATCATCAGCGTTATGGTCATAACAGGTTGGAGCTCATCATCAAAATTTCATCTTATGGAGATATAGGTGGAAAATGCTGTAATAAAATTTAGTTAATTTTTTTATGAGTAGAGTTAAAGAGTTTATTCTATTTCTAATAGGACTCTGTATTAGGTTTACAACTGTCTTTGTAATAAATACCATGTTATATGGTTGGATAGGTGTCAAAGATAGCAATGTGATGTATCTAATCTGGGGATAAGTTTATATTATGATGTAAAGGATCTATAAAGGATGAAGGAGTCAAATTAGAGAGGGTTGAACATTTTTTACCAAAAATACTGTGTTTACTGTAAGTGATTTTTTTCATCTTTAATACAGAGAAGTTTACTTAGCCAACTTGAGATTCATACAGAGTTTTAGTGTGTGTTTTTTCTATTGCATCCTTTTACTATCTATTGTAGTGGTATTTGATTATGTTTACTCAGAATTCATCCTTGATGCTTTGACTTCCTATATATGCAAATTAACTGCGTTTCTATTGTTTCACATGTGTATCTTTTGAATAAAACTCTAACATGCCTCAAATTCCATGCTAAGTAGACTGATTGGTGTTACTGAAGCTATCATGACTCCATATGCCCAATGTACTCTTGCTAATGTGATTTACAACCAAATTCAAATCATTTGTCTGTTTATGATCACACATAGAGTTAGCCATCTTCAATTTTATTGAAAATCAATAACCCTTGAGAGAGCCCTCTCAGGTTGAGGAGGCTAAGCCTCAACCAAAAGATTGGTTTGAAATAGTTGCACAAGATTAGTTTGATGAGTAGCCTATCAAGTCTGATTTTGTGATAAAATTTTGGTGCGTCTACTGGGAGCCTGAAGATTATACTTTCCCAATATTTTGAAGCTAAAATTCTGAAGGTATCAGGAGCTCAGAAATATTTTCGAGGCTGCATCTACCTTGGTGACTCCATTTTAATTTTATATGTTCAAAGGTGGATTCGAGAAGGAGATACACGAGGAGTAATCCTAACCCAAATCCACCTGCTATCGTGGATAATCCAAACACCATTTCAAGAGGCAGTCAAGGTATTTCTGAAATATCAGGTACTCCATCTCATTCAAAATCCTTGTCCTCTAAATTATCAAGAAGTCCTAAAGAGAAAAGAGTTGATGATAAAATTCATGACATTTTATTTAGATCAGAAAGTGAAAAAGAGCTAACTGAAATTATCTTAGACTTACATAAGAGAGGAATAGATACATCAGCCTTAGTAACATAAGAAGACAAAGAAGAATTTTTGGAAGCTGTTACTTCAAAGTTGTTGTTGGAGAGAGAGTCTTTAGATAAGTTAAAAGAGCTTGATCCTTTTGAAGTATTGTTGAAAAGTAAATCTGGTTTACCTCTTCCAAACTGGAGCTAAATTTTTAGTGGCTCACAAAGACCAAACAATCCTCCTCATAGCAGTTTGTCATCTACTATTTTTTCCATTCCTAAAATTACCATAATACCTCTAACCATGGCTAGAAATCCACCTGCTGCACCTGCTAGATACGCCCCTCTTGTCCTTCCTGTTGTCTTACATGACCTCCCTATTAAATATGCTGCTAGAATTAAAACTTGGGGAAGTGATGAAGACATTACAGCAGAGGATCATGTAGATCAATTTAATGAATTTATAGACATGGAGGAGGTTGATCATGAAGATGTTAAGTTGAGATTGTTTTCTCAGAGTTTTACTGTTGAGGTTAGGAAGTGGTATAAAACTCTTACTTTTGGAAGAATTCGTGATTGGAATGAATTTGAAGATGTTTTCTTAAGAAAATGGGAAAATAGAACTAATCCAGTACAAGCCCTCACTGAGTATAGTACTTTGAAGAGAGCAGCTGATGAAAATATCCAAAAATTTTCAAAAAGGTTTAATAAAGTGTTAGATTCTATTCCTGCCCATTTGAAACCACCAGAAGCTTTAGCTCAAATGAGGTATGCTAAAGCTTTTGACTATGAGTTTTCCATACTGTTGAGAGATAGAGAATCCCCTACACTTGCTGAAATGCAAAATGATACTATGAAGGTAGAGGTTAACTTGATAGCAGTTAAAAAGTCAAAAATGGGTAAGGCTAAGTTGAAAGAAGAAGAGAAACCTTCATTCTCTACCTCTCAAGATAATCTGGATTCAATGATGAAAACAATGGAAAATTTGATGGATAGGTTAGCCCTTGGGAATACCTCCGCTCCTCCTACACAACATGAACCTCAATTTAGAAACCCTCAGTTCAGGAGACCTCAAAATCATCAAAGAGCAAGGGAGAATAGAAACCAACAGTCTGATCCTCCAGTGAGACCTTCTTTTCCGCAGAATTTGATTGATGAAGAAGATGACCCTGAAATTCCTGAGGAGTCTATTTATTGTTTTGATGAATAAATGTCAAGAATTTTCTTGAATAACGAAGAGCATGATCAATCAGATCACAACAATCATGAAGAGGAAACATCAGACTATCTAAAGGGGTATCAACATGCTATTTTTGAGATGTAGAAACAATATAATCTCAGAAATAGGAATGCGCCTATCATTGCAGAAAAAACACAGCCTAAGAAGGATACACCTAAGGTTGTTGATGGCAAGAAGGATGCTCCTAAGGTCGCTAAAGGTAATAAATATGCACCAACTATTCCTCCTATCAAGGAAGTTGAAAAATATGTTTATGTTTTCAATCTTGAGAATGAAATTTCTAAAGGAAAATATCAGTCCCTTTTGGTGAGATTTTCAAGGTAGATGAATATAGAAGCAAGATTGTTAAAATGCTAAACTCACAACCAGGAGCTGCTAATATCCTAAATGTATTAGAAGATCATTTTACCATATATTTGGGTCAAATACTAGAAGATGAACAAAATGAGGAAGTCCCTCCTTTTGATGTGAGCCTTAGCATTCATGACATGACATTGCACAATGCAATGTTGGATTTAGCGGCCTCTCACAATATTATTCCCAAAATAATCATGGAAAGAATGGGGTTAGAAATAACTAGGCCATATAAAGATTTGTTTTCTTTTGATTCAAAAAGAGTTCAATGCATTGGTTTAATCAAGGATTTTTTTGTTGGTCTAACGCAAGTTCCTGCTAAGACTATAGTCATGGAAATTGTAGTAGCAGACATTCCACTGAAGTTTGGTATGTTTTTTTCAAGGTCATGGGCAGCAAAAATTAAAGGTACAATGCATATGGATCTTACTTATGTTACCATTCCAGTCATTGGGGAGAAAATAATATTGTATTGAGAGACAAGGATGGCCTACATGGTGAGTAGCAAAGATAAACCCCAAAAATTTCCAATTTATGCTCTTGATACTGAACTTGGTTCTGCTATTCTTTTCAATTAATTTACTAATGAAGCGGAAGAGGAAAGGAAAGAAGAAAATCAGAGTTATGAAATTCAGCAGTCTGAAAATCAGCAAACAGAAGGTCAACAAGTTAGAAATAAAGAAGAATAAGGTTGGTAGTCATTGCATTTTGATGGATAAGCAGGAAGAGAAGGAGCAAGAGTAGGGATTTGGATTAGAAATACAAGTGATGAGAGTAAGTTATTTTCCTATAAACTGAACTTTGATTGCACGAAAAAAATGGCTGAATATGAATCCTTGATTTTGGGTTCAGAAGTTTTGAAAAGAATGAATGCTCAAAACATTTTTGTTTTTGGAGATTTAGAATTAGTCATCAAACAGGTTGAGGGTGTTTATCAAAAAAAAGACACAAGGATGAGAGCATGTAGGAAATTGGTTTTGGACATGTTAGAAAACTTTCAAGCCTATTCATTCATGGTCAAAATTAGAGAGAAAAATTCCATTGTTGATTCTCTTGCTGTCTCTGCAAGTCTTTTCATTATTCCTATGCACTCTACAAAAAAGTATGAGGTTGAGATTCGCCATAGGCCAACTATCCCTGATAATATTACCCATTGGCAAGTTTTTGAGGATGATCAATAGCTGAAAATATTTATTGAACTAAAAGAAGAATTCGAAAACGTACAAGTAGATCAACAAAACATGTTGGCTGAATCTAAAGGGAATTCTGAAGTTTTGCAGCTAAAGAACAATTCCATACCAAAGAGACTCATACCTCTAGAAAAAAATTTTGATCAGAATGATGTTTTGAAATCCCATAAGATACAAGCTGATGATGAAGAAGTTTAGAGTTGTAACCTTGGTACTATAGCTATGCCCAAAATGATTAAACTTTCAAAATTTATTTCAGCTGATATGAAGTTTAAGTATGTTGAAATGATGAAGAGATTCATGGAAACAATACTTACATACTGCAGGAGATAGATGGAAAACCATATGTTGGAGGACCTATCAACAACAAGATTTTGAAGCATTATTCTTCTTAAAATCTGATGGATTTTTCATGTCATTGTATATATTCCATTTTATTAGTTTTTTCTGCTAATAATGACAAGCTAAATCAGCAAGCTTGAGCCCGAGGTTAAGGCCATTAAAGCTTGAGGAGGAAGCTTGGAAACTTCAAAGTTTTTACTGTTTTGGTCAAGAAAATGGATAGCAGCACTGTAACTATTGGTTCTTATTGTACCATAGGGGCACACTATCCCAATTGAAGCCACTGTTATCAACAAAAAAAAAAAAAAAAACATTGTATGTCAACTTTGTTTTTTATTATGGTCTAAATAGGTCTGAAAGTCATTTTAGTTTGGTTAAGGGTAGGTCATAGCTTTTAGAGGTTTAATTTTCATAATATGAATTCAAATAAGGTGTTTAGAGGTTCATTCCATGGTCAAATATTCACGTTTTTCATTTAGAGGTCATTCAGTTAAGTTTCAGGCTAAATTTCTGCAATTAGCCAGGAATCCACTGTTTCGTAGTGTCGTTAGTTCAAAAAAGAGGAAATGCGCTATGAAAGTGTTGCTACTTTTGTAGTGAAAACTGTGAAAATTGCACTGTGAGCACTACGAAAGCACGATTTCTTAGCTGTCATGTCAGATGAGCCAAATTTTGTCAGATTCAGTTGGGGAATGATAGGATAGGGGTATGGTGAGTTAGTTAGTTACTAGATTTGATGTACTTACTTGTCCTACAATCATCATAGTCATGATAGGATATCAATGAAGCATCATTTAGTCATGAGGTGACATCTCAAATTTGATTTTTTTCCTAATTTAGTCATTCCAGTTTTCGTTTGCCTCCACTCAACTGTTTAAGCTCTGAAGCAATAAAATTAAGCCTGTGGTTGTTCTATACCAAGGCTATCTTCAATATAATCAAGCGAGGTTGTTTCTTTTCTCAAGCGAGATTGTTATATGTTATCAAGCGAGGTTGTTCATGCATGATCAAGCAAGGCTTTTTTACAAATTCTAGAGAAGCTAACAGGTTTTTATCAAGAAGCATGGCAGAGGAGAAGAAAGTTCACAGAGGAGGACATTGTCTAAGATATGAACTTGAAAATGTGAAAGCTTTGGTTGAGAATCAAACAATGATGGAGGATTTCATCAAAGCAGGTTGTCTCCAGTTTTTTGAAAAACTACAGGGTGGTCACACTCAGGTGTTAAAGGAGTTTTCCTTATGTTTCAGTGGAACCACTAGCAAAATTGGAATGTTAAATGTACCAGTCACACCTGAGATCATAGCTTCTGTGATAGAGATACCAAGGGGGCAGGAATCTTGGTTTAAAGGTTTTAGGTTTGACATGGAACTATGCAAGGAATTTATGAAACCTGAATATGTTGATAAGGACCTGAACAATGCAATACCCATAAGCTATATCAAGGATAACTATGCAAAGCTGCTATTTAATATTCAAATATACTTTACATGTGAAGGCAGGTACCATAATGTCTACACTTATCATTTTAATCTGTTGTTGCATTTCACAGGTATGATATCACTAGATTTTCCATTTTATTTTCATAGAAGCCTTGCCAAAATGACTGACAAAGTCCAAGCCAAATCTGATGGCTGTGAGACATCCCTGTTTCACCATGGTTTGATAAAGTTATTAGTTTTGAATGAGCTTCAGAAGATAAATAGGGATTGGTCTTCCTTTTTTTTATGAATGGATTTGAAATGGAAACTCTAACCCCAGCTAGGAACCCTAAAATTAAAGGGAATCCTTCATCACTAGTAGCAGAATCCAATCAACCAATGGTTACTAAAGAAAAGAGGTTTATAAAGTTGAAACCAAGGAAACAAGTTGAAAATAGAACAGAGAAGACACTAGTACTTGTTGCAGAAACTCCTTCACCTGCAAAATAGAGTTTAAAAAGTGTCAAAGAGGATAAAAAAAAACAAGTGGCCAGCAAGCAGGAGATCCAGAGAGTGACAAGAAGTCAAACAATAACATCAAAGGGAAAAACAATTTTTTCAGGTTCAGTTGACAACTCAGTGATGAAAGGCAACTTAGATGATATCTTACATGCAATTGATATAGAAGATTCACCTATTGCGCAAGCTAATTTTATTGGAACAAATGAACACAAACAGAAAAAAATGAAATCAGCAAAGAAACAGAAATTTGAAGATGAGAATGCAGCCTTTGTCTTTCAAGCTAGGAAACCTTTGACTAGGATACTAAAGGGCTCAAATAACATAGTAAAGAGGTCCAAGAAGCTACTGAAACAGTCAAAGTACCCAAAGAGGTGGTTGACCTCTCATCACCAGCAGTAGAGCATGCAGCTAGTAGAATAATGAAGGAAAAAGAAGAATTGACAGAGTATAGAAGGCTTGAGGAGAAATTGACATAAAAAAAACAAGAGATTGCTAGGATGAAGAAAAGAGCCAGAAAGCACATCATTGAGAAAACATAATTGAAAAATATGAAAGCGGTATTGGAAGGCCAAACTGTTTCTAGGTATGAAATTCCAAGTGTTGCAGAGCAGTTTTTCACATGGACAGTGCCAGCTATCAAAGAAGAAATATTTATCAGAGTGATTAATACTCATTTGAGAGCCAAGAATAGAAGGTTAAGAGGCCAAGTCGAAGATTTGGAACTACAATTGAAAATGTCTCAAGAAGAACTAAAAAACAAAGGTGCAGAATAACAAATTCAAAGCAAACTCAAAGGGAAAATGAAGAATAAAGTTTATGAAAGTTATGTTTTAGTTCATATGGCTGATGGTTTTGATGAAGCTACTGATTTCCTGAATTTTGGCACCTTTTTGTTTTAAATTTTGAAGAAAATTTGGTTAAAACTGCTTACACAATAGTTTCGTAGCGCACATAGTGCAAAAAGGGTGAAATGCGCTATGAAACTGCTGTAACAGTGTTTTTCACCCTTTTCCTTAAATCTTTGAAGAGCATACTTGTATATTTTTGCTTGAAAATTATAAGGAAGGTGTGTTAAGTGAATATGCACATAATCCCAAAAGCAAGAGGCCAAATTTTGAAGGAAAATAAGTTAAAGGTCTGCGCTACGAAAAGCGCTACGAAACTATGCTATTTTCGTAGCGCAGGTGTGTTTTGGCTATTTTGGGCAGTTTTAAGTGGATTTTTAATAGCTGGCACATGGGGATGATTTGGAAATATGCAATTCTAGTTCCTGACAACATATAGCCTCAAATTTATGGGTTTATAGTGGTCAGAGTGTTTAAAAAACTTAAAGAATCCTAAGCCTAAAAACAGGGGAACGGTTTCCTAGTTTGCAGGAGATCAAAATCATCAACATTATGGTCATAACAGGTTGGAGCTCATCATAAGAATTCGGCCTTATGGAGATATAGGTGGAAAATGATGTAATCAAGTTTAGTTAAAGTTGTTATGACTAGAGTTAAAGAGTTTTAATTCTATTTGTAATAGGACTCTGTATTAGGTTTACAACTGTCTTTGTAATAAATACCATGTTATATGGTTAGGATAGGTGTCAAAGATAGTAATTCGATGTATCTAAGCTGGGGTTAAGCTTATCTTATGATGTAAAGGATATATAAAGGATGAAGGAGTCGAATTAGAGAGGGTTGAACATTTTTTAGCAAAAAGACTGTGTTTACTGTAAGTTACTATTTTCAGCTTTGAAGTTTAATTAGCCAACTTGAGATTCATACAGAGTTTTAGTGTGTGTTTGTTCTATTGCATCCTTTTACTATCTATTGTAGTGGTATGTTCTTATGTTTACTCAGAATTCATCCTTGATGCTCTGACTTCCTATATAGGAAAATTCACTGTGTTTCTATTGTTTCACATGTGTATCTTTTAACTAAAACTCTAACATGTCTCAACTTCCATGGTAAGTAGATTGATTTTTTTTACTGAGGCTATCATGACTCCATAAGCCCAATGTACTATTTATAATTTTATTTACAACCAAATTCAAATAATTTATCTGTTTATGATCACACAGAGTTAGCCATCTTCAATTTTATTGAAAATCAGTAACCCTTGAGAGAGCCCTCTCGGGTTGAGGAGGCTAAGCCTCAACCAAAAGCTTGATTTGAAATAGTTTCACAAGATTAGTTTGATGAATAGCCTATCAAGTCTGATTTTGTGATAACACTTTCCATAAAACATATTCCTAGCTTTAAACTCTTTAATTTGTTTTCATTTCACTCGATTAATTCGAAGATAAGCTTTGTTTATAATATGATTAATGGATATGTTGTCTATATTGTATTTGATGTTGTAGATGGTCTATGTGAGTTTAATATCATTGTTCCATTTGATTTATTATTTCCTTTTTATTTTTATTTATTTTTTCATTTTATTTCTTTAAAAAATGGTTATCTTGAATAACGATTTTAAAGAAGCTCATGCATTTCTTTTCTATCCATATACTAACTAAAATAGATAAATGTGGCCTTGTTCGAAATTCAATATATTAGAATTCTAATTCCATCTTTAGTTTACAGTTTGAGGTCTCCTATACCTTAAGACTGATAATTTCTCCCTTCTTTGGGAATGATTTTTTTATTTGTATCAATATGGATTAGAGGGATACTGCCTCAAGTCACTAGATTCTTCTAATTTAATTAAAGCATAGAGGATATTTTTTCTCCATGGGATGCCTTGGCATTGTTTTTACCAATAGAATAGTCTCAAGGATACAACAATAATCATAATATATTCTAATGTCTTTTAGAGTCCGCTTCATTTAGATAACATTAGTGCAAGAGTTGTTGCTACTGCAATGTTCTTAGCTTTAGTTGTGGATAGAAAGGTTGAAGACTATTTCTTGCTAAGCCATGTTACCAAAAAATTTCTGAGGAATAATGTTCCTCCACTAGTTACTTTCTTTTCATCGACACTTGAGCTCAATTTGCATCTGTATATATTGTCAATGTAAATTTTTTGCTTCTTAAATACACAATCATAGTCCACAATCCCCATTAAATAACTGAAAATCCTTTTCATGGCTTTCACATGAGTCTCCTTTTGTGCTTATTAAAACCTTGCAACAAACCTTATTACTTGCATGATATCATGCCTTGATGCTATAAAATATAACAAGCTTCCAGTCATTGATCTGTACATAGTTTGATTTGCATATGGCGATTGATTATATTTTCTTAATTTGCATCATGTAACCATGGGATTTTTAACAGGTGCACAATTTCCCATTCCAAACTTCTTCAACATTTCCTTAAGATATTTGGTTTGCAATATAAATATTCCTTTTTTTTATTAAAAGCCTACAATCCTAGGAAGAATGATAAATTTGTCAGCACAAACATTTCAAAATCTTGCTACATATTAACTGCTAACCTTGGGCTCATTGTGCCAACATCATTTCCAAATATGATATCATCCACATAGACAGTAATGATTGATATGTTTTCATTATCTATTTTGATATATATGTTGGTATGTGTTGCTCCCTTTTTGAATCCTTGTTGTTGTGAATATTTATCAATTCTTGAGTACCAAGCCTTGGGAGCTTGCTTAAGATCATAAAAATATTTCTTCAACCCACATACATAGCCTTAATTTTTTTATCACTGAAAACCCCATGGTTGTTTAACATACACCTCATATTCTAGATTTTTGTTTAAGAAATTTGAATTGACATCCATTTGATACACCTTGAAATGTTTAAAACAAATAATTCTAAGAACATTATGATGACTTTGAGTATGGAAATTGAAGCGAAATTTTATTCAAAGTCAACACCTTCCACTTCTACATACCCTTTACAAACCAAACTAGCCTTATTTCTCACTACTTTTCCATCCTCATTTAATTTATTCTCGGAGATCCACTTACTGCAAATTACATTATTATCCTTTGGGCTAGGCACAAGTTCCCATGTTTCATTTTTCTTAATCTGATTTAGCTCTTCTTCCATAACATTGACCTAATGCTCATCTTTATTGGCTTGTGAAAAATTCTTCGGTTATATTTTTTATTAAAATGCGAAGTTTGCATCTTGTAGTGAGTTTATTCATCTCCTTCTAGCTCAACCTCTTGAATCTTTTTGAAAAAAGATTTGATTCCTGGGTGATTTTTCTAAATGTATATGGATGGATTCTTTGGATAATGAAGTTCTATTTGTTCCTCCTCTTCCTTTTGTTCTCTATGTTATTCTTCCTCCTCTTTTCATAACCACTATGTGTCTTATTCTTCTTCTTCATGCTGTTTGTTAAATACCTCCTTTGGATCTTTATTTTCTTGTGCCTTCTTTTGAGGTAATGCGTCATCTGTTTTGACATCAATGTTCTCCATTGTATTTCATAGTATTTTTTTGTAACATTTACATCCCTTGCTTCTACCTGAATAATAAAGGAATATTTTTTCCTATGCTATATGTTGATGAGCGAAGTTTCTTATGCTTTGCTGTTGAAATCCTTGAATCTGACTGGGTTGATGAGATAATGGGACTAGGCCTAGGGTTTGATGCCTAGAATAAAGTTGCAACTTTTTACAATAAATTTGTACAATAAAATCAAGGAAAATTGTTTACATTAACATAATAAATATAAAAGAGACGTCATAAACCACCATATACATTGTTGAAATTTAAATTAACAACAAATTAATGATTAAATTTATAGGAAAATTTTAAACTCATACTCTCTCAGCCATAATACCACACAAGTATGTTATAAAATATGATTTAAATTGACTAATAATTTTCAGCCAATAATATCTATGAATTCCGCTCCTAGAAATTAAAAATATTAAAATAAAATCTATTGGAGAAATATGTTAGAGAAAAACAACTATCAATTGCTTATTTTATTGATAAATACATGAGTACAACATATTTTTTTGGCTCATTTTTGTGAAAATCAAGATGAAAAATCAACTTCAAAATGTCTAAGATGTAATAAAAGTCATACAATAGATACACAGAATGCCAAATATCAAGCAAGGAAAAATGAAGGCAACTTGAACTCTTTCGATAAGATTGTATCAAAAATGTTTTCTGCAAGAAATATACTAGTTAGAACTGAGATGATAACATATTAGACCTTCTAACAACACTAATTGGTGCAAGAAATAAACAATAAACTTAATAAAAGAACCATAAATTTCATGAGCTCACTTTCTTCTTGTCACTCCTAAAAGGATTTCTATTGTCACCAAAATATGTAAGCTCTGGTACTCTAGAATAAATGAATCAAAGGAAAAAATGATAACTTTTAAAACTTATGCATACCTCTCCTCAATATCATTTTTCCATCCTCCCTTCTATGCCTTCTGTTTAGTTTTATACCTCCCTTGTAGTTGGAGGGTAAAATTGTCTCATAACTAATGTTTCCGTTATATTAAATTTGTTTTTCTTTTTGAAGTAAGGGGAAGGAATTTAGAAGGGATATTTTTTAATTAATTAGTTTTATAAAGTATGTGGGGTGTCTGAATATGTCCATAAAGTATTTCTATTACCTTGCAACTCCAATATTAAAACATATTAAAAAATGACATCATCAAGAATACCACCATCATGAAAATCACATGTATAAATCAAGCCAAAATCCATAAATATTAATAATCAAGCATGTCAAACCACCTTGTGTCTCTCATGTAACATAATATATTCATTAAAAATTTGTACCATAGTCAAAAGTAAAGTTTTGTCTAAAAAATATGACAATGTCATAATTTGAAATAACTGCAAGTAAAATGAAATAAAAACCCATGATAACATAGAAATAACTTAAGTAAGCTCAAGTTGAAATAATTGCAAGTAAAATGAAATAAAAACCCATGATAACATAGAAATCACTTAAGTAAGCTCAAGTGGCCTACTAGGGCCAGCCATGTAAGATGCACCTTTTTCCTCCTCCTTCCTCTCTCCTTGTATCTTTGGGTGTGTGTCACTAAAGAATATTTCTCTCCCTCCCCCTCCATGAACTGTAGGGATGTCAGAGTGATCATGAGACGAGCTGACCTTAAATGGATAGTGTACAAATGTAGCGAACACATGAAAATTTCCCAATGCCAAGTGTGTCGGTAAATCAGGGATTTGTTGTGCATGAAATGAAGTAGCCCGAGATAAAGCAAAGAGTATCTGAAGAGGAATCATGGTAGGGTGGAATAAATGATGGGAAATAGTAGGCCATTGTGAAAATCTAGAGGAAGTCCTGACATGGTTGGCCTCCCATCCATCATTCTGTACTGGATGCTACAGGGGTGCCTGAGGTTCCTGAAATTCCATTATACTAAAGTGAGGAAGAGGCATATTCTGAGAAGCACGTGAGGTAGGAGGAAGGGGAGGAGGACCTCTAAGGTATAAGTGACATCCAAATGAGTTAACAGGTTTAATTCCTAAGAGTCTGCATCAAAATGAATAGAAAGAATGATCATTTTATTCTATTTTCCCTCCATGACATATTGGTTCTTTTATTATTTCCCCTTATATTTCCATGTGATCCTTTGCTAAAGAATCTCATACCTTTTTATTTTAATCAAGATGATGTGTTATGCAACCATATTTTTTCTGATCATAAAATAGCAAAATAAAATATTGTTTGAAGTCATATTTCACATAATGATGGAGTATTTTGTGTATACACGAGGGAAATATGTAACAAAGGGGAAGATAACTATGCATGTTTGCATCTAAGACTAGTGTGATAAAACATGTATGTTTATATGAAAAATTGGATAGGAGGACTAAAACATCTCATTGACCAAATGAATTGTTCATGAAAACAATATGGAACTATGTACAAAGGAAATATGTAAGGGCTGCAATATGCTAACAAAGGTAACCAATATGCATTGTTTATGGAAGAAATTGGAGCATGGTTGGCATAAAATACATAATATGTAGTAGATATATTTTACAAAATGGAAGGGAAATTCATAAAAATGTTTGTCGCTGAGTAGAAGTGATAACAGTACTTTGGTTTTTTTTTTTTTTTCTTTATAATAATGGTTATGGATATCAACACAAACTAACATTTATGCTCAAGTTTGGGTATAAATGTATGAGTGAAAATGACAAAATGCTTGTAGATGACCACACCCATAACTTTACTTTGCAAGTAATTACAAAAATGGTTGGATTAGGGAATGTTGTCACAACATGGGAGGTGACAAGTGTTAAGTATATGTGAAATGAACTTGTTGTGCACCAATTTCCATCTTTATATTTTCTAAGATATATTCTTATTATTATTTTTTATTAATAGATGGATAATAAAAAAATTTGAACCCCCATAATTAAAATTTAAATTTCTTACTTGCGTGATAGGCCCAAATTGGTATGGTGTGTATCTTAATTATAAGCCTAAGTGAGTCAATGAGTATGGTGTGTGTTATAGGCCATTTTTTCACATCCAATCAAAGTGAGCCTCCTAATGGGACCAGTCAACATCCTATTCCCCTTGTCATCATCTTGCACAAAGCCCTAAGAATGTACCTTTCATCCCTCATAGTTTCAACCCTAAACTACCCTATCTAAGCTAGTTTGAGGACCAACGTTCTCTACAAGCCTGCTGGGGTGCGTTCACCTACAATTTTCTCCATTGTGGCCAACATTAGTCACCATTAGGTTTCTCTCCTTTTCACCTATGTTCATTCTATAATTCCGGGAGAATGATCGATATTCTGGAAGCTTCACCTGCTAGGAGTTTCCAAAAGTTGTTTCAACTACTTACCTTGGATTGTAATTCAAATCGTATCCTACCCTACTTTAGAGTTTTCACCACTTATCCTTTGATCTTATCCCTCCATTAAAGGTGGATCTAAAAACTTAGAATGGTAACTGGATAATAACTCCCAACTTACCCCTCTCTCCAAAATATTTACCCTCTTGCCTATGCAAAGGTTGGTGAATGAATGGTTGGATTTGGAGAGTGACTTTGCCCTTATGCTGATGTAGTAAGTAGTTATCATCTTATGCTTAGGGTGACTAGAGGTGCATATTGTGACAAGGAAAGTAAGAGTTAACAACTTGGAGGAGATCTTCTATAAGATCAACTGCCACTTTTGGTTGTAATATCCTTCCATTTATATTAATGCAAATAATTTTATGTTTTCCTATATTTGTTGTCGTTATTTCACTTATTTCAATACCATGATTATCTATTGAATAAAGTATTTAGATGATACTGCATACATCTCGTAGTTGCTTGTCTTGTGTTATCTGACTATGCAAGATCTAATTTTGGTGATCAGAGCTATAATTGGAGCTTATGAGCTAAATAAGGAGCAAAGCATGTGTCAAATTCCAGGTAGGCATCACTCTATCATCTATTTACTTTAAGGAAAACCACTGGGTTATTTATCTCTCTATTTTTCTAGGTTGAGCACCAAACCTAGGGGATATACCTTTTTCCTCAATCATAAATCACATATAAGAAATTGTTGACCATACTGGGGAGAAAATTATTCCCTTGGTGGTTTTCCTTGTACTTTGTGTTTTATTTCCTCCTTGAAAGACCTTTATTACATCATCCAACCAAGAAAAAACCTAGGAAGTGCCATCATTCAACCCTTTTTAAAAATTTTTGTCGGAAACCTCTTTCCCAGGCCCAAAGCTCCCCCGATGCCTCTGATAGAGAATTACACGTCACCTTGGCCCACTCTATCCCAACGTTGCAAAGCACTAGTGCCTTCTTTGCACTAGCATTGGTACCTGTTTTTGCACAAGTTTTTCCTTATTTTTTAAGCCTCTCTTTCATCAACCTACTTCAAGCTGAGCTTCCTCATATCTTGAGTGTCTTGTGGTCTCTCTAAAACCCCCATTTAGTTTTCATTTGTGTTTTTTTTCCTTTGATAATAATTGGTTTCATTTTTTCTTTGTTTTTATTGCTTGGTCACTTGCAATTTTTTTTTGTTTGATTGTTGATCGCTCCGATGAATTGTTGTTTGAGTCCTCGTTCTAAAAAGTGTAATTGAATCAGTAACTAGACAATTTCATCTTAGTTTTCTTCATTTTCAAAATTAAGTGCAGTGAAAAGAAAAATTTTGTATTCAAAATTTAGGGTTTGCATGTACATTAGATTAGGAGTAGTTGCATTGAAAGGGAAATTTCTTCTTGCATCTTGTTTTCTGCATATTTTGTGTTGTGTCTCGCTTGTTTCTTCCCTTCCTGATCAGAATCTGGATTAGGGGCAAAAATTTTCTTAAAAAATTAAAGTGCTTAGAATTGCACAAAACTAGAACGACAGCGGCCAATTCATTGCCAGGAATCCAACGCAACTTGTTTCGTCGAAAACCAAGTTCAGATGAAAAAGTTATGCTATGTTGATCATTGTTCAGAACATGCAAATTTAAAAATAAATAAATTAAAGAACAGGTACAGGGTGATGACATGGTAGCCTAGTCAGCATGCAAAGAATATTCTTAAGTTTTTGTCCAATGAGACTGTGACGAGTGTCACAATTGGATCGACCACTTTGGTTTGTGAAGGTGAAATTTTTCCAATGTCCTCCAAGGTTGAATTTGGGTTCATGATGAATTCATGTGTTGGAGTTTTTTTTTTTATTGTATTAAGGTTTGTTAATATATATATATATATATATATATATATATATATATATATATATATATATATATATATATAATATTAATATTTTATATGTTTTTTTATAATTATTATCATATATTATATTATATTATTATATATGTGTTAATATTTATTGTTAACTTTAAACCTTAATTAATATTAAATTTCCACATTATTGTATATCCAAACTTCAACGGTGACATTAAACATTACTATATACCATAGTCACGGTGGAGCATATATTAATTGGGGCGCATTATATATGAACTAAGATTTAACCGAAGTTGCAAACATAAGATGGCATTTCAAATGTTATAACCCTAGTTCGAATTACACGATGGAGAAATATATTATATGGTAAGTCTTTTCAAAGGGCATATTCAAATGGTGTTGCAAAAACACGTATAGGAGGGGTGGAGGTCAGGGTTTGACCCTGTGACCTCCCCCAGTTACTACTGCCCAATACCATTAAGTCACCATTTTTTCTGTTAGAGTAAGAATATGCATTCTGCCATAAATGATCAATTTTATTGTTTCATTTCTCATGTTAGGTGTCTCATTCTAAAATTTTTATATCATTCCGTTAGGTCATGCTAAAAATTCTTTTACTGATGGTAGCTTTCATCAATAAAACTTCACTCTCCTTCAAGGAAATATATTTACTGACTTACTCCCATGTCCCCTTGAGCATAATAATACCTATGAAAATGTTCATTTCACCATGTCTTGTCTCAGTCAAAGTCAGTCATGGAGGTCAGGTCTTAAAAGTCTCATTAGGTCATTAGGGTTTTATTTTTCAAGGTCCAAAATGCATTACTCCATCCAAATAAAGTCAGAAAAGCATATGAGGGTGACTCAAAGACATTTTATCTTCCTCTACAGAAGGTCATCACTTTGTAACTATTCTATTTTTCAAGTTGTAATTATTTCAATGATTTTTATATCAAAATGATATTTTAATATAAAATCAAATATGTAAATTATTTGTTGAAGATTGCAACAAGAAACAGTGAAGGAGGCATCCTGAAACATCTTTCCTAATCCTAGTTGGAAAGTGATCACCAAAACTAGGTGGGGGCCACACAGGTGATTTTTGTCGCAAAGTCTATTTTTAGACTATGTCTATTTTTAGACATATGGATCATGGTCTATGAGTTGCGGGATGCTATTTATGGATGGTTGGTCAAGTTGGTAAAAATAGATGGACCTCTATTTTTAGACATACTGGGCGGAGTCTATTTTTAGACTGCCATTCTAAAAATAGATCAGTCGAATATTATTAGCTCTTAATAATATTTGGACTATAAACATTATCTTATCCTCTTGGAGCACTTTAGTTCGAGCTACGGATGTGGCACATGTAGCTGACAGAAGGAATTATGCTATTCCTAGGGTTTGGTTGAGCTATTGCATGGTTAACTTCAGTTAGAACTCATGTGGCAGAGTTTGGTGGAGTTGATGAGACAGTTGATGGAGTTGTGTTCGGTTTAACTTAGTTGAACTAGTTGTATTTAGTCAAACTGATTAATACACTAGTGATGAGTGGTGTGAATTAATTATTAATTAATTCACTAATTATTAACTCATAAATCAACTAAAGAATACATCAGTTAACTGCAATGCATGGACAGTTCAGTGGAGACCAGTGTTAGAGGTGGGTGAAAGGGTGAGTGTGGCTATCAGTTGTGACTATACTTGTGCATGAGATTCGCACACACATTGATTGAGATTGCCAATGAGGATTACGCAGTACAAGTTGGTGGGATTCAAACTTGGATCTCATTCATTCTCATCTTGGATTGCGCAGTAGAGGCAGACAAACAGTGGAGGAGATTTGAACCTGTGACTTGTTCATATCTGAGCTAGTTTGTGTGTTGCATGTGAGATAGTGCTGAGAGCTGTGAGGAGCTTTGTGCTATGTATTGTTACATGTTCTCTATCATTATAATATACAGATAGTTGGGGGTTTTAAGCTGTAAGATTTCCCCATTACATACTGTGTTATATGTGTGCTTGATTATGTTTTAATGTGCGCATGCGACTGCTTCTATTTCCGCATATTGATGATCAATTATAGAAGAGGTTATTTATTATGCATGAAGCTTAAATAGTGTGTAATCAGGATAATCTCGGTGAATAATTCATCTATTATTCAAATTTCTACATGGTATCAAAGCAAAATTGATCATCGGATCTATTACAGTGATTACATTTTATTTCGGTAGACAGAGTCTGTACGAGGGCCAAGTAGCCTTTGGATCCATCCTTTCTTTGAAAGGTGATATATCCAGTAAATGCCCCTACATTCAATCTCTGTGCTAGAAATACTTTGTTCTCACAGATCAGAAGCGGTTGAGTTTTGAGCTGGTGGAATTCGAATTTGCAGCAGTGTTTTCTTAGTGTCGAAGTCAAAATGTCTTATCAAGGATTGCAATTGGAGTATGCTCTTGAAGGTAGCTCAAATTATATTGCATGGAAAGATAGGATGGAGGTGGTGCTTGATGACAATGGGCTGAAGGATTTCATAGATTCTAAAGTTCCAAAGCCTAGCGATGCAGCCTTGGTTGAGGCTTGGCAAAAGAAGACAGCAAGGTGTCGAAGGATTCTGTTGGAGGGCGTGAAGGATCACATAGTATCCAGCCTGCATGGTAAAGCTTCTCCATACTTGATGTGGAAAGCGTTGACAGATTTATTCCAAAGCAAGAGCGACCAGAGGAAGTTGGCGCTCAAGGATAAACTCAGGAAAATAAATATGGAGAAGAATGACGCTATTCTGGTATACTTGACAAAGTTTGTCCACTGCAGGGATGAGCTTGGGAGTGTAGGAGTTAGTGTGGATGATGAGGAACTGGTGAGCTTGGCTCTCCTTGGGCTACCGAAGAGTTGGCACTCCTATCAGGACTCTGTCAATGGTCGGGAGAAATTGCCAGGATGGGAGCGACTTTGGTCGGATCTTGTGCAAGAGGAGATAAGGCGGAGTACCAGGGATGGATCTTCATCAAAGGCATCTGATGAAGAGGATTGCGCTTTGGCTGCAAAAGCAAGGAAGGGGAAGGGCAAGAAGAATGCTTCTCAATCCGGTGCGGATGGTAAAGAGCGTGACATGTCCAAAGTGAAGTGTTTTCACTGTCACGAGCATGGGCATTATGCCACGAATTGTCCACAAAATAAGAAGAACAAGCAGGCTGCTGGATCTGCAACTGGTGAGGCTCTTGCCTCACAATTTGAGCTGGACTTCTCATTGATCGCATGCATGGTGTATAGTGCATTGGGATCGGGGTGGTATTTTGATAGTGGCGCTTCCTTTCACATGACGGGAGATGTGAATCTTTTCAGTGACTTGGTGGAGAAAGATCTCCAGTTACATGTTGAGTTGGGCGACAATGGACGATACAATGCGACTGACATTGGTACCATAACCTTTCAGAGGGAGTCAGGTAAACTCATTCTTTTACAAGATGTAGTGCATGTTCCAGGTTTAAAGAAGAATTTTATCTCAGTCGCAATGTTAGAGGATAAAGGGTATGAAGTTGTCTTCAGTGAAGGAAAATTTTTCCCTCGGCACAAGGAAACAGGACAAGTCAAGAAGGTTGGGATTAGAGCAAAGAATCTCTACAGACTTGAAGTAGATGGGATGTCTACGGAGCTTCCTACTGTTGGGAAGTGCAAGAAAGACATGCAATTGATGCTTGAGAGGGAGCAAGTTTTGCATGCAAGTAATAGTGAACCTCGGGATGTGGAGCAGCCACAAGATGAGGATCATAGAGTTGGATAAACCACTCATGCAGAGAAATTTCATGCCAGATGGGTAGAGGAAGTGCATGCAGCTATACCACCAGGTGAGAGGTGGGGCGACATGCATGATTAATCCCAAGAGGATATTTCTGGGCAGGATTCATTGAGATGGTGTGGATCTCATGAATTGAACCTGGCTACAAGGTGCCCACAGTGCAGCAGTAGCATGATCAGTTGGATTGATGCAAGCAGATCAAAGTGACAGTGTCGGATACTGGAGCGCGGATAAGAGTTGACAGCAAGTGCAGAGTGCATGGGTGCAAGAGTTAAATGGCGCAGTGGTTTCTGATGACATGTGCAGTTGGTACCAGCAGAAGTTGAAGACTTTGATGATAGATGCATCAGACTGATTGAGTTGTTTGGAGCCTATTCAATTTCAGAGGAGTTGCAGAGCAAATGCATGGAGTTGCATGGCGCTTGAGAAGGTTGCAGGGCGAATGCATGGAGTTGCATGTCGCATGCAAAGACAGTCCTTTCTTGTTGAGAGGGAGTGTTCAAGATTGCAACAAGAAATAGTGAAGGAGGCATCCTAAAACATCTTTCCTAATCCTAGTTGGAAAGTGATCACCAAAACTAGGTGGGGGCCACACAGGTGATTTTTGTCGCAAAGTCTATTTTTAGACTATGTCTATTTTTAGACATATGGATCATGGTCTATGAGTTGCAGGATGCTATTTGTGTATGGTTGGTTAAGTTGGTAAAAATATATGGACCTCTATTTTTAGACATTGGGCGAAGTCTATTTTTAGACTGCCAGTCTAAAAATAGATCAGTCGAATATTATTAGCTCTTAATAATATTTGGACTATAAACATTATCATATCCTCTTGGAGCACTTCAGTTCGAGCTACGAATGTGGCACATGCAGCTAATAGAAGGAAATACGCTTTTCCTAGGGTTTGGTTGAGCTATTGCATGGTTGAATTCAGTTAGAACTCATGTGGCAGAGTTTGGTGAAGTTGATGAGACAGTTGGTGGAGTTGTGTTCGGTTTAACTTAGTTGAACTAGTTGTATTTAGTCTAACTGATTAATACACTAGTGATGAGTGGTGTGAATTAATTATTGGTCATTCACCTAATTATTAACTCATAAATCAACTAAAGAATACATCTGAGTTAAACGCAATGCATGGACGAGTTCGGTGGAGACCGGTGTTAGAGGTGGGTGAAAGGGTGAGTGTGGCTATCGATTGTGACTATACTTGTGCATGAGATTTGCACACACATTGATTGAGATTGCCAATGAGGATTGCGCGGTACAATTTGGTGGGATTCGAACTTGGATCTCATTCGCTCTCATCTTGGATTGCGCGACCAGAGCGGGGAAAATAGTGGAGAGTTTGAACTTGTGACTTGTTCATATACGAAGGCTATTTTAGTATTGTAGCATGTGAGATAGTCTTGAGAGTTGTGAGGAGATTTGTGCTGTAGATTTTTTACATGTTCTCTATCCTTATAATATATAGATAGTTGGGGTTTTTCAGCTGTAAGCTTTCCCCATTACATATTGTGTTATATGTGTGCTTGATTATGTTTTAATGTGCGCATGCGACTGCTTCTAATTTCTGCAAATTGATGATCAATTGTAGAAGAGGTTATGTATTATGCATGAAGCTCAAATAGTGTGTAATCAGGATAATCTCGGTGAATAATTCATCTATTATTCAAATTTCTACATTATTTTTCATTTTTTCAAATGTAATTTCATGTTTTTATATGTAACAAATTTTTCCCTAGCTATCAATTCAATCATTCTTACCAAACTAAAGCAAATAAAGTTAACTCCATTATCTAAATCAACCCGCAAAGCAAAAAAGTCAGAAAAGTCAAAGAGTATCAGTGCCAAAGTTTGCGAAGAAAAGTGAACATAAGGAAAGTGGGTAATTCAAATTATAAATCTAATCTACTATAAAGCCATGCAAAACCTTAAAGAAAAGCCTATTTGTTTCATTCATCATTTAGTAATCCTCAAAAAAGGATAAATTTCACATTTTCAGTGAGCAAACAAGAAAATTTCCAGGGTCGTTGTGCGTTTGAGACAGTCGCTACACATTTGAGGGAGATGTTGAAGCGTCGCTGTGCATTTGCCCAAAATTCTCATACAATTTTTCTTAGACGCTACACGTTTGAGAGGGGTCATTGCACGCTTGCAGTGGTCACTCCGCATTTGCTCAGAAAGATAGAAAAATATCTTACAACCTCCCACTTCATCAGCCAATGCCATATCTCTGCATGGGCTTTCTTCAAGGCTCCATTGATCAGTGAGTAAGCCCTAGACATTATCTCAGTCATAAATTTTGTGTTTTATAATCATTTTAAGCTTTTTATAAGGAAGAAACCCTATTTCTCATTTCAAAACCTATTCCCTAAACTGTTATATATTTCCCTATATATTTTTCCATATCCCTATTCCCTAAACATATCATTCCTAATACCTCTAAATACTAGGGTTTTCACTAACCTATGTTCCCATTCACATACCCATTCCCTCCATTTCCTAAAACATTTCCCTTCACTTCACATTTCCTCCATTTCATTCCATCACCCTAGGGTGTATACTTCAATAATGGCTGAAAAGGAGGACAAAAATACTAGTGAGGAAGAGATACTGAAGAAAAATCCATATAAAAAGGGAGGGAAAGTCATTAGACTTGAACCAACAACCACTAGAGAGCTTATGTCATCTCCCCTCACTGTGTCATGCTTTAAGCATGTAGGCTATTTCGAATTTTTTGAGAAAGTGCAAAAGATCCAGTATCATCCTATGTTGACAAGATTGTTCATTTCCAATCTTCATGATAGACATGTCACTCTTGCCGGGGTTAATTTCACTATGTCCACTAATATCATTGTAGCTGCTACAGGGATCCCAAATGTAGGATAAAAATGGTTTAAACAAGGAAACCTCAATCATTGCTACTATGAACCATATCTTAAACCAAGATACAAGGATGAAAGAAAAAAAATTCATTTCTCTCATCTCCTTGACAGATATGTCCCCATGATGAAAGTCATCATGAAATACTTCACTTGTGAGGGGATGTTTTATAGAATCTATTCAAAAGGATATCACAAAATTGCACCTGATTGGCTGTTGATCAGACAACTCTATGTAACTATTTCAAACCTACTTTTGACTGAAGCTTAGCCTCTTCATTCTGAGAGGGCTCTCTCAAAGGGTTTTATGATATTAGATAATGATAGGACTAGATGGCTAACTCTATTTGTAAATTAACTTGATTTTTTGTGTATGTAGGTTGGAAAGAATGCAGGCTTGCAACCATTGGGCTTATGGAGTCAATAATCAGTAGTTTCATTGGCAAGGTTTCTTGACATGGAAGATGAGACAAATAAGGGTCTTTAACAAAGGAAATTAACTCATAAAACATAGGAAAAAATAGTCATTTCATTGCTAAAGGAAGTCAAAGCATAGGGTTATGAATTTTGAGTAATAGTAATGAAACTTACTGCTGGTGGTTCAAAGGAAATCCACTCATAAAACATAGGAAAACACAGTCATTTCATTTCTAAATGAAATCAGAGCATAGGGTTATGAATTCTGAGTAATTGCAATGAAATCTACTGCTGGTGGTTCAAAGGTAATTCACTCATAAAACATAGGAAAACATAGTCATCTCATTACTAAAGGAAGTCAGAGCATAAAGTTATGAATTTCGAGTAATAGAAATGAAATCTACTACAAGTAGTAAATAATAAGATGTAGATCAATGAAACATTAAAAACCCCATGATAATCTCAGGTCTGTCAAGAAGAAAACCCCTCTATATTACTGATATGAGTCCTAATACCTAAGGCAGCAGTTTGCTGCAAAAATTTTCCAACCCTTCATACACTGAAGTACTCATTACTTATAGGCCTCTAGCCTTGACATCTAATCTGCCAAATGGCTAGATCATTAAACTCTATTACTAACACCTAATATAACCGTAAACTGGATATTTATAACTAGAAACTCACACCTTCTGACTTAGGGGTTAGAGTCCTACTATGATTCAAACACCTACTTATTACATTTTAATCTAAATATGATCCAAACTTCCTCAAAAGGAATCCTATAATTCAACCATACTGACCACAATAAACACATTAACAACCTTACTATATTCATGAAACTGCTTTTCTTACAGTTAAGGAGCTATTATGTTGATGATATGGCAGCATGGTGAGTTGACATCTCCAACCACCTTTATGACAACATGTTTACATTCAGCAATCTTCTGTTCTTATACTCTTTATTATTGCTATGATACTCTTTGGCATTTCCCATGGAGAATAAATTTGAAAAAATTATTTACCCTTCATATATTTCCAATAATTGACCTCGATGTAAAAATAGAGTTTTAAGCTACTTTCGTAGCAAAAATAATTAGGCCACATGTGTTGTACCTTTGCTACTTTTGACCATTGGAGGATGTTGAGTGATAAAAATTATTTAAATACAAACTTTAAAGTTACTTAACTAGGTCAATTTAAGTGACTTGAAACCTCTATAAATTTGAATAATTTTCTGAATTATTCACCGAGATTATCCTAATTACACACTATTTAAGCTTCATGCATAGTACATAACCTCTTCTACAATTGATCATCAATATGCGGAAATAGAAAGTAGTCGCATGCGCTCATTAAAACATAATCAAGCACACATATCAACACAGGATGTAATGGGGAAAGCAATAGCTGAAAACCCCCAACTATCTGTATATTATAATGATATAGAACATGTAACAATACATAGCACAAAGCTCTCACAGCTCTCAGCACTATCTCAATGCTACACACAAAACTAGTATGGAAAGTGAACTAGTCACAGGTTCAAATCTCCTCCACAAGTCTGTCTGCCTCTACTGCGCAATCCAAGTTGATTAATGATGAGATCCAAGTTCGAATCCAACTAGCTCCAACTGCGCAATCCTCATTGGCAATCTCCATCAATGTGTGTGCAAATCTCATGCACAGCCAATAGTCACAACTGATCACCCTTTCACCCACCTCTAACACTGGTCTCCACTGAACTGTCCATGCATTGCAATTAACTGATGTGTTCTTTAGTTGATTTATGAGTTAATAATTAGTGAATTAATTAATAATTAATTCACACCACTCATCACTAGTGTATTTATCAGCTAGACTAAATACAACTAGTTCAACTAAGTTAAACCGAACACAACTCCACCAACTGTCTCATCAACTCCACCAAACTCTGCCACATGAGTTCTAACTGAAGTCAACCATGCAATAGCTCAACTAACCCCTAGGAAAAGCGTATTTCCTTCTGTCAGCTGCATGTGCCACATCCAAGCATCAAAATGAAGTGCTCCAAGAGGATAAGATAATGTTTATAGTCTAAATATTATTAAGGGTTAATAATATTTGACTGTTCTATTTTTAGCTCGACAGTCTAAAAATAGAAACCGCCCAATGTCTAAAAATAGAGGTCCATCTATTTTTTCCAACTCGACCAATCATCCATAAATAGCATCCTGCAACTCATAGATCATGATCCATATGTCTAAAAATAGACATAGTCTAAAAATAGACATAGTCTAAAAATAGACTTTGCGCCAAAAATAGCCTACGGGCCCACTTAGTGAAGGCGACTTCATTTCACTAAGCTCCATCATCTTGTTGCATTTTCAACACTCCCTCTCAACAATATATGGATTATCTGCAACCCCTATCCTGCCTCTGTGGTATTCGAATTTTCTCCTGGTGAGCGCCTTCGTCAAGATATCAGCATCCTGATCCTCCGTGGGAATGTATGAAAGTAACATGATTCTCCGCTACACACAATCTCTGATATGATGGTACCCGATGTCGATGTGTTTGGATCTATCATGAAATACTGGATTAGCCGAGAGTTTAATGCAACTCTGGTTATCACAATAAATCACAGTAGGCTCCAAGTGTGAACCGAACAACCCGACCAGGATCTTCCTCATCCATATGGCCTCGCATGCAGCCAAGCTTGCTGCCATATACTCAGCCTCTGCTGAACTGAGTGCCATGGATCTTTGCTTCCTGCTGTACCAAGAAACTGCTGTTGACCCGATACTAAAGATCCCTCCAGATGTGATCTTTCTGTCCGTTGGGCTCCCTGCCCAATCTGCATCCGTGAAGCCACACAGCTTCACCTCATCCTCTTGTCTGTACCACAAGCCATATCCCGATGTGCCTCTAAGATAACACAATACATGCTTGCCTGCCTTCCAGAAGAGCTTGGTAGGCTTAACCATAGCTTGTGAAAGCCGGTTAACAGCATAGCATATATCAGGTCGTGTATTGACCAGATACATAAGAGACCCCACCAACTGTCGATAAACAGTGCCATCCACTACCTTTGCTGAAGTAGCATCCTCCTTCCTCCAACCTCCAGGAAGAGGAGTGTCAATAGGCTTGCAGCCATGCATGTTGAACTTCTCCAGTATTTCCTGGGCATACTTACCCTGAGAAACAAATAGTCCATCACTGCGCTGCCAAATTTCCAATCCCAGGAAATAATGAAGGAGGCCCAAGTCCTTCATCTCAAACTCTCTATCAAGATCCTCCTTGCATGAAAGTATCAACAGCTCATCACCCATCAAAATCAGATCATCTACATATAGTACAATGATCAACAACTTCCCCTCCACCACAATCTGGTACAGGTTAGGATCCGCCTCACTCTTGGAGAATCCAAGTCCGGTGAAATAACTGTCTATCCATGTGTACCAAGCACGAGGTGCTTGCTTCAACCCGTATAGTGCTCTCTTGAGTCTGCACACATGCAACTCACTGCTGAAGATCTCGAAACCTTCGGGCTGCTCTATGTACACCTCCTCCTCAATGACTCCATTGAGGAACGCAGTCTTCACATCCATCTGATGGATGTGCCACCCCATCTGCGCTGAGAGAGCTAGGATCGTCCGTATGGAAGAATACCTTGCGACAGGTGCAAAGGTCTCCTCATAATTGATCCCCTCTATCTGTGAGAAGCCTCGGGCAACAAATCTTGCCTTGTACTTCTCCACACTCCCGTCAGCTGCCTGCTTCACTTTGTAGATCCATCTCGAACCCACCACTGATTTCCCTTCCGGCCTTGGGACAATCTCCCATGCACTTTTTCTGACAATCGAATCATACTCTTCCACCATGGCATCTACCCATGCGGGGTCCTCCACAACTTCCTCGAAAGAGGATGGCTCTGTCATGACACATTTGCTCACAAGAGCCATGTATCCAGTGTACCGGTCCGGTGACTGTCTCTGTCTGCGCTGTGCTGTAGGTGGTCCTACAACCCTCTCTGCATCTTGAGCCAGTCGCTCAGCTTCTGTAGTGCGCTTGCGCCCTCCGATGGTTGGCGCTGCATGGGTGGTTTCTTCCACCTCCTGAACTTCCTCTTGTGGCTGATCCACATCCGGAAGCTCCTCCTTAAGAACTAACAGCTCCTCATCTGCATGCAAGTGTGGTTCCCTCTCAAGAGAACACTGCATGGCTTTCTCCTCCCGAAATTTTATATCCCGTCGCACAACAGTCTTGCGACTGTCTGACAAATACACCCGGTAGTTGTGAGGTGTATCAGTGTACCCCACAAATATTCCAACCTCAGCAGTTGGATCCAGCTTCCTTCTCGCATCCTTCGTCACATGCATGTAGACAGGTGAGCCAAAAATCCTCAAATGGGAAATATCAGGCCTCTTGCCAGAGAACGCCTCCTCCGGTGTACTCATGCCAAGTATCTTGTGAGGACAACGATTCTGCACATACATTGCAGTATTGCATGCCTCTGCCCACAAGTGAAGGGGTAGGCCCTGGTCATGCAACATCGCCCGTGCAGCACCCACGATCATTCTGTTCTTCCGCTCAGCAACCCCCTTCTGCTGTGGGTTATGGGGTGCGATGAGCTCTCTTCGAATCCCTTCTGCGCTGCAAAAGTCCTTGAATTTAGAAGAGATGAATTCACCACCATTGTCGCTCCTAAGAGCCTTCACATGCTTCCCCGATTCCTTTTCAACCAGCGCCTTGAACTCACAGAACTTTGAGTATGTCTCGCTCTTCTTCTGCATGAAGAAGATCCAGCACTTCCGAGAGAAATCATCAACAAAGATCACATAGTACTTGTTCTTTGTTGTCGAAGCTACTGAGAAAGGTCCACACACGTCTGTGTGGATTCTCTCAAGGATCGTCGTGGCGCGACTATCCTTCTCGTGAAAGGTGGCTTTCACAAATTTTCCCAAGGTACACCCCTTGCACTAATCTGACTGTGCAAGAGTGCCCTTAGGAAGCCCAGTAGAAATCTGCTGCAGTATCTTCAAGGCTCCATGGTGAAGGTGGCCCAACCTCCTGTGCCACAGCTCGCCATCATCCCGGCTCACCACTGCTTCCGCCTTGCATGCCATTGCTGCGCAGCCATCTACTTGCAACTGATAAAGGTTCTTGACTCGAACCCCTATCTTCCGGGTCTCTCCAGTTGTCTTACTGCGCAGGAAAGCTTTTCCTTCGCTGAAGACCACATCATACCCCTTGCCTTCCAACATCGCCACAGAGATCAGGTTCTTCATCAATCCTGGAACATGCAAAACTTCCTTCAATATGAAAGGTTTACCAGACTCCCTCTCAAAGGAAATGGTACTGATACCAGTCGCACTGTATCTACCATCATCACCCATCTCGATGTGCGCACTCCAAGATCTTCTCTCCGAAAGAGTCACAAATCCCGATTCTCATCAAACGAAAAGACGCACCATCGTCCAAGAACCATACTGATCCCATCACACCCCCGAGACCAAGCATGTGATCGCCGAAAAATCTAGCTCCCGATCTGGAGGCCAATGCCTCTCCCGCTGTAGATCCAACAACCTTCTTATTTTTCTTCTTCTGCGGACAATTTGTGGCATAATGTCCGTGTTGGTGACAGTGAAAGCACTTCACCTTGGACATGTCTTGCTTCTTGCCTTTCGCACCAGACTGAGAAGCTTTCTCGCTCTTCCCCTTCTTTGCTTTAGCAGCTAAAGCACAATTTTCTTCATCAGATACCTTTGATGAAGATCCGTCCCTGGTAGTCCGCCTTATCTCCTCTTGCATGAGATCCGACCAAAGTCACTCCCATCCCGGAAACTTCTCCCGACCATTGACAGAGTCCTGATAGGAATGCCAACTCTTCAGAAGACCAAGGAGAGCCAGGTCAACCAAGTCCTCATCATCGACAGTCACCCCCACACTTCCCAGCTCGTCCCTGCATTGGGTAAACTTCGTGAGGTACTTGGCGATACTGTCGCCTTTCTCCATCTTAATGTTTCTAAGTTGATCCTTGAGCGCCAAATTCCTCTGGTCGCTCTTGCTTTGGAATAGATCTGTCAATGCTTTCCACATCAAGTATGGAGAAGCCTTTCCATGCAGGCTGGATACAATGTGATCCTTCACGCCCTCCAACAGAATCCTTCGACATTTCGCCATCTTCTTTTGCCAAGCTTCAACTTGAGCAACATCAGTAGGCTTTGGGATCTCAGCATCTATGAACTCCTTCAGCCCGTTATCATCTAATACCGCCTCCATTCTGTCCTTCCATGCAACATAATTCGAACTGCCCTCAAGGGCATACTCCAGTCGCAATCTGTTGAAAGAAATTTCAACTCTGGCACCAAGAAAACTATTGCAAATTCGAATTCCAAATTCTGCTGCAAATTCGAATTCCACCATCTCAAAACTCAACCGCTTTCGATCTGTGAGAACAAATTATTTATAGCACAGAGATCGACTGTAGGGGCATTTACTAGATATATCACCTTTCAAAGAAAGGATGGATCCAGAGGCTACCTGGCCCGTTACAGACTCTGTCTACCGAAATAATTGTAATCACTGTAATAGATCCGATGATCAATCTTGCTCTGATACCATGTAGAAATTTGAATAATTTGCTGAATTATTCACTGAGATTATCCTGATTACACACTATTTAAGCTTCATGCATAATACATAACCTCTTCTACAATTGATCATCAATATGCGGAAATAGAAAGCAGTCGCATGCGCTCATTAAAACATAATCAAGCACACATATCAACACAATATGTAATGGGGAAAGAAATAGCTGAAAACCCCCAAATATCTGTATATTATAATGATAGAGAACATGTAACAATACATAGCACAAATCTCTCACAGCTCTCAGCACTATCTCACATGCTACACACAAACTAGTATAGAAAGTGAACAAGTCACAGGTTCAAATCTCCTCCACAAGTCTGCCTGCCTCTACTGCGCAATCCAAGTTGATTAATGATGAGATCCAAGTTCGAATCCCACTAGCTCCAACTGCGCAATCCTCATTGGAAATCTCCATCAATGTGTGTGCAAATCTCATGCACAGCCAATAGTCACAACCGATAGTAGACTCACCCTTTCACCCACCTCTAACACTGGTCTCCACTGAACTATCCATGCATTGCAATTAACTGATGTGTTCTTTAGTTGATTTATGAGTTAATAATTAGTGAATTAATTAATAATTAATTCACACCACTCATCACTAGTGTATTTTTTAGTTAGACTAAATACAACTAGTTCAACTAAGTTAAATAGAACACAACTCCACCAACTGTCTCATCAACTCCACCAAACTCTGCCACATGAGTTCTAACTGAAGTCAACCATGCAATAGCTCAACTAACTCTTAGGAAAAGCGTATTTCCTTCTGTCAGCTACATGTGCCACATCCAAGCATCAAACTGAAGTGCTCCAAGAGGAAAAGATAATGTTTATAGTCTAAATATTATTAAGGGTTAATAATATTTTGTAGAAATTAACTGAATAAATCACTTATTCAATGGAGATTAACCCGATTACACATCAATTTCGAATTGCATGCATAACACATAATCTCATCTACAATTAATTGTCACATGCGGAAATAATAGAAGCAATCTCACATCAAATCAATCACACATTAACTCAGTATGTATGGGGAAAGCCTATAGCCGAAAACCCCGCAGCTATTGTGTATATTATAATGGATAAATCATGTAACCAAACAAGTACAATACTCCTCACAAGTACTCAGTACTTTCTCATAAAGTCACACACAATCTAGCTTAGTTTTGAACAAGTCACTGGTTCAAAACTCCCTGCCAATTTCCTTGCCTCTATTGCGCAATCATGGCCTGTATATGTAGAGATCCAAGGTTCAAATCTCCTTGGCTTGACTGCGCAATTGTCATGGACAATTCCTCCAAGTGTAATGCAAATCCCATGCAAAACTGATCCTCCAACTGATAGCTTTACTCACCCTTTCATCTACCTCTTCCATTGGTCTCCACTGAACTGATCATGCACTGTAGTGAACTGAAGTGTTCTTGAGTTGACTAATGAGTTACTAATTAGTGAATTAAATAATATTTAATTCACTCCACTCATAACTAATTGATTAGCTAGTTAAACTAATCTCAACTAGTTCAACTAAAATAAACAGAACACAACTCCACTATCCTTCTCATTAACTCCTCCAAAACTTCTGCCACTGAAGTCCAACTGAAGTCAACCATGCAAGATGCCATCAAACCCTAGGAACCACGTGATTCCTCTGTCAGTTGCATGAGCCACTTCCATGACTCGAACTGAAGTGCTCCAAGAGAGTAAACTGTTGTTTATAGTCAAAATATTATTATGGGTAAATAATATTTGACTTCCATATTTTTAGGAGAGGCAGTCTAAAAATAGCCTGGGACTTAAAAATATGAGTCTTATCTATTTTTACCAACATGTCGCATGCTTCAAGAATCTCCAACTGGAATCTCTGAATCATGCTCCGTATGTCTAAAAATAGACATAGTCTAAAAATAGACTTTGCGCCAGAATTTGCCTGCGGGCCCACTTAGTGAAGGCGACTTCATTTCACTAAGCTCCATCATCTTGCTGCATTCTCAACATATTTGACTGTTCTATTTTTAGCCCGGCAGTCTAAAAATAAAAACCGCGCAATGTCTAAAAATAGAGGTCCATATATTTTTACCAACTCGACCAATCATCCATAAATAGCATCCTGCAACTCATAGACCATGATCCATATGTCTAAAAATAGACATAGTCTAAAAATAGACTTTGCGCCAAAAATAGCCTGCGGGCCCACTTAGTGAAGGCGACTTCATTTCACTAAGCTCCATCATCTTGTTGCATTTTCAACAGTATTCAAGCCTTGGCCCTTTTTTCTTCTCTGGTTCTTCCACATGAGCTGCATATAATTGACATCCTTTCCTAAGCCTCTCTTTAGTTGTAAGGTTGAAATATCCCTTATAAAATTGGATCTTGTAATTCCTTGCACATTGCTTCGCTTTCCTTCTTCATCAAGACAAGTGAAAGTCTTATTATGGAAAGCTAGAACAACATGATGCTTGTCTAACCAATCCATTATAATTAGGATACCATAGGAACCCATTGGCATGCATGCATTTTGACATTTGTATTCACTTCATTCGAATCTATTGGACAACCTTGGATAATCTTGTCAACCCTTCTTTTGGTTCTAATGGTTAACTAAACCAAACATGACCTTTCAAGCTTCCTTTTAGTGAAATGAAATCTATCGATTATTCTAATATCAATATAACAATGAATTTCTCTTGAATCAATCAAAATGGGAGCAGGTTGATTTGTAATCTTACCTTCCACCTTGATCATATGGGATTGATTTTGTAATTGTCATTCCTCGAGGGCTACATATATCCTTGGAATATTTATGCCCATGTCTTCCACTATGGAAGCATATTGAATTTTATGTAGAGTCCTCATTTTTTCATCTGCGTGAGCACAATATTTGTACAATTGATATCCCTTACATCCCCAACGTTTGAGTCTTAGTCTTCCTCTCTTTCACCAAGAGTCTTCTGTTTTGTTTTCATTATGAAAATTATGATCTTATTGATGTTTTTTGGGACTATTTAAGGTGGTTTTTATCGTGTCCTTCTATGATCTAACTTTTCCTTCTCCTTATCCCTCTTAACATTTTTGAAAATTCTCCTTGAATTTTTTCTACTCACATAAGTACTTGGCATTTCTAATGGTTTCAACCAAGTCCTAGGCTCATCAAATTGAATTTTATCGATGGTGACTAAGGTTGTAGTTTCTATTATTAGGTGATCCAAATATCATGGTATGTTTAGCATATAATAACAAAGTTAATAGATATCAACCAATACAATAGTTTCTATGGCTTACACATACCATTGATGATACTTCCAAAACCATGCAAATATCAACCAATATAGGAAGGTCCTTATAACTGCTTAATTCAAAATATGGTAAAGTAACTCCTAGATGGGGAACTAATCCTCTTATGGGTTTTACAATGGCTCTATTTGTAGTAAAAATATGGCAGTCTAGTTAAGAACCTTTGAATTTTCACTTTCTCCTCCTTGATGAAGCCCACATATCTCGACAGTTCCAAGAAATTTCTTTCATATTATTCCTTGTCCATATTTCTCAACTCTAGTTAAAATCATTCCTACATCTTTTTGTCATAGTAGTGCTTCGATAGATATTGTTGCTAGAAATATTTATTGAATCGTTTGCAAAAAATACTTTTCTCATCAATATGCTTGACTTGTTTCAATTGATACCACCACATATAAGCCTCCCCTTGTGGACGATATATGGCGATTCTAGTTTCCAAATTAGGTGAGTAGTTGTGTAATTGAAAATATTTTCTAATTCTAATCAACCAAGTTCCAACAACATCTCCTCTCTTGTTTTCCAACAACATCTCCTCTCTTGTTTTCCAACAAAATCTCCTCTCTTGTTTTCACTATCAAAGATTGGTTGCTTCATATTCCTAATCTAACATTGCAAATTGTCCATTCATGTCTTATTCTTTAATACCTAATAATGGATACTTCTAAGCTACTCCTTAACTTATTAGATGCACAAAAATTCATTGTTGAATGCATATTAATGCCTTTGATCTCAAATAACACTTCTTGAAATCCTATATCCTCTATACCATCCTTTATTGCATGAAGTATGCCTCCTTCTTCATGTCTTGAACTTGATGCATTCTTCATTTGCCTTTGTAGCAACTGACTGTTTATTCGATGTTGCTCCTTTCGTGCTCTTATTATTCATTCATTTTTAGCCTTGTAACTTTGCATATATGCTCTCAAAGTACTCACAATCTCTACCAATTCAGTTGGTTTCACTATACTTCTAGGTGCATTATATTTAGTCTCTTCACTACCTATATTGATGTTTAGGCCTTTAAATTCTCTTTCATGGTTGTAGCCTCTTTGCACTTTTTCTATGCCTTTGATTTGCAATCCCCAAAGCTCATCCAGTTCCATAGATATATCTAAATTATAAAAAATGTGCATAAAAATATAACTTATGTTAGATAAAAACAACAATTAGATAATTATGGAAACTACCTGCACACACACACACATTTCAATCAATTTTATTTTGGGTGATTGGGAGGAATGATTGATTGTCATCCTCTCCACCTGGGTCCAATTCCCACAAGTGACATGTTAAGCTTTTGACTTTGAACCTTTTTGTTGCACAACCTTGAGCTCAATGTTTAGTATTTTTGAAGAGCTGTGCTACTCAATTCCATTTTTTTAGTTGATGAATAGATTATGTTCTTCTCAAGATTTCCATAGATTACTTATTTTCCCAAATGTAAGTTTCAAGTTGAAAGCTATGGCTCGATGAAGTTTGGCCCGATTCTCCAATTCACCCCTATAATGTTATAGGCAAATTTCTGTTAGTTTCCTAAATAATTGGTTGCTCAGTTTACAATTTTGATTCCATAAATGGATTTTACTTCCCAAAAAATTTCTATTGACTACTCCCATGCTCCATTACAAGTTACGAGTAAGGAAGTACGCCTCTTTATCTAGTGCTTTACTCACCTTTTACATGATTACATGTATAACTTTCATATACTAACTTTGATTTACACTTACATTATCTTGTTGGAAAACTCTAACTGATCTCTTTCATTTAAGCAACAAGGATAGTGTGTCTCATGAGTATATAATAGGATTTAAACATAAAAAAATGTTGTTCAGGGTGTCAAAACAACTCTTGAAGTTCAAGGCTTGAAAACATAGGAAAATTATATAATATTTTATCATGCTATTAGAGCTTATAACATTAGAGAGTTTCTCTTGGATAACTCTAAGATCAATTTACTTGATTTTTGAGGGAAATCTCATGAAATGCTATTGAAAATTAAAGGCCATTGTTCCCAACAATTGTAAACTTTGGACCCCTAATACAAAATCAACACCACCCATTTAGGTTCTAATCATGGGACTATCCAATAAATACCACCCCCCACCATATTGAGATTAATTCTATGGCACTTCCTTGAACAATTACGGTACCTTCATCTAGAATCATTACTTGAAACTACAATGTTCGAAAAATAAAGGGATTAATAGTTTTTGCCAATTTGTAATTGATGAAGTTATGGGTACCACTAAAATCATTCAAGACTCTTAAATTTTTCTTTTTGATATCTCCTCCTATCTTGAGGGTTTGTTGAGTACTATTGTTGGAAAAAGCATAACAAGATATTATTGGAGTAGTCTTTTCTAGCTCCAGATCTTGTGATGGTTCCAATTCTTGATCTTCTTCCTCTTCACAATCTAGGCAAAATGATTTATTCTCAATGCATTTATGGCCTTTATTATACTCACTATCACAACTGAAAGATAGTCCCTTTTCACTTCTTTTAATCCATTTGTTGAAGCATCAACCTTGTCCGTAGAGTGAGGTTAGGAGAGCAAGAATGATGCTTTCTATATTTTTTAGCAATTACTCTTCTAATAGACATATTTTTACTTTCAGTTTTCCTTTCCATGCTAAAGCTATGCTCTAGACATTTAGGTTCAAAGAGATTTACTTCATTTTGGATGTTTTCCTTTAAATTTCCATAAAGAGATCTAATAATCTATCCCATTAATTATCATTTATATTGAGACTTAGTTTGTAGAATTTTTGAATGTGATTTTCTATATGTGCTCTTTGCCAAATATTTGTAAATCGAGTAAATAAGGCACTTCTCATAATATCCCCATAATATTATATAATTCATCCATAAAATGGATTACGAGAAAATATAATCCTTTTTTTTTCATAAAGCCATTGATATCATACAAATTGATCATTTTATAAATAAAATGATGCAACATTTTCCTTTTGAAATTAACATACTTGGTGTAAATCAAATAATCACTCCATTTGAAATATTCATGCTATAGGATCTTTACCATCAAATTTTCTCATAATAATCATTGGATTGAAGTAGTCTATTGGTGCCAACTTGAAGTCTTCATGACGTGGATTTTGAGTGATGAATGATCATGATTCCAAGATTCAATATTTTGGTCTCCAAATATGATAAAATACTTCCATGTATGCAATGGAATCTCAACATTATTGTTCTCCTTATTTTCATGATTTCCTTGGATCTTCATATTCCTTTTATGGCCTCTATAAGAGATTATTTTCCATGGAATTCATGGATTTTTGTATTTCTTCCATATTTGTATCCATCTTATTTTTCATTTGATATTACATTTCCATTTTAAATTATTCTTCAGAACGTTATAAATCCAGTTGTTTCAACATGCTACCACTCATTTTATCAAATTGGTTCTTTAATTGGGTTATCTTGTTTTCTAAGTCTTCACTTTCTTTAGACATCATGTTAAGTCTTTATGATGACTAATACCAGTATTTCATGTAGAACCTTTTCCATGTGAGGAAATAATAACACTCCTCTTTATCACAAGTTTTCAATTACCAAAAATTCATATTCAAATCATAAGTCCTACCAATTGTAAGTTGCATACTTTAAGAAACCTTGATTTGGAGACTGTCATCCTGGCCAACAATCCTCTTGATGTATCTTTGCATTTTTTGCCTTTCCAGGTATATATTTCACTCTATAGTACTCTGACATGTCTTCTTTGCAATGCAATAGGTTTGAACAAAATTTGATGTGTGAAGCAAAATTTGTGGTAAATCTTACAAAACTTGTTGAATTTTGGCCTTTCCTAGAGAGTGAGATGGCATGAAATGCAATGTATCCAATATTTTATATATGCCTCTAAATTTTCTACCTAAAATACTACATGTGTTTTTTCTTTCCAATTCAACTAATGACACTCAATATGGATATTTAAAGAAGTAGATATGAATATTTTAATTACATTACCTATCTGAGAATATTTTAAGACTAGTTCGAAACAATAACTTTCATAGCCCATATCTTAATGATTAGAGTGTAAAAAACCTTTGAATTTATGCCAAATATGACTGGACAAGTAATCTAATTCTTAAAAAAAAAATCATATTTGGAAGCTTCATTAGAGATATCTTATAGTGAAATATATATATATATATATATATATATATATATATATATATATATATATATATATTGTTTTCAAATTAATTTCAGGATTAGTCACAAACCTTAACTTCCATGGCCTATATCTTAGAGAGTATAATGAACTAGAGATTGAAATTTTAACCAGATGCACTCAATATGTTTTCTCAGTCATCACAAAGTTTTGTAATGTGAAATGTCAGAGATAAAAAGTTATAGCGAAAATTCCAAGATATATTCATTGAAGGAGAGAAGCCCTAAGATTGTATACTTTGATACAATATGTCATGAAAAAAACACCTTGAAAATGATAAAATTCCAATCAAAGAACAATCCACTTCAAGGGTGAAGCCTCCTTTTATAATGAACCAATGCACAAGAAAAGATGATACAATTCTAAAACTAGGCCTCCTTAGTATTTATATAGTAGACAAAGGATACAAATAAAATTTAATGGTCTAGTTGAGCACACTAATATAACAATAAAAATCTAACTCACTATCTGGGGATTTTCATGGGGAGTTATGCTTAACATGGGGCGTTATCTAGGGATTAACACCCTAGAAGGGCAGTGGCACAATCTACATGAATATAGAGATAGAAAAGGAGGTGAAGTACATCTAGTTTTGTAGGTTGATGGGGGGATGAGAGACTATAGGTTTCAGTGCTCTTGGAATTTGGTACCTTGGCTTCGACTAGTTTTGTGTTGGTTGCATGACCATAGTTGGGTTCTAGGGGAGCCTTTTCCCCAGTGGATTCATAGACGCAACTTGCCAGTGGTCCACTATTGAGAGTATCAGAGTAGTGAGGTTTATAGTTGGGTGGAATATCCGAGATCTACAACCTATTAGTGATTTTACTACAAGGAAAAGACCCTCTAGAGGATGTTTTTGAGGAAGCCCTTATAAAATTAGCCTAGATATCTCTTCATTGCAGAGTTATTTTTAAGTACTACAAAAAAAACGGTGCACTTCATACATACAATGCACCAGTGCATTTTATATAAAGCGCACCGGTGCGTACTATCAAATGGCACACCGAGACACTCGGCATTTCGGTGCTATTTACTAACGACGATGGCCAGTGCTGTTTATGTACAACGATGCGCTGGGATAGGGTTTTTATTCAAAGGAAGCATTGTGCACTCTGTGAAAACCGGCCCAGAGCATCTCAGTAATCCAACGCACCGTAAATAAGTGTGGTGCACCATTAATACAACTGCCCAGTGCGTCTCATATTCGAGCACACCAAAAAGGGTTAATTTAAAAAAAAATTACCAACCGTAAAAATTTCATTTTTACTTGTTACAGTGTTGTAGAGCTCTCAAACACTGATGTGACTTTTCCTTCTTTGAGGTGCCCTGCCATCAGTTCTCCCATTGCCCACGTCGCTTTCGTCCATTGCTCACTGTGTGAACTTCGAATTTTGCAAAACGATGGGCAAATTTGGTTTTTAGGATTCCGTTGCAAAGGTGCCTCCTCAATGCGCAAATGTGCAGGTAATCTACGTATTTCTCACCAAATTAAGATTTTAGCAGATTAACTTTTAAAATTGTGCTAAAATTCATTGTTTTTTTGAAAAAAAATGAAATCATGCGCGGTGCGTTTGAGCCGTTCGGCTCACACTGTTCCCGGTGATCCCTCTAAATTTATAGGTTGCGCCGCGAATGGTGTTAATGGAAAATGCACTGGGTGGTTAATGTGATAGACCAGTGTGGTACCAAGACAAAGTGCACTGCAATAATAATAAAATACTGAGGTGCATGTCAGTTTCCAGCTGCACCGATAATTTTTTTATTTGTTTTAAATTTACAATTTATTTACGATGGTGCGTTAGTTTATCGGGACACACCACATTATTTTTATTTGCGACGATGCATCAGTCAAACATACCACATTGGGGTAGTGTATTTGGTACCGCACTGCCAATGGTAAAATATTACAAATTGGTCGTACGTTGTGCTATAACAAACGCCCCGGGGCGGATATGTTTTGTCAACGCATCGCCTATAATATTTATTTAAGTAATAGTTTTTTGTTGTCACGGTACGTGAGGTTTACTAATGCGCACTGTGGACGGTGCTTGATATACATGTATGCACTGTTGGCGGTGCGTGACTGTTTTATGTGGCGAACATAATGTTTTATTTTTATTTTTATTTTTTCGATAAAATTTTCATTTATATATTTGTAAATATATTTGTCATTTAATAAAAAAATTTAGGTTTTATGTATGAGGTAGGCTGATGTATTTAATATGTGAATCATTCAACGACGTCAACAGAGAGAGGAAAGACAACAATAAGAGTAGAGGGATGACAATTATAACATGATACAACAATGGAAGGCAAGGGATAGGGAGAGACTTTTGTACCCTCACCCCATTATGCCAGCCACCCAATTTATCTTAAGGGAGGTAGGCCTCCTTAAGTTCTACGAGGAGGCTACATACCTGAAGGGGCACAATGGGTTATTAGGACAATTGATCTACTTATGGGATGTCCACTGACATGCATTTCGTGTCGGTCCTGACTAGTGGTACCGATCCACTAAGGAGGACATTTATTTTATTACTGGCCTATCCTGGAGAGGGGAGAATCTTCCCCAGTTCCCTGATGTCCCAGTCGGTTATGAAACATGGATTCAGTTGGTTTACTCCTAGAGATACATTAGGGATAATATACTTTATCCTGTAGATTTTCAGGTGTCTGATGGACAACTACGGATTGCTTCTTTTGGTCCAGAGGAGGTTAGGTTCCTATCAATATTACTAACCACCATTGCACATTATACTAGTGACGTGAAATGCATTAGTTTCCCTCTTTTATTTTATGTTGATTCTTTATTCCAGAGGCCATGACTTGTTAGATGGTTTGCCATTTTTTTATGGCAGTTTTGTATAGCCTTAGATAGATGTCGTTCTCAGGCACGTGGGAGGTTGACCTTCCCTTTTGTTTAAGAGTTGTTTTATTTTTGTTTTTTGAGAGGTTTCCGGAGACGAGGCCTACTTTTGTGCGTCAGCCTTGTAGGCTGATGATACAGGTACAAATGCACATGTGGGGCGAGATGATGCCCAAGAGGGGCCTGTCCGAGTATTCGACCAAGATTTCTAGTGATGCACTAGAGCTGCTAGCTAGTGTGGATGATCACATGTTCGTGATGGTGTCATGTCCTTACGCGGGTTCAGTTTGGCGACGGTGTACCAACTTCCTCTTCACACGGGATGCGCCACCAGAAGCTATAGGAAATATTAGTGTTTTCTTTAAATTAATATAGTTTTATTTTATTGTCTTAATTAATTAGAATAAAATTTATTCTAACATGTTCTTTAACTTGTTTTATTAAATTGTTTAATGAAATTGTCTAATTATTGTTGTGTACTATATATTTTGTAGATATTGGCACGTTCGTTGGGGACATGCCTCCACCCCCACCAGTTGATCCTGTAGACGACGAGGATATGGCAGAGGCCGCGGAGGGTGAGAGACCTCCTCGGGTGTAGATACCTACAGGCATGCAGCGTAGGGCAGACTTTCGATTCAGGATGGAGTTTGGTGACCGATTGTTTAGACTCTTGGTTGATGAGGGAGTCCGCCCTGCGACGATTAGAGAGATCCAGGCTGATCACACACTCACAGATCTCTGAAGGGACATGCCCCGCGATATGATGAGCCTTATGCGTCATATCGTTGGAGCTTCCGTGCTACTGATGGCTAGGAGGGATAGGCACCATGGAGATTTGCGACACAACGACTCATTAGATGATCATGATCATGAGGGGAGTGATCATTTTAGTACTCCACCTCCTCCTCCTTCACATCACAGAGATGAGCAGCCAACATCTAGTCCTGAGAAGGTATCTTTTGAGCAGACACCATCTCAATAGGCACCTCCTGAGCATACACCATTTGAGCAGGCACCTCTTGAGCAAGCACATTCATCTGAGCAGGCACCATCGACTGAGCATGCCTCCACTAGTTATATTATTGGTGTACCACTAGATATTTGACATTTATATGCAGTTCTATTAAAATTGTAATTGTATGTAAAATTGTAAAATTGGAATTGTAATTGTAATTGAATTGTGAAATTGTAAAATTGTAATTGTAATTGTATGTATTGTCATGATTAAATTTTATTAAAATTTGTAAATTTGTAAAATTGTAAAATTGTAAATTAATTGTCAAATTTGAACCATAACTACCGTAAAATTGAATCATCGTAAAATTGTAAAATGTATACTATACATATTGTTAAATTACCATAATTGTAAAATTGTAAATTTGTAAGAACATAAATAATTGTAAAATAATAAATCTAGAATAATATGAATTTTTGTAACATAATAAAGTTTAGAAAATAATGCAGATAAATTCATGTTTAGAATTATCATTATTTTATTATGATATTACATACCGAAAATAATAGTATACATTAATACATTTTTCAAAATTTTGAAGATATCATTCATATATATATATATATATATACATATATATAATAGGGTGCATTTATTTAAGTAATGATATAGTGAAAAACCATTTAAAGCAATCAAATAGTTGTATTATTTTATGAATTGACATAAAAACAGGAACTTGATACAATGCATTGCTTTCGAGATCAACATAATTGCAAATTATCAAGTGAAATGATTTTAACATTAACATAATGCAAACCATTTAATTCAAAATACATGTTATAATGTTTGGAAAAAAGAGTCTTAGTTATAAGGTTAAGTCCTCCTCTTCATAAAAACCCATCTTAAATAGTATAAATGATGAAATAACACATGTACCATACCACTCTCTATTCTCATCACCCTCATTATCTTCCATATTTTTTTTTTTACAAGAACGGTTATGAATTTATATTAGAACGTGGCCAAATGCCATCCAAGATTACAATATGTCGGGCCTAGCCCTTAGTCTTCTTGCCTTTGTCTGATCGTAGGTCCCAAGTTTTGGGAATCCACCATTTTTACACATGGCTAGAAATTCTATATTTGTTATTTTTCCTAGCTTATATAAACACACAAACGGTTGTAAAATAAGACGAAAAAACATTGCAGCTTTATGGGATGGAGTCCCACTCCTCAGTTTCGTCTATCAAAAGGGAGCCTGCTGAAAGCAACACCGCCTTGTTGGCTTCCGAATCTGCCTCTTTATTGTTTTCTCTCAAAACATGGAGAAAGCTTGCAGTTCGAAAAGCTTTCATCATGCTTCGAATTATTAAGATCGCTCTAGCCAGTCGAAGATCTGTAGGAAAGGAGTTCTCCACTAGAACTTTGATGATAGACTGAGAATCTCCTATGACACTTAAATCTGAAATACCGGTGGCCTTTGCTTGCTTAAGCCCCTGCAGAAGTGCCAAGGATTCAGCTTGGATGCTGGTTGAATGCCCGAGGCCCCAAGCATACTTAATCACTGTTTTTCCCTCCTTGTTCTTTATAATTCCTTCTGCCCCAGCGAGATCGGGATTGCCTTTCGCAGCCCCATCGAAGAATAAGCAGTGTCTGTCTTGTCTGGTGAGCAAGTCTGAAATTTCTTGCTTGTTTCCTCTGAATTGCCACTCTTTTATGTTCTTTTGCTGCCTTGTTTCATCAGAGAAATGAAGACCCATTGAGGCACCCCAATCTAGATCCTTTTGATTTAAGTTGGCTTCCGATAACTGTTCACCCAAGTTTTCTTTCCAGAGGTTTTTTACTTTGATGATGATGAGCTGAGGATTTAGTTTTTCATCTCTAAAAACTCTTCTGTTTCTCTCGAGCCAAATTTTCTAGCATATGAATTTTGGCAAGGAAAACCATGCTACTTTAAATCTTTCGTTTTTTGGAAGAGTTCCTGGATAACAGCTGTGCCAATTAGCAAATAAGTCTGAGATAGAGACAGGAATATTAAACTCTGTTTTCCAATAATTCAAAAGGATCTGCCAAATTGCTCTAGAATATTTACATTCCAGAATGATGTGCTGGGCACTCTCTTCCGTTTCGCAGCATAGGTGGCATCTGGATGGGCCTTGAAAGCCTTTTTTCTTAAGTTTGTCTTCTGTTAAGATCGCTTTATGGCAAAGCAGCCAGCAAAAGAAGTCGGCCTTTGGCAAAGATTTATGCTGCCACAGCGCCTTCCACACAGTTGGATCGGGGGCGACATAGGGACGCTCTTGTAAACACTTATACCCCTGCGCTACTGTGTAAATACCTGGACCGGATCCCCAGCCCCGAGCATCGAGTTTGCCTGAGTGTAGGGGCGATTTACCATGTAGCAGTGATAATAGGTGATGTCTGGCCTGCGCAAGCTCTGGAGGCACGGGAGGTAGGCGCCAGCGCTGCCAGATTCTGTCAGAGTACTGTGAGATGTCCCACAGTGTATTAAACCCAGCGCGATCCATCCACTGTCTCAGCGCTTGCAATGAGATATTCGATGCTAAGGGTGGATGCATCATTATACTATCATCCCAGATCTTGACGTTTTTACCATTGCCCGGTATCCAGAACGATTTGTCTTTGATGAGAGCCACTGCTTTGTGACAACGCTTAACCAAGTGCGTTCCTGTTGTGGGAAAAGGATTATCCAGAGATCTTTTTCTGTTTCCCATGAGATATTTTTTCCAGAGGGCTCTTTGCGCCCAGCCTGGGTGTGGAGCGATGATTCACCAATAGAGCTTGGCCCCCATGGCAATATTTTGAGAGCAGAGATCTTTGATGTTCAGTCCTCCTTCCATCAAAGGCATACAGATTTTCTCCCAACTGATCAGCGGAATTTTTCTGTCATTTAGTTTGCCACCTTTCCAGAAAAACTTGCGGATGTAGGCTTCCATTTTCTTTATGATGCCAGAGGGTGCTAGGAGCACAGAAAATTGGAATATGGGGAGACTGCTTAATACTGATTTGATTAGAACAAGTTTGCCTGCAAGGTTTAACCAAGAGAAGCCCCAGGCTTGAAATTTTGTCTTGAATTTGTCCAAAAGAGGGGCCCAATCTCTGTTATAAACCAGGTTGCGAAAGATGGGAAGACCCAAGTATATAAAGGAGGACCAGCTGAGGGTGGCAGCAAAGTCCAGAATTCTGGATATGACAGAGAGAGTGTGAGCAGAAATGTTCCAGCAGTAGGCTTTACATTTGCCTTTGTTTAGGCTGCTTCCTGTAGCATCACTGAAATCATCTAGAACTTCCTTAAACCTTATGGCAGATCGAGCTGTGGCAGCCCCCAACAGAAGGGTATCATCTGCGAAAAGAGTATGGTTTACATTTTTCACGCCTCTGGCTATATTAAGCCCCAAAATCTCCTGATCTTCCAATTTCTGATCTAGGAAGAAGCTTAGGGCAGAGACTTGGAGAACGAAAAGCAGCGGTGAGAGGGGGCAGCCTTGCCTGAGCCCTCTTGATGCTTTGAAGAAGCCAGCTGCTCTCCCATTCACCAAGGGGGCAATCCATGGGTCGACAATACTAGCTCGGATCCAATTTACAAAACCTAGTCCAAAGCCAAACTTTTTCAAAACTTCCCAAAGGAAACTTTGCCTAACACGGTCGAAGGCATTTGCCAGATCTAATTTAATTACCATACCCTTTTCTTTGCGAAGTTGACTCGAATGGATCGCCTCTTGCACCAGGATGTAGTTATCGACAATCTGTCTCCCCTGAACAAATCCTCCTTGATTCTCAGGTATGATCATTGGAAGGATGCCTGCTAGCCTGTTTGCTATTACCTTTGTGATTAATTTGTATCCAATGTTGCAGAGAGAGATTGGGCGAAACCGATTGAATTCTTTTGCACCCTTTTCCTTGGGAATAAGGGCAAGAAAGGCAGAATTAGTGCTGCCCCCAATTTTTTGGCAATTTTGTGATTTCAGGATCATCTTGAAGAGATCTTTCTCCACAATCTGCCAGCAAGTTTGGAGGAATCTGGCCGTGAAGCCATCCGGGCCTGGGGCCTTGTCAGGCTCCATACTGTCCAGGGCCTCTTTTATTTCTTGGATGGAGATATTTACTTCTAGCTGCTGATTAATAAAGGGGGAGATCCTTGAAGGTATCGCCTCCAAAAATTTGGAATTTGGATCAGACTCTCCCTCTTCTTTGTAGAGATTTTGGAAGTGGTTGAAGGCTGCCTTCTTTATGCTCTCATTGTCTTTGTGGATCAAATTGCCATCTTTAATTTCTGCTATAGAATTAAAAATTTTCCTTGCTTGAGCTTGTTTATGGAAGAAGGCAGAATTTCTATCACCCGCTTTGAGCCATAAACTCCTGGATTTTTGTCTCCAATGCTCTTCCTCTGAGAGGCAGGCTTTGTGGTAGATTTGTTGAAGCACCTCCTCCTTGTCTAAAACTTCAGCGGTGATTTCTACATCCTCACTTTGGGCTTGATGCTGAATAAGATTGTCTTGGGCCTGCTTTCTCTCTTGAGCAGGGGTGGGAAGAGCTTTGGCCCATGTTTTGAGGGCAGCTTTTAACCTTCTAAGCTTTTCTTCCCATATGAAGAAGGGAGAACCCTTCACTGGCATTTTCCAACTGTCTTGAACCAAGTTAATAAACTCGGGCTCCTTAACCCAAAGAGCGTTGAACCTGAAAGGGATGGGACCCAGATCCTTGGGTCCTGACATCTCTAACATAATGGGTTTATGATCTGAGACACTGCAAGGAAGGATGTGTAACCTGGATTCTAATCCAAGCAAAAGAAAAGAACTCTGCACCAAACATCTATCAAGTCTAGCAGCAATATGACTAGGGCCTATTCTTTTATTGGTCCAGGTGTACTTACCGTTATCTGGAGGGATATCGAGCAGGTCCCAGTCCTGCATGAGGTCTTCCACCCACTCCCTTGCTGGGTCCCTTACGATTGTGCCTCCTCGCTTTTCCACCGAGCGTAGGGTAATGTTTAGGTCACCTGCAATAATGAGGTTTCCCAGGTTCTCAGTCTCCGCCAGTTGTCTAATAGAGTCCCAGCACTCCCTTTTCTCGCCTATATTATTAGGAACATAGACATTGAACAGGTAGATAGCCTCCCTTGTTTCTACCGAGTGTAGCTTCAAGAATAGCCAATGGCTGTTGTGCACCTCTGAGACCAGTCTGAACTTGAGGGGGTTCCAGAGAGAGCCCAAACCCCCAGAGGCTCCCCTTGATGATACTGCTAGTCCGCTGCTTCCCTTCCAAAACTTTTTGCTGATTTGGAGGAACTCCTTGTCCTCCATTTTAGTCTCCTGAATCAGAAGAATGTCCGGGGTTTCTCTTCTTATTAGACTTCTTATTGCTTCTTCTTTTACTTTACTCCCCATTCCTCTGCAGTTCCAGGAGATGGTCTTCATCATTTATTTCTTTGATGGGAGGCTCCCCTGGAGCCATGAGCTTGATTTTTAACCGTTTTCGTATTCTTGCTGAGGAGTTTTTCCAACGTGGGCTGACTACCTTGGAGTTTGTCTTTGTAGGTTTCCTGATCTCTCTTTTCTCTTGCAGATTTCCGGCCCCTTGCAGATCTTCTGACCGAAGTCTGCGTGTCTCCGATTTCTGCATCTTCCTCGGACTCTTCTGAGTCATGTTCCTCCTCAGAGGCTTCTGTTTGCTTTTCTTTGTCCCTTGCCATGATGCTCTCTTCGGGTCTTGTTCCTGTTGAGGTCGATTTTTCTGCTGGTTTGACGGGCTTCTCCTCTTCCCTGGGGACTTCTTCCGCAGAGCTTAGGATCTCGTACCTATTTTCTTGACTTCTTGACGAGGATACATTTTGGGCAGCGGCAGGTTGAGATCCTTGTGCCCCGGATTTCTTGTGGTTTGTCTTTGGCCTTTTGACTTGGTTCCATCCTTCCTCCTTTCCTTTTTCTGAATCGCTTTTATTCGGGCATCCTCTAGGAAAATGGCCGTATATGTGACATTTGCGACATTTGAAAGGGAGCTGTTCGTAGTCCAGGACTTGAACATGCGTCCAGCTTCCAACCTTTAGTTTGATGGCCTCCGGAAGACCCACCTCAAGATCTACCTCGACACAGATCCGGGCGCAATCATATTGATCGTTGTTGTTGGCTCTGTCTATGAATTTGCCCAATGAGTTGCCAATATGTTTGAGGGAGTCCCAATTCCAACAGTGTACCGGAAGGTTGGGGAGCCTAACACAAACGGGGACAGCCGACGGTACGTCCACAGCCGGATCAAAGTCTGGGGTCCATTTGTTGAGGTAGAGACCCTGAGGTCCCATGAAATAGGGTCCATTCCTGAAGATCAGGTCTTTATCCTCCTTGGTGTTGAATTCGAACAGGAAGTAGCCTCTTCCTAGAAAGTACGAAGTGACTTTATTCTTGATCAGCGGAATCCAATTCCTGACGACCCAGTTTTCGGTTGATTTAGGAGAGGGCCAGAGACCCGTAAATTGACCCACCAGGGCACGATCTGCTAGAGACAAGGCAACCTGGATCGGTCCCTCAGGAGGTAGGTTTACCTCTGGTACATCATCGAGCTTCTTAACGAACTTTGATGCGTCAGGCTTCTTCTTCTTAGGCAACGCAGCAATCAAAGAAGAGAAAGCGGCAGAGTCATCCAGAGGAGAAGACTGAGAGGGCCCGAGAGGCGAGCCTTGGGTCTCCATAGTCCGGATCAGAAACTCACTTTTCCTGCTCTAGACAAGAGAGGCATTTCCGAGACCCGAGCGGTCGAGAACCAAGCGCGACTAAGGATAAGACGCGGTCCGACAGGCCAGCGAGCCACGGATCGAGCGGCTGCAGAGAGGCCGAGAGGCGGGATCGAGTGCACCGGAGGATGGATCTAATGCGGTCTTGGGCAGATCGGCGCCGCTCCGAGAAACCGTGAGGGCCGAAGGCTGCGACACGGAGGGCGTGAGCAGCACTCGTGGGTGGGCTGCGCGGACTGGCAGGCGCAGAGCAAGAGTTTTCAATGGTTATGTTTTTATCTTCCATATTGCTTGGCATGATAATACTAGTACTTTCTCAAAATTTTTTCCAGTCTAGGGTCATGTCTCAATACGAACCACCAATCTATCCAACACATATAGGTAAAAAAACTCACCCAGCACGGTTTTGGGGAAAACATAGTTCATAGCTTCATCACAACTTTCTAAGGATTGATACATATCACCCTACTATCGTGATCTTCCTTCGGTTAACCAAGTCAAAAGTGTCCCACCACTTGCACCTAAAAATAAAACATTGGAAAGAAGAAGTCCACTTCAATGATGTCTTGTATCTTTGTGACGTAACCTAATGTCCCTCGTACTAGGTTTGATTACAGTGACTGGCTTTCCGAATGGTTGATTTGGAAAACTTACCTTCCACTCCATATTCTTGTGTCATGTGTCACATCATCGACATTTTTTGTGCAAATATGGTGTCCATATGCCCACATAGATGGGAACAAATGCACCTATAAGGGTAAAAAAAACATAGTGTCATGTGTTTAATAACAGGCGGTAAAATATATAAAATATATTTGTTACATTTCAAAGGTGCATTATTAAGTTTAAAATGTAAATAAATAGATTATTACTGAGTGGGTGCACCCAACCCCTACGTTTAGCACATCCTCTTCAGCACGTAGGTAACGATCGGTTGCACTGTATTTCTCTCGGACTTGGACAACAACCCAATCGTTGGGGCATATTTTTGGCATATTTTCTTTTAAATGATCGGGATAAGGCACACTTCTATCATTAAACCGTATGAATTATTTCCTGTCACTATCCCATTTCATCCTCTTTTGTTCGTACAATGTGACCCACAACTGTGTCGCTTCGAAATTGTAAAGAACAAATTTATTGATTACTTCAATTTATGCATTCACTGATGAAATCAAACCAACATATAGTACAAATGGGATCAAAATATACATTACATCGAAGTTCAACATGAATACTTACTTTGTGTAAATTTGACAAATTATAAGTCACTCTTTGTCAAGCGCCTTTTTCCATTCGTTTTGACCAGCTCCCCTTCTCTTTTGTCTTCATCCCTTTCATCGTCCCAAATCACTGCACCTATTATGTTGTCGATTTTCTTGATGTACTCATTTTAATAATAGAAAGACTCATACGATATGTACCCCTCGACCATAGACCCCTCAGGTTTTTCCCTTTATCGAACAAAACCTTCCAATTTCTTCATGTACCTCTCTAAGATGAACATCCAACGACAATAAACCACCCCAACTAATTCAACCTCATTTACTAGGTGGATTAGAAGATGAACCTGCAAATCCATGAAACTCTCCGACAATTCCTTCTCAAACATACAAACAATCTCAACTATCTCTTGATGCCACTATGGAATTGTAGCCACATGAATCTCCTTTGACGTGATCCAACGTACAAATGCAGATAATTTAGATATGGCACGTCCTAGGTCTTGTGCGAATTCATGTTTCACACACCCATGCATGAACAAAGGATAATGCCACTGCAAAGTTATAAACACATGCAATAATATACAAAATTAGTTATGTGTTATGAAACCTGCATGGGATAAAATTTATTAATATAACAAATAATAAAATCATGCTTTTGACATTATACATACTCTTAGAAGATTCAAATGGTCATGTGATTTCAACCCCGACAAATGGTCATCCATGGTGAAGAAGAGTCGTAGTGAAGACCTATATGAAGATGGCGCCCTCACACCCATTATAAATTCCTTTGCCAAAGAAAGATCATATTTTTTTAAAATCCATGGGACATCACCTTCTTTGAAATACCATGAATTAGAGGGACCATGACCTGCCTCTGATCCTGTACTTTCTAATCGTCTTGGCCAATGTTTATTTTTAATTTTTGAAGTAACAAGATCTTTCCTAATAGCCAATGTGCCACTTTGTTTCGATGATATGTGCCTCCATAAAGAAGATGAAACATTTTTAAATATATGCATGGGATATAATAAGTAGGTAATATTAAGATGCTCCCAATATGGGAGGTTATAAAAGATAGATTTCCTTTTCATCCCAATGGGAAATTTCTCAACATAGATGTTGAAGAATTCTAGATCATCGAACATAGGCTCCCCATTTGAATCAAACATTTATATGAACTCCTTCTCCTTCTCGCTCTCATATGCTGTAAGACATTCAGACGGTGTCGTTGTTGGAGGCCTTTGGGTTCTCTCTCCTTTACCATTGAAAGCGGATGCTTCTCTTATGTAAGGGTGTTCTTTTGAGAGGAATACCTTGGAGCACTCATACACTGGATTTTGTAGGTCATTGGACCATCTAGATTTAGGAGAAGGTCCACAACATTTACATCCAAAATAGCTTTTGTTACGAGACCTACAAGATTATTGTATACAATATATATGCATGGCACGTTAAAGAATATCATGAAGATCAGAACAATTACAACAAATTAAATAACTAATATGCAAAAGAATATTGTTACGTATATAAACAAATCAATAAACATGTAATTTACCAGAGAAAAATTCTAAACCTGGATAATCATGTGTCATGTAAGCACATACGCCATACAACGTAAATCTCCTCTTTGCTGCGATGGGTCTTGATACATCATATACATATATCTCATCCCATAATTCCTTCAATTCATCTACCAGTGATTGTAAGTAGACATCTATATTCTTCACTTGTCTTCTACCAGGGATTATGAGAGCCAACATAAGATGTTCATTCTTCACGGACAACCATGGGGGGATATTGTTATTAATCACTACTCTAGGCCAAACATAATATTTGGTGTTCTGGAGGGAATGTGGGTTGACACCATCCATGGCTATGCTGAGTCGTAGACTTTTTACTTCATCCTTGAATTTTTGGAGCCATGTATCCTCTATATGCTTCATGGCTATTGAATCTGTTGGGATTCAGAGAACTCCCAGCTCACTTTTGTGTGAGGCATGCCATCCCTGTAACATAGGTAATTTTTTGCAATGAAATAGCCTTTAAATCCTTGGGATTATAGGCACGTGCCTCAATATCTTAAAAGGAGGACCACATGATTTATCCTTCTTTTTTGATTTATCATACCTATCATGCCCACATTCAGACATATCTCTTTGTCTACATATTATCCTCTATATAGAATACAATCATTTGGACATGCATGATATGATATGTACTCAACACCCAACATTTTCAACAATTTCTTTGCCTCTTCACAGCTACTGGGAAAGACATTATCACTCGAAAGAACCTTATCTTTGAATAACATGTAGTTGGTGATCATGGAAAATATTAAATGTATATTAATGTTGATATAATTATTAACGTTCATAAAATTGACCATTTGTAATGTTCATTGTGTGATTATATTTCTCAAAATATAAGGGAGGACTTTATGGTCACTTACCTCAAAATTTACGAGAAACATGCATTCGACAAGCCAAAATTTTCTTTCAAGTTGTATAGTAACACTTTTTTCCCCAATTGGGTAGACTTTACCTAACCACCAGGTCCAAAGAGAGGGGTGGTGGAAGAAGATTTAAGGCTTTCGAAAAAGGTATCAGCGATATTGATCCAAATCTTGGGGGGAGGCCCCCAAGATCTAAAAAATTTAAATGGATCTGAAAAGATCTGCAAAATTAGAATGCCAGAAAAAAAGAAGAAGAACATACTAGAAATAAAACCACAAAGAAACTTGTTTTATTAAGACAAAGAATAATTGTAGAAGCTACATTGTGGTGGAAAATCTGTCCTTTTACAAAATGAGGCTTGTTATTTATAGTCTTTTTTTGAGTTACAATACCATGGGTCAATACCATGGGTAGATACCACTTACAATACTATGGGTAAATTCCATGTGTGGATGAATACCATGGGTGGATACATACCATGGGTGAATGAATATTATGGATAGATGTCACTTATAATACCATGGGTGAATAAATACAATGGGTGGATGAATACCATGGGCCAATGACATTTACAATACCATGGGTGAATTCCATGGGTGGATGGGTAACATGGGTGGATGAATACCATGGGTGGATGCCATTTTCCATTCAGATCATTCCTCCCTCCTTAAGAAGCAATGGTCCCCATTGCGTGAAGTTCCCTCTTGAGAAGCCTTTGTTGAATATGAAGAGCCACTGAAGTGAAGGGTTTTGTGTAGTTAACCCATAACCGTGATGAACGAAGATCCGAGGATAGAGATACCCTGTAATGTTTGTGACCAACTGTGATATTGACAGTGTGCGGCCTAACAAATGGACTTCTATGAAGTGTGGGTTTGTGGATGAACCAAAACCATGACAAACGAAGATTTGAGGATAGAGATATCCTGTAATGCTTGTGACCAACTGTGTTACTAACAGTATGCGGCCTAGCAAATGGACTTCAATGAGAAGGATTTTGTGCGGTTGACCCATAACCGTGATGTTGATTGTTGATGAAGTAGCAGGTGCCTACATATCTTGGAGTGGGAGGGCATGTCTCCAAATAACCTAAGCCGAATGCTGCTATGTTGAAACTGATGAATGTGAAGCAGGTGCCTACTAAAGCGGGGTGGGAGGGCACGTCTCCAAAGGGAACCCACTCCGAATGCTGCTCCAAATTTAAAATGAGCATAACTCAGTCAATATAACTTGGAATATTTATTATAACCTATTTTTGGAAATGGAATGATCATTTTTCATCTTCCCATGTGTTTGAAACCACTATCTGGAGACTCTAGGCTCTCAGATTTGCGCTGGAACTCTCTCGCTGTCACAAAATTTCTGAAAAAATAGCTGATTTTAAATCAATGATAGCTCCCACATATGGACTCCGATTCTATCGATTTGTTTTTTAAATTGGGTGATTTTTCAAGGGGAGCTCAAATCTATAGCCATATCTTTGAATTTTCGCACTAAAAACTGTGAAAAATGATAGGAGAGTTGCCGTCCATGAATTGTCATCCGAACATTTTTTGCAACACTGTTGATTTAGAATCAGCGATATCTCTCTCATCCGAACTCCAATTCGGTGGTTTTTTTTTTTTAATTTGGGTATTTTTTTGCAAAGAATCCAGTTCTGGTCTTCAATTTTGTAAAATTTTCACCAAAATTTCTAGATATGATCTTCAAACTCGCCGCCAAGAAATTCATGGAGTTTGTTGAAGATTGCTGCAAAAAATTGAAACTGAAATATGCTTCAAACCCTCATTCTCATGGATTCGTAGCCTGAATCTGATACCACTGATCTAGAATTTGGGGGGAGGCCCCCAATATCTAAAAAATTGAAATGGATCTGACAATATTTGCAAAATTAGAATGCTAGAAAAAAAAAAAAGAGAGAACATACTGCAAATAAAACCACAAAGAAACTAGTTTTTTAAAACAGAGAATAATTGTAGAAGCTACATTGTTGTGGACAATCTGTCTTTTTACAAAGTGAGGCTTGTTATTTATAGCCTTTTTCTGAGTTACAATACCATGGGTCAATACCATGGGTAGATACCACTTACAATACCATGGGTAAATTCCATGTGTGGATGAATACCATGGGTGGATATATACCATGGGTGAATAAATATCATAGATAGATGTCACTTATAATACCATGGGTGAGTAAATACAATGGGTGGATGAATACCATGGGTTAATGACATTTACAATACCATGGGTAAATTCCATGGGTGGATGGATAACATGGGTAGATGAATACCATGGGTGGATGCCATTTTCCAGGCCCCCAAGATCTAAAAAATTGAAATGGATCTAACAAGATCTTCAAAATTAGAATGCCAAAAATAAAATAAAACATACTGCAAATAAAACCACAAAGAAAATTGTTTTATTAAAACAGAGAATAACTGTAGAAGCTACATTGTGGTGGAAAATCTGTCCTTTTACAAAGTGAGGCTTGTTATTTATAGCCTTTTTTTGAGTTACAATACCATGGGTAGATACCACTTACAATACCATGGGTAAATTCCATGTGTGGATGAATACCATGGGTGGATACATACCATGGGTGAATGAATTTCATGGATATATGTCATTTACAATACCGTGGGTGAATAAATACAATGGGTGGATGAATACCATGGGTCAATGACATTTACAATACCATGGGTAAATTCCATGGATGGATGGATAACATGGGTAGATGAATACCATGGGTGGATTCCATTTTCCAGGCCCCCAAGATCTAGAAAATTGAAATGGATCTAACAAGATCTGCAAAATTAGAATGCCAAAAATAAAAGAGAACATACTGCAAATAGAACCACAAAGAAACTTGTTTTATTAAAACAGAGAATAACTATATAAGCTACATTGTGGTGGACAATCTGTCCTTTTACAAAGTGAGGCTTGTTATTTATAGTATTTTTATGAGTTACAATACCATGGGTCAATACCATGGGTAGATACCACTTACAATACCATGGGTAAATTCTATGTGTGGATGAATACCATGGGTGGATACATACCATGGGTGAATGAATATCATGGATAGATGTCACTTACAATACCATAGGTGAATAAATACAATGGGTGGATGAATACCATGGGTCAATGACATTTACAATACCATGGGTAAATTCCATGGGTGGATGGATAACATGGGTAGATGAATACCATGGGTGGATGCCATTTTCCATTCAGATCAGATATTAGCATATCCCCTAGCTGATCATTGTTATGGAATGCATTTAACAACATTGTCTCTATGGCAGTCATATCCCTTAAGTAATCATCCATACCAACCTCTATTTGATTGCCTCCATTGCCAACTTGTGTAGAATTACTATTGTTGTAGTTATTCATAATTGGTGAATCTGGATGTAGTGGGAATTGAATAGGTGGTTGATTCAACCATTCTTGGTATCATTCCTCTCTGATTTTTTCTCTTAATTCAACCTTCTCTCGATTTGACATTGTCGTGGGGTGCAACAGAAGATGGTAGGTAGGTCCCTCATCATCACTAGAATCCTAATAATTTCACAAAATATATTTGAACATGATTAGTACAAAATCTATGATATCAATTAGTAAGCACGTCGACAATGCATAATTAATTGGATTGACATTGAAATAATTACATTAATATACCAAATAATTATTATTACCATCATTGTCCCAGTATTGTGGCTAGAAGATGCAATGTTACAATTGGCAAGATGAAGCAGTTGTCCATTTTCATCTACCAAATACACCTTCTGGTATGTTGTTCCTGATAAGAGCTTCTGATGTTTTGAAGTTGTTTGAATATTTTGTGCATCTGAACTCAATTCTAAATCTGCATGAACTTGCAAATTTTTATACATTAATTTTATTAAGCTGATTGACATGGATAAAAAACATAAATTCAATTATATAATGAAAATATAAATAAAATCTGAAGTAAATATTACGTCTCGAGATGGATAGGGAGAACTCCGTGATGAACTTTGAGAAATATTATGGAACGAGCTAGATTTTGAAGAATTGTCCATTCGATATAATTATGATATTTTCTCCCTGCATTTGAGAAAAATCAACAATAAATTTTGGTGTACACAGCTAAAAGTAATTTTGGTGCCTTAAAAATGGACTTATTGTTATCGGTGCTAATGTACAGTTAATCGCATCGATGCATTTTAGTTATTACACATTGGTGTTGTGTTATAAATTGATGCACCGATGTCGAATAGTTGCAAATAAAAAAAGAGCAAATTTATTGAAAAAAGGTGGTAAATTGAAAAACTTGAGGTAAATTATTTTTCGAAAATCTAATTTCATAAAATAATTCTTTAAATAGTAAAATATTTTCATTATTTCATTATTTTTGCAAAAAAAATTAGGGAGAGATTTGCATGAGAGACATACCTAGATTAAGAGAGCATGAACGCAGTGTGGAGTAGCAAAATACTTTCGAATAGAACTATTCAGATAATCAGAATTCCAAATCTCTGGTGATTCAAACCCTGTAGCATATAATTTCAAACCATCTCGTGATTAAATTTTACTGTAATAATTGTTTTTTTTACATTTTATGTTTGATGTAATACATGGTAAGTAAAAAAAATTAAATTTTACTGTTCATTTTCATAAGAAAAATAATAATAATAATAATAATAATAATAAAATAAAATAAAATCAATAATAAAAAATGAAAAGTAAAAATCCATTCTTATGTTAAACCCTTGATTGTTTTTTTTCTACCCTTGCTTCTTCCTATTTCCATGACTTCAAAATTAGGGCTTTTAATTTTAGATTTATAGGGTTTTTATTACTATATATATAGAGGCCTATGGAATCTAACCCACGAGATGACTTGCAGAGTCGGATTCCAACCCATGTCGGCCCTTGCGTGAATTTCAAATATATATATATATATATATATATATATATATATATATATATATATATATATATATAATCAGTGTGCCCTATGTAAAAAACGCACTGGTGTACTATTTTATCACTGTGCATCGTACACGTAATATTTGATAAAAACAATTTAAAAACATTTTTTTAAAAATCTGTGCGCCCTGTGTAAAATAGAGTACTAGTGTGCTATTTCATTATAGCGCACTACACGTGTTAATCGGTGCACCGTTTAACATATAATGCACCAGGTCTCCTTGTTGATAGAAAGCACCTTACAGTAGCCCCCTGTTTTCTCGGTGTATTTATAAGAACATGCCACACCGCCTTCTCCACGACATCATATGCTACAAAAACTAACACGAGGATTTTTATTAATTTATCTGTGTTAATCGGTGCACTGGTTAACATATAACGCACCGATTCTCCTTGTTGGTAGAGAGCACCGTACGATGTTTCTACTGTTTTTGTGGTGCATTACAAGAACATGTCGCACTGACGTCGGTGCGTACTACTTGAAAGGCACACCATTTTCTTGTTTTTTTTTACCTGAAAATTTTGATCTATTTATAAAATATATTAATGAATGGTATGGTACATGTTTCATTTTGATAAATAAATGGCTGACAAGAGATCAAGCAATAAAAATACTGATAGCACATCGAGAAAAGAAAAAAATGCAAGTTCTTTGTAAATTCCTTACAAAAATTATTATTTTTGAACTATATGTAAGTTTAACTAATATGTATTGTTTACTGTGTATCACACATAGCCACAAAATGATGAAGCTCGATAATATTATTTTTGATATAGGACCAGAAGAGCATAAAAGCTTGATGGAAAAACTGTAAAAAGATGAATCAGGTGAATGAAAAAATACTATCGATCCAATATGATTTTCTTTTTATAATTTTCATTCATAATATACTTTAAAATATTAGATAACATGTTTCAAACAATATATTAATTCACATATGTTTAATGTTCTACAAGGACCAACAACTCAGAAAAATGAATGTTTTTCTAAGAAAAGAAAAAAAATAGAACATGCAAATGAAAATGAATTGCTCCCTAGCTCATTTGGAGTGGTGTTGGAGGTTAACGAAAGGGGGAAAAACGTTTACAAAACTTTGAGGGATCTAATGGAATGAATGTATAGACGTTATTTCCACTTGCAATACAAAAATCAATTCAATGATTCTAAGAACCAAATTTTATCGAAACTGTAGGATGAGTTTCCAGAGAATTGGTCAATGAGACATGTTAGACTTTTAATAGCAAAAACATACAAAAGAAGAAGAAGAAGGAATGAAAAAGTAATATTCCTTTAAATGTTTTTCTATAATTATATGTATATATTAATAGAAAGTAATCATTTTTAAATATCACTTTTGTTATATTTACTTTTCATATATCAATATAAAGATCAAATAGTTTATTGTCATGTTAAATTTTCAGAAAGATTGTGAAAATCTCATAGGATGAATGAGTTGATATCAGAAATATGCTAATAGGAATGTCCAAAAAGGTGTACAAGGAGATGGTCAAAGAAATGGACATAATTTCATCGCATGAGAAGCCATCTCAACAACAACGTGCTTCAAATGTAATATGTAATCATTGAATTTTTCGATTAGGTACAATTAATAAAAAATTTAGCAATAAAAATTAATTTTGAAGTATTTTTTGCAGAAAAGAAAAGAAAATGGAACCCATTCAGCACATAAAACAGGACGACAAGAAAGAAAAGGGTTGATATCTAAGTTTGTGAGTAATTGTTACTTCCTTATAATAACTTAACTAGATTTCATTTTTGTATATTTTAAGTTATTTTACAACAATCATCATTGAATGTCTTCAAACAGGTGCTAACTTAGAAAGAAGAACCATCAAACGAATTGATTGACATTAGGTTAAATATGGGTTGTCAGTATTTGTTGGCATATCAGAAATTGATTGTGGAATTTGTAAGCATCTATCACTCTTGTTTTACTTAGCTTTATCTATAATTAATAGAACAAAAAAATATTTTATATTAAATATATGATTTGTTATGGGGTATAGAACTTGCAGGAAACAAAGTATGGAACTACGCCAACAAATGAAATGTTGAAAGATGGCATGAAATTTGGTTTTTGAAAGAATGTGTATAGTTCATGAGTCAATTCTTGCTATGGTACGTCATTTCTTTTCGATTTACATTGATGTTATTATTTAATATTACAATTTTCATTATTCTCACCATTGTATATACACTCATTACAATTTATTTTTATTTTTGTAGATGGAAGGTGAAGAAGAAGAAAACAATCAACACTGTGAACAAAACATTCCTCAAAATAACCCAAGTTATGGAAGTAGCTCGAGCAGTGACAACAGTTCAAGCAAACAATGATGATCAATATGTTTGGATATCATAGCAAGGCGTTGTTTTTTTTGAAATATTTGTCAATGAAATCAGACATTTTGTTTCATGTAATGGACAAAGTGTTCCAATTGAAAGACAGAGGGATACCATTAATTGTCCCATTTTGTATGATAAATATGTCTTATGCACACACACACACACACACATATATATACATTTTAATTTATTCTATTACGTTCTCCATTGTCGCTGTGAAATGTAACACCACTGATTAAATATATGGATGATTAAATATTATAACGAAGAGATGTGAAATATGATGATATGATATAACAAATTAATCCAAACATCACATTCAAATTCACTAATAAAAATTTAATTGATATGAATATTGTTATAATATATGTGTCGACTTTTGATGAATAATGAATTTTAAAAAATCACAATAATTGCACTGTCATAGGTCGATGTTTCTAAAAAATACAAAATGAACACCGATGCATGTTAGTTATTGTGTATCGGTGTGTTTGTATGATAATGCACACCGGTTCATTTCAACCAATGGGAACCACACAAATACCAATGCCAATTAGAATGCTCGGTGCATTTGTGTGATACTGTGATCTGGTGCATTTATGTGAGACTGCTCACCGGTGAGTTGATACGATATATGGGCACTGCACAAATACCAATGCCAATTAGAATGCTCGGTGCATTTGTGTGATACTGTGCGACGATGTGTTTGTATAATACTACGCATCGGTGCATTGATACGATCTATGGGCACCACCCAAATATCAATACCAATTAGAACGACAAGGTGTGTTGTATCACCTACAGTGCGCCCGGTGCGGTTTTAGACCTTAATGGCCCAGTGCATGCACCTTCAATTGCCCCAAGGCAACTGTCTGGCTGACACGCACCAGGACTAAACGTCCAAGGGAATCCTAATTTTTTTTTTTGTCCTGATGCTTGGTAGGTTTACAATACTGGTGCGTTCACTATAAAACGTACCGATGCGTTGACACCTGATTAGCGAACCGGTGAGAAAAAAATCTGTAACAACCTCCGACCGCCTAATTTTTTTTATTTATGTTGAAATTTCATTAGAAGCTTTGCCAAAACCTCTGTTACCGAAAAAATATGTTGTAGAAAATGTTTTTTTGACAATTTTGGCCAATTTTATAACACTAAAAACCTTCATTACAACCTCCGCTAGAGGGTCTTTTCCTTGTAGTGAAAAAGAAGGGTGAGAATGATCTCTAGGATATATTTCTTATATAAATGACCACCCACAGGATTAGGGTTATGGTTTTGGGTACACATGCCTAAAATCAAGGAGCCAATCCTAGATGACTGACACATGTAATATCATCAAATTAGAAACACACACTATCAATTAGAAGTGTGAATGGTTGTCCTTGGGGAGTGCGCACTTCCTATTTTATAGGAGTGTGTGGTTGAATTGCTCTGTGAACTGTGCAGTTTGTCAGCGCAGTGGATTGTGAAATTTTCTCTCACACTTGATTGCACAAATCACTGTCAGTAGGCATTGCAATTTTTTCTCTCACAACTGGTTATGCAGTTGCCTACATTAAGGGATTGCAAAGTTCACTTTGAAAAGGGGTCATTAGGGGAATTTTGAGGTATAAAATGGGCCTCCTAAAGAAATTATAAAACAATAGTGGAAATAATAAAATAAGATTAGATTACATCGTTAAATTTTAGAGGGAAAAAAGAAAAAAACTACCTTTTCAACAACTATTTTCAACTTATCTCCCTATGTGTTTACTCAAATTTCAAGTGGGGACACTCATTGGATGCATAATTTTATTTCTCATCCAAGGAATACCCATGTTGCATGCTTTCGATCGACCCTGCTACACGAAAAATGAGAAATACATGAAAAACATGATTGCGATAATGCTTTTTCATGTATTTCTCATTTTTCATGTATCAGGGTCCATCGAAAGTATGCAACATGAGTAATCATTGGATGAGGAATTAAATTTTGCATCCAATGAGTACTCCCGCTTGAAATTTGAGTAAAACCTCAGGGAGATATGTTTAAAATACAAGTTGAAAAAGTAGTTTTATTATTTTATTATTTTTTAATCTTTTTACTTTTTTACCCCAAAAAGGGTGAATCATCCCCCATGGTTGGCATCATCATCTTGAATCCTATTGGTTCTTATAAATTTTATTTTGGTTGTACATTTTTCTACGAGGCCCATTTTAGACCTCAAAAGTTCTCTAATATTTGCAGTTCACTCTGATAGTGGATTACACAATCCCTCAAAGCGAGACATGAAATCTGTGTCATCAATCTAAGAGTTAGCTTGTTTTCACAAAAGGTGATTTTTGGAATCTAAGCTTCTGTGATCCATAATATAAATTTGTAGAAATTCTTTCGGTAGTAATCACATGCAAAAGAACGAGGTCAAGTAGGGTGATTTGTCTATCCTCAAAATTTGTGCCACTATTTTCGATAAGAATTGACTACCATCAAGAATTTCCCAGTAGTTGTTAGAAAGAAAACACAATTAAGATATTACAAGATTAATGCAACACCTCTTCCCACATCTACCCAAGTAACCGGTCAAGTAGGGTAAACATGCGACGAGAGGCTACTAATATGAGATTCAACCTCCTAGATGACCTTAAGGAATTTAAACTAATGGAAACAAGACAAACACACCTTGCACAACATGAAAAACATCCTCAAGAGGTAACCCAACCTTCTAGGCCCCTGAACCCTGAGGGAGACTGAATTTTTGACCAATTTGAGCCTTAGCCACGGGCATGACAAGGAAAGGTAGTCGTTAAAGGCCTATAGTTGTGGGCATGCCAAGGCAAGGTAGCATCCAGGGCCCAATTTGGTCAGTTTTTTACCTGCAACTTGGGGATTTATGCCTTATTTTCATCCCTAGAGCCCAGGTCACTGCCCATAACTTCATGAAACTTTAGGATATGATAAATAACTTTAAAAAAATGTACATAATCAATCAAATGATCAAAAACTCATCTAAACCCCTCTTAGATCTGAAGGGAATTTCGTAAAACATGTCACAAACATTGCATCTATAGGTGTAAACAATAGATTTAAAGATAAGGGTCTCATACTTATTTGAGAATCGCTAAGAATAATTTATCCCTTACATGATAAGCTGCAATAGAATCTATCTGACCATAGATACATTGTGCATTCATTTACAAGTAAAAACATGGATAGAGACATATATCATTACTGATAAAATACATGCTTATAACAAACATAATAATAACAAAAATACCATGCATATAACAACAATAGAATCCACATAATTACCAGTACATTTTCATACCAAATACCAAAGGAATGAGCTCTTCATTACTGAATGTAAAAACCAACCGGAGATGAGACTTCCACGTTCCAACTGACCATAGATTGGCTAAGCCAAATATCTCTTCATCCAATCACCCCCGTGCCATATTCCAAGAATGAATGTGGGACTCATAACCAATCGAAAAGAAAGCAAACAAGCATGGATGTTACCGGAATTCTCTACCTACGTTGTGAGGAATTTGAGTGCCTCCTAGTCTTACAGGCTTTACTGTAACCCACAATCTGATCCAAGGGTCACAAGGTCCTACATCGAGACCATCTCTCCAGGCTTTACCGTACATCCCATGTTAGGACTACTACGCCCAATGGATAGAAATACGCCTATTGGATTTATCGTATATCCTGCCATTCACTGGCAAGGATTCCTAGGCCCACCGAGGGATACAATTTGGATTTACCACAATCCACAGTCTGGCTCAGGGGTTACTAGGAAAGTGGCTTTATTGTGATCCACAATCCAATTCGGGGACCACTAGGCCATGTGTTTGTCATTTTAGATATCCACCCCACTCAGATTCGAATCCAATCCGGTCATCCAGCTCAACTGAAGTATGAAAAACCCATATCATCAAAGCTATATAGAAGTGGCAAGGCTAGGCTAAGAAATTTGTCACACCTAGAAAAATCCATGCCAAGGAAGCAGGAAATCACATATGAAAATCGATAACTACAAAGAATCTCATTGTAGCTACTTGATCTTGATCTTCCTTGCTTGCTTTTTCTTTCTTGATTCAATGCCCCATTGCTCCATGAAAACTTTAAGTGTCCAAGAATGACACAGAGAGAGATAATAATGAGAGAGGCCCAAAAAAAATGCATTGACCAAAGCCTACCAACTAATCCTTAGAATCCTTTTTATTAATGAGGCCTCTATATTCTTCATTTTCCTTTATTACCTTCAATTTCCTCCTCACATACAACCTATGAACTTTCACCTTCCTTCTCTCCTATTTTTCATTATTTTCAGAATTAAATGTCAATTAATTCCTCATCCTTTTCCATTGCCTTTTCCCACCATTCAAATTGGAATACGTGTCCCATAAACCGTGGTCTTACATATTTTTTACATGGATTTTTACCAAGGCTGTTACAGAACTCTCCCCCTTGGGGGAACACTATCCTCGGTGTTCAATCACACCTATAAACCATAAAATCTCTGAAACCAAAACATACTGCCCATGGAGCTTTATGACATAACTTGTTGTAGTATTTACAATGACCATTGCTGAAACATGAAAAGCATACAAGTTACTAGAGATTTATAACACAAATTATTATAGTATTAAAATAACAACCACATTTTCTTCAACCAAAAAATAACCATATTGTCTATGGAGCTTTATAAATCTAGCTCGATACAATATTTACAATAATATACACATATACACATACATATTTTCTCAACCATCAAATAGAACGATATGATGCTTGCATCCACAAAAAGGGAATCCATAGGCTCACACCTACACCCTCAACGTAATACTAGGATTCAATTCCTTCCCAGGAAGTCCATAATTCACTGCCAGAGTCAGAGTTGCATCCAATGTCCAACACTACAATCCTGCGGTACTGTACCCTTTGTGAACAGTTACTAGCTCATTATTCCAGGGTATAATCCCAATGTGAATTTGATTCCATCTAGAAATGATAATGACCAAAACAAATCCATATTTTGCCTTCCCTTCTCTACTACATAGTCCCTCTGGAATCTGTTAATCCCCTTCCATGTAGTCACTCACCTTCCAAGTTCTATTGGCACTCCCTTCCTGGGAATTCCATCCATTAACAAGGTTTCCTCACATCAGAAGATACAAAAGGCAAGGCATATCCCTGTCTCAAAACCATCATATCGGTCATATCATGCTCATGGAAATCAATGGATACTATTGGGTACCAGTGTCCCACAATGGCCCTGCTCCTAAAGTGATTTACCAACATACTGCTGCATGTTCCAATTTTGTTTGCTAATACTACTAGTCCTTGTAATTAGTTTCAACCACCTAACCGGGCATTTCCGTGCTTCCTATACCAAGAACATAAATTCCATTAGAAAATAAATTGAAATAAATTCACATAATACCTCATTGGTAGCTTGTCAATAAGGTACACTTGCAATTTTGTTCACTTCCTGTCACAACAAGTCATACTAGTTGTTTGATCAAATTAGCATGTATAAACATATCACATTCAATTAGCTCAAAACACAACCATCATAAATTAAAATCATGAATCACATGAAATCACAGTAAACCATAACCATAAATCACATGTAATGATCATAAGTCGGAATCAAAGATCACACACATAACAAGAGTGAAATAAAATACCTATAATTATCCTTCATCGGTTTGTACTTTTTCCTTTCTCTTTTAGTACACACACCGGATCAGTTTCCACACCCGAAAAGTACCAAATTCCCTTGCTTCCCTTTACTCACGTACACATACACACAACGTACATCACAACACGTACATCCACACAAGGAATACAACACCACACAATGTATACACCCACATTCGGCACACAACATAACACATACACCTACACTCGGTGTACAACACAACACATACACCATCGTACAACTTATACATCTACACCCAGTGTACGATACAACACAATACATATGCCTACACCGAGATACAACACATACACCTACACCCAGTTTACAGTACAACCCAATATATATACATATACAGAGTACAACACAATGAATACATATGTCACAATATCATGACTACACCATACACACACATAATACTGCATGCCTGCAAAAAAACATGTATAACATGCACACGATACCACTTGTATACCATTACTATATGCACAACATTTACACAGTACTACTTGTACACAACACTACCTGAAAATGTGTGCTCAACATCACATGTACACGACACAACTGCACAACGAGTACACAACATCATATGTACATATAAATGCATATAAAACATGTAAATATCACCATATGTACACAACACCGCATATCCAACATACACACAACACCATATGCACACAACATCGTATATCCAACATGCACACAATATGGTAGGTACATAGCACTGCATCTCCAACATGTAGATAGCACCATATATACCTAGCAATGCATATGCAATATACACACCACACCATATATACAATAGGCATACAACATCATAGGTACACAATACTACATATATTACATGTACACATAACCATAGGTACAATCACTGAATTCATAACATGCAACACATATACACAACAGTAGGAATACACATCCATAGACTTCACACTGACCCCACAAGAAACCTCACTTCTAATGTCTTTCCACTATACACAATTATCCTATCATGCCGCATATCACACTACTTTAGCTTCTCTGATGTGCCCCTCAACATTACTTGTCCATAACATAAACGTAGGAATAGTACAAGCATATAACATTAAATCATATCCACATGATACTGACCTCATAGATATGTCAAGGCTACTCTTCCACTTGATTCCTCGTAGCCAGGAACCTCTTCATGCCATTCACCTGCATAAGCAATCATTCCCACACAAGAATGATCCCTGAAAACCCTATCATATAGTGACATAGATACATAGAAACATACATATATATAATCACTATCATAAAACAATCATGATCATGTCAGAAAATGACATACATACATACATACATGTATACATATAGAAACACCAACATAATCATATATCATAAAGCCTAGGTTAAGAGAACTTCCTTTATTTGTGCACAACATGCACAACGTTGAGAACAACAGTTCCCGACATAGCCATGGAATTTAACACCTGAGATCCACTTTCTTTACCTTTCTAGTTACCTTTCTCATTTATGTATTGCCACCATCCATTTACCACAATGGACCCAACCAGTCCAACTGACTGTCATAGTCTTACCTGTCGTTGCACTTATTCATGCACCGAGCTTCACCCATGTCTTGCATTACATGTTGGGGTTTCATTTAGCTCTTCTCGAGCTCCATTAAATTTCCTCTTTCCCAACCAATTCCCAAGACTCTCAAATAAAAAACAAGAACAAGAAATAAATAAGAAGAAACCATGAAAACCAATAATAATACAACATCGAAAAAAAAAGTGGCATGACCAAGCACTAGATACAATCAAGACCAAAAATCAAGCGAAAAAAATCATAAAAGACTGAAAGCACAAAACTGGCAATAAACACCATGACTCAATCCTCGTGGTTCCCAATACTTTCAAAGGAAATCTCATCTCGAGCCTTCTTCAATATTTCATGGTAGTCTCTTTTGCCATGCAATCTCCTGCATCATACTACCATAAACACATAATTGTTAGTGCATAAATAAACATAACAACATGCTATTTACCTTACCTTGTTGTTCCAAGCATGCTGACCTATAACTGAACACACATGTCAACCATATGTACCAAACATCAAGACAACATATCTATCAATACCAAGACTAACATCCATGTCATAATCAACAATCAACTCACACTCATTGGTGTTGGCTTGAGGGATCCTGACCTAGGTTTAGATTTAAGGTTTTTCAACAAACCCCTATACTACTGGCCCTTACGGAAATGACCTACTTTCGCAGGCCAAGGTCTCACCCAAAGTAGTATGGGAGGGTGATAGAACCAGGTTTCCGCACCCTGGGAGAAAGAGGGTAAATAAGGTAGTCTTGTGGAGTCTATCAGGTTCGCACAGAAACAAGATTATTATCGAGCCCTTAACAGTATAACCAGCATGTAAACATAAAAAAGCTACTATTATTAAGCAGATCTTAACAACGCCTTCGCATCCACGTGCGCATCAGCAATTATCATCACATAATAAGACAAACGTAACTAATTCATATATCACAGACACAATTGCGGCTAATTCAAATAGCACAGAGGTACTTCAGTAAAGTTAGCACAACCAATTCAAATAACATAGAGATACTTCAATAGATTCCGTGTTCATTAACATTTAAAACCAAGTTAGAAACTCAAGTCACAACCCGCACACGCAACCAGCAGGAGTCCTTACCCAAAACTACCCAAAACAGATATCAACAGTTCGTACATAGCATCAATCTTACTTACTTGCTTCTAGACTCAAACTATCTATCTATTTATATCATCATAGCCTGTGTTATCCTGTGGTCTGCAAACCATGGTTTGCGGACTCTAGGTCTACCCTTTGACCCATTACAATACATTGGGGGCTTTGACCCGCCCCAAAGCCCCTGCGCAAGACTAATTACTACAAAAATATATAAAAAATGCAACGTTGGAACATATCAAAACATAGCTAGGGGATCCTATTCCAACAGGCCCCCAACACAATCTTGTAACTCGTCCCGAGTCACAACGGCTGTGGGGTTTGCATCTTTTCTTGGAGCTGCTTGATTGCATCGACTAGAGGGGGCAACACTCCTTCACTCTACATGGAAACATTATGCGCAAATTCCACCAAGTTCTACGAAGTTGGGCTTTCAGTGGTAGCAGTGACACTCTCCAGGGTCTGATTCAGCTGTATGACCGCAACATCCAAGTCCTGAGATATCTTGAGGGCTTCATCGGCCCATGGCTTGAGCTGGTCACTCAGAACCTTCTTCTTGTGGAAAAGCCCTTCTAGGTCATCTCTGAGCACATGGCTGGCTCGCAGACGTGCCAGGCGTTGAACGGGGATCAGAGTGGGCATTGTAGCCTCCATTTGCTCGAATTCTTCCTCTTTATGGAGTAGTTATTGGGTGAATTCACGCAGGAGAGGGTCGTGCTGCACCTTAGACCATAGTTGTCTCAAGAAATTTGGCACCCTGATTGATCTGAGCTGTAATGGTGTTCATGGCTTCTATGACTAGCGCAGCTCTCTAGGCGCATACCCAAGGAGGAGTTTTCGGATGTAACTTTGCTTGCAACGCAGCAATCTACTGCTCCATCTTGGTCTTAACATTCTAGATTTCGGTCTGAGAAGCTTTCACAGTTGTGACGAGTCCCTCAATCTTAGCCTGGGGGGTGGTAGAGGCCAGAATCTCTTCAGTCACATCTGCGCATACTATGTTGATCAGACACTCCAATTCGGTCTGCTATGCGGCGGCAAGGATGCACCGGGTTGTGCCTGGGACACCTTAGTAGTATTTCTACGATTGTCTGCTTGGCTGCACTTAGCTGTTGCTGCTGCACTTGATGGTCTTTGTGTTGGATTTCCTCAAAGAGGGATGTGTGGAGATCCTACAGTGGCTCGTGCAGAAGTCGGGCCAAGTCCAGTTGTACTTTTGCGTAGTCCTGGACTTGTGCACATAAGGCAGGTGGATTCAGAGTGATTGTTGCACCTCGCAAGGGGTAGAGGCAGCTCTCATTTGTGGAGATAAACTTAGTGGTGGTCGCTTGAGGTAGCCTCGCTTGAACCACGCTTTTCTGCAGGGTATTGGCCTTGAGCTGAAGAGCTTGAATCTCAGACTGTAATGCGGCGACTGCAGCCTTCTGCTACTCTTCCAAGGCTAGCCATCTATATTTTGAAGCGAGGGTGATTGCATCTGAGATTTGCTCCAAATATTCCTCATTCAAGGCAACCTCAATCTCCCTACAGAGCCTCGTAGCCCACCATTTCATTCGCTGGCCCTTGAGTGGTTCAGTTGTCCGCTTCGTGCTATGCAAGGAACCAGCACCTTGCGCATCCAGAACCTCAGTCTCCATGTCTTGTTGTGATTCCTGCTCCATGCCCTATGTTAGCACTCAAATCTACCTCAGGCTGAAATGAAGTAAAACTCAAGGCTACATCAAACCACGCTCAGCCTCGTAGCTAGCCCTACGAGGACAGGAGAGGGCTCTCTCCGTCAATCTCGAGAAAATGAGCAATAGGATGCGAGATGACTTATAATAAGAACTGATTTTAGGCTAGTAAAGAGATAGGTATGTTTGATTTTTTGGTTTTTGGGTTTTCGCTGGAGAAATGGGAAAACAGATTTTGGGTCCGGGGATAAGGTCAGACCTTTGCAGATTTCGAGTTGGGGCGAGGTAGGTGAATGTCTTGATGCTTTTGATTGAATATATGGACAGATCAGACCGACGAGGAGCTGAAGAGGGCAAAGAAGAACTTGGATCCTCTCCAAACAGCTGAAAACATATAGAACTAACTGAATTCAAAGGCTAAGCACCGTAAACAATGGATTCAACCTTAATCACTCATTCAACTTAGTTCAGAAGCATAATGAAACGATGGCATACATTAAACATGAAGAAACTTACAGTAAACAAAGGAGAAACATCATCAAGAACAGAACACCACAAGGATCCCAACAAGTTCCGCAAAACCCCTGATCTTTCCTTAGCCAAAAATATGAAAAGTATGTACAATAGTATCAAAAGTATCCCAAGAGTCCAACCTCTCCAACCCCTGAAAATGATTGAGAAATTACAATATATAGATCACTCTAACACCTTTCCCCACCTCTAGGGGTCGAATTCCCTCTTCAGGGATCAGTTTCAACCAATTCTAATCATGGAACTACAATCTAGGCAACTAACAACTTGCCTCTAAAAGAGTGGAAACTGATCCATTACATGATTTTTTACCCTTTTGAGAGTGAATCTTCTAGAATAGATAAAAATAAGCCAAAGTTACATGTCAAATATGAATTTACATCATAAAAACCTAAAATTCCATCCATAAGAAAAACTGGTCCATACTAGGCGAAAATCTGAGCTGGCAGCTGAAAATTCAGGAAAAATTTAAGTGGGTCGCTTTTGAGCCGAGTGGGTCGCGCTTTTTCCAGCCTGAATTTGAGGTACTTCCCGGCATCCAAATTGAGCTCATGATAGCTCGTTGGAAAGCCCTAGATGTTGACTATCCAACCCAAGTGGATTTTCTGAATTTGGAGCTCATTTGACCCTCCAAAACGTCATTCTCCCAGAGGTACTTCCTGCTGGTGCAAAAGGTGGCAGCAAGGTGGTTTTCATGGTGTTTTTGAGCTCTTTGACCATCCAGATTTTGATGAAATGCTTAGTTGATTTCTGATGATGCATAAATAACCATGAAAAATCCAAAAATGCAAAAATTTCCTCCAGCAAGTGTCCCAAAAAAAAGTGAGCGTATGGGTGCGCGACCCGCTTAACTGAAAAACTTGTTTTTGAGACCAAAAATTTCAAAATGACAAAAATTTCTCCGAATTTGCTCAAATTCGGAGTGAAGACCCTCCATCATGTATCTTTCCCAGCCAACGAAGTCTCGGCCAAAATCCGGAGTGGATCAGGCTTTTTCCGCCGTTTTAGTGCTTCGCGCAACCTCCTCTTCATGATCTTCATTCTCGCTTTGCAGACATGCATGCGAGCCCAATAATGGCCTTTCATGTGATGAAGCATGTCTTTGTCTCTATCATGATCTTGTGAATGTACCTACGCTGATGAAGAAGGCGAGACCCCTTCCACGCCATGTGGAGATAGTACTCACGTTGCTGATGAAGTCAACGAGACCCCTTCCACCCCGGGTGGAGATAGTACTCGTCGTGATGTTGAAACAAAGCTCTGTGGCTTCTCTGATATGTTACCACTACTGGTGCACTTCTATGCTCCATCTCAGTGCATCAACCTCAACGATTGAGTCACTGTCCGACTCCTGCTCATACTCTGACTCTGTCTCTGACATGGCTTTGAACAAGATATTTGCAATATGTATACTGATATAGATGCAGTGAAGGAAAAGCTTTAATGTTTGTTCAAAACCCAATAAATGTCACCCATGTACCCAAGTATCACAGAAAAAAAAAATTACAATGAGGATGGCTCTGTTGTGGCATGAAAACTATCACTGTTTTGATCACAAGTAAGTTTGACAATGAGTACCAAATGCAAATGTGTGGTCAACTTTGTGATGATGGCCAAAACTTGTCAAAGGGGCAAAGCATGAGATTGTGTTTATGAACTGGAGAATAGGGACAACACGACAATAACCATAGTGACACAAATAACCATGACAGCGGCAATATTATGGTGATGGTAGCAGTGATATGGTGATGGAGTTTAAACACAAGCCAACATTAACACTGTGCAAAACATGAAAGGGCGTGATAGTAATGATAAAATGATAACTGAGGGCGTGAGGATGATATACACAACGTGCTAGGGTATGAGCATATTTACCATTCAAGAGTTTTCAAACTTTTCATAAAACTGCCCATATACTTTCAAAACCTTTAAGGAATTAATTTTCATGTGAATGTAGGGTTTATACATTCTTCTCCAAACATGGCCTCTTTCCCAACATCAAAAACATCACAACATTGTTAAAAATCTACTGAGCAATGATAAAAACTTGTTTGCAAGTTGTTGGAGTCGATTTGAATCAAAACTGGGCGCAAAACACAATTTTCTGGGCTTTGTTGTTTAAGTGGGTCGCATCTCCCTCAAGTGGGTCGCATGCCACAAGTGGGTCGCATGCGTTCAAATTTACACTGGCCAAAACGCACAAGTGGGTCGCATCTGCCAAGTGGGTCGCATGCCTCTTGCCACATAGTGCATTTTGCAGGAAGCTTTTGGAGGCCTTCCCGGTGTCCAAATCGGGCGTGTGATAGGTCGTTGGAAAGAGATTGGAGTCTACTTTCCAACACAAGTGGAATTATGCAATTTGGATTTCATTTACTCTGTCAAAAACCAAATCTCCCAACACTAGTCAAAATGAGCAGAATGAGGCTGCCTCAAGGCAGAGCGCTGTTGCAGTCAACTTTTGAAGGTCTTCCTCAACTCCAAATTGAGCTCATGATAGCTCATTGGAAAGATATTTTTGTCTAGTTATCATTTGACTCATCATGCAAGTCATTTGGCCAACCATGCTAGGAGAAAACGTGATTTTCCCAAGGTCACTTCAGAGGTGCATTCAATTCTCCTGAGGCAACGGTATTTTTGACATTTCTTCAAAACCATGATACCTGTGTAAAAAGTGAAGGAGGTTTTTTTTCCTTGGCATGTTTTGAACAAAAACCTCTCTCAGTTTTCCAAAATTCATCTTTGATTTCTCTGAAACCTCTTTTGAGTGAAACTTACCCCGATGTGTGAAACAAGGAATTTTGTCGAAATGAAGCGAAATGAAGGGGATAGGGGGCTTCTAAATTCTTGGGGAAATTTTGGGAAGTAGGGAGGGATGTTAGGAAGTAGGGGAAAGTGGAATCACAGAGATTGAGTGAGGGGAAGGGGTCCAACAGGGCAAAACACAGGCCTAGCCTAGAAAATTGCCAAGTTGTGGCAAGAAACTAGGGTTTGTGCAAAAATGAGGAATTTGGGGGATCTCAGTGATGGGAAGTGTTTAATAAGGTGAATTAAGGATAGGGGAAGGTGTGTGAACATCAGGATACAAGTTTTTCCGATGATTTGACCGTCCAAGAGAAATTACCTCCAAAACCCTAGGAGAGGGAAATGGACCTTACCTAGGCACAACTGAAGCATGAACGAGGTGTAAAATGACCCAAAGGAACTTGACATGATGATGAAAACCCTCTGAATGATGGTACACTCAGCTGAATGGTGACATGGACTGACATTTGGACAACTTTGGAAAGAGTGAAAACAAACCCTAGACCTAATGCCTAGTGATCAAATTTTGCTTGAAGACTCAGTGAAATGAAAAAATTTGACCTTGACACTTTAAAATGACTTTGAAAGAGCATGTTTGATCACTGGAGGAAGGCTGCAAAGGCTGACTCTAACATTGGCTCCAATGGGGATGGTAGCTCCTTGGAGGTGCCAAGAACGGCAGATCTTTGGGAGAGCAGACCAGTGCTTTATCCATTGGGCCATGGAATCAAAACTCAAACTGAAATGCATGACTGAAAACTGATGACTTGACGACACAAATTGACTCTCACTCAACTAAAAACTGGCTCGATACTTAAACACAACCGACAAACTGGAAAAGATGCTCAAAGTAGAGCTTATTCAATACAACCTACTCTAATTGTGCTTTTCACCACCCGATCAAGTGTAATGGAATAGCCAATGCAACCATGCAAGCATGCTGGCTGCTGTTTGATTTCTTCCCAAATGCTTGCTTATGAACAACGAGAAACAACTACTGACAGGAAACTCCCATGGAAACTTTGAACCAAGTGGACTGTTGATAAACTTGCAAAGCATAAATCAACTGGATGACTGCAAGAATACTGTGAAAGGATCTTCATAAACATAGCTCTGGTCCAGATAATCTCCATACCTTGATCTTAAACTTTTCCTCACATCTGCGGTGCTTTTCTTTGGTGATTGCAGCAAGCTGTCAAAAGGATCCTGAAATTTATGAAAAATGAAACTCTGTTGCTGATTCCAGACTGAACAAAAGCCTCCTTTATCAATCTCCTCATATGAATGGAAATCTTGACATGTGCTATGCAATGAACAATCTGTTAAACAAGACAATGAAGGTGACCTTTGAACAAGATTATCATCAAAATTCTTTTCCAGCACATGGTTAGCTAATGGAGCAGAATTTTTATAACAAACATCATCCAACACACGAGCAATGGGATCATCAAAAACTTGAGAAGAGTGCTGTAATGTATCCATTGAAACTGTATGACCTCCTTCTGGCTGTTCATCTTTTTCTTGAGATATATTATGAAGATTCTGCCTTATAAACTGAAATGCTTCAAAACAAAAGGGTATAGAATCTTCCTGCATCATCAAATTATGTATTTCATCTTCCACAACTTCATCTGTAATCTGACCTTCAATTGCATTAGATGGTTGCAAATCTGATGCTACAAGCTGCTCAAAAATCTCGTTATCTGTCTCATCCTCAACATTAACACTGAGAGATTGCTGATTTCCTATGGGCTGCTCATTTGAAGATTTACTATGCAATTTTTTTCTCAAAAATTGAAATGATTCAAAACATAAAGGTACAGAGTCACCTTGAATCATTAAATCATGTGTGCCCACTTCCAAATCTTCAGCTGCAACTTGACAATCAATGACTTTCGAGGGCTGAAAATCTGAATATGAGAAGTTTTGAACAAGGCTTTCATTGCCCTCTAGATGGTCCAAATCAAGGCTTGTTGACATTTGATTTCTGATTGCATGAAAGTTATCTCTAATGAACTGAAACGAATCAAAACACAAAGGCAAAGATCCTTCACTTACATCAAAATTTTCTGCACTTTCCTCATCATTGCCATAGCTGATATGCATCGGTTGATCACTGTACTCGAGCTGCTGAAAGTGAACTTCCTCCTCACACAAGCTAGCTGCTGATTTGTCTGCAAGATTAGATTCTTTTTGGAGAACATAATCATCATCATACTGATCAAACTGAGGCAATTCATCATCAAACATACACATCATATCAACAACTCTCTCTTCTTCACAATGACCTATAAAACAATCACTATGACTACTGGGATCAGAAACAAAATGTTTTGGGTCAGCAACTTGTTCTTGAATGTCATTTTCATTTTTTGCAGTCATTTTCCGCACCATCTCTTCTACTGTGTTTACGAAAAGATCAAGATTTTCCTTTGAAAGTGTCAGCTGCTCTGAAACATTATTCTTTTCTTCTTCCTTCAACCTTGCCCTCAAGATCAGCAAATGAGCCTCTACATTCACTGCCTTGTTCTGCATCTCGTGAAGTGTTGCAATATTCTTTTCTCTCAGCTGAAACTCCATTTCCAGATCAAAGGCACCCGGGTAGTGCAAGAGAGCAGATCTAGGAGAAGGTCTTATATCAACTGGCATCGAATAATAAACTTGGTTAAATCTAGCAGAAAATTGTTGTACTGTCTCACCTGGCATTCTTTTCAACTGGTTATACTCCTCTATAATCAACAAAAATTTCTGTCCGATCATCCACCTGTCAAGGAAAACTTTGACCAACTGCTGGAAATCTGTGATGCTCGCATCGGGCAGGGCTTTAAACCAACTCTTCACTTGGCCTTGCAAAGAAAGAGCAAAAAGCCTAATACTAACATCTTCATCATCAACTTCAAAAAGATCTAGAAAAGTCTCAACATTCTGCACATGTTTCTCAGCGTTGACATTGTTACATTCACCGTCAAATCTTGGTAGATATAGGTCATAATTTGCAGGAAAAGCATGAAGAACAGAAGGAAAAACAAGAGGTTTATACCGATCTGGAATTTTACAAGGTGTAGGGGCATGTACAAGAGCTGCGAAATCAGTTTTCTTTTCTTTAGGCTCATCACTCTGTAGAGAGTCAACATAAGATGTGGGAAAAGTGAGGAGGCCAGGATCAAAGGGAAACTCAACATTTACACTCTTTGAATAGGTCGAGTGAAGATTTTGATGACCTTTCTCATACAACAAACTTTGAAAAACTTTCAGGATAGCTTCAAGACCAGCAAAGAAGTAATTTACGAGAAAGCAGATTAGATCCTGAATACCATTCCACTTTAGATACCTGAAATTTGTGTAAAATCCTTCCATTTTCTCAGAGAAAGAGTCAGTCCTCCAGACTTTGAATTGGAGTCACTAGGTGAATGATTTCAGCCTTCTTATGTCTGATCGTTGTCCACCATCAACCATCAGATCTGAACTTGATACACGTACTGGGGGAATTCGCAAATCAAGGGACACATTCACAAGCTAAACCGGAGATCGACTGAAGCAGCTTTTATCTACTATGCACTCGCAAAGCAATGTGCAGTTCGAAGGCTACCTGGCGTGACTTCAGACTCCGTCTATAGCAAGCAAACGTTTTGAGTTTCTCCCCGGTATGGTCGCCACTATGTTAGCACTCAAATCTACTTCAGGCTGAAATGAAGTAAAACTCAAGGCTACATCAAACCACGCTCAGCCTCGTAGCTAGCCCTACGAGGACAGGAGAGGGCTCTCTCCGTCAATCTCGAGAAAATGAGCAATAGGATGCGAGATGACTTATAATAAGAACTGATTTTAGGCTAGTAAAGAGATAGGTATGTTTGATTTTTTGGTTTTTGGGTTTTCGCTGGAGAAATGGGAAAACAGATTTTGGGTCCGGGGATAAGGTCAGACCTTTGCAGAGTTCGAGTTGGGGCGAGGTAGGTGACGATCTCGATGCTTTTGATTGGATATATGGACAGATTAGACCGACGAGGAGCTGAAGAGGGCAAAAAAGAACTTGGATCCTCTCCAAACAGCTGAAAACATATAGAACTAACTGAATTCAAAGGCCAAGCACTGTAAACAATGGATTCAACCTTATTCACTCATTCAATTTAGTTCAGAAGCATATGAAAGGATGACATACATTAAACATGAAGAAACTTACAGTAAACAAAGAAGAAACACCATCAAGAACAGAACACCACAAGGATCCCAACAAGTGCCGCAAAACCCCTGATCTTTCCTTAGCCAAAATATGAAAAGTATGTACAATGATATCAAAAGTATCTCAAGAGTCCAACCTGTAGAATGCCTCAGAAATTACAATATATAGATCACTCTAACACCTTTCCCCACCTCTAGGGGTCGAATTCCCTCTTCAGGGATCAGTTTCAACCAATTCTAATCATGGAACTACAATCTAGGCAGCTAACAACTTGTCTCTAAAAGAGTGGAAACTGATCCATTACATGATTTTTTACCCTTTTGAGAGTGAATCTTCTAGAATAGATAAAAATAAGCCAAATTTACATGTCAAATATGAATTTACATCATAAAAACCCAAAATTCCATCCATAAGCAAAACTGGTCCATACTAGGCGAAAATCTGAGCTGGCAGCTGAAAATTCAGGAAAAATTTAAGTGGGTCGCTTTTGAGCCGAGTGGGTCGCGCTTTTTCCAGCCTGAATTTGAGGTACTTCCCGGCATCCAAATTGAGCTCATGATAGCTCGTTGGAAAGCCCTGGATGTTGAATATCCAACCCAAGTGGAATTTCTGAATTTGGAGCTCATTTGACCCTCCAAAACCTCATTCTCCCAGAGGTACTTCTTGCTGGTACAAAAGGTGGCAGCAAGGTGGTTTTCATAGTGTTTTTGAGCTCTTTGACCATCCAGATTTTGATGAAATTCTTAGTTGATTTCTGAGGATGCATAACTAACCATGAAAAATCCAAAAATGCAAAAATTTCCTCCAGCAAGTGTCCCAAAAAAAAGTGAGCGTATGGGTGCGCGACCCGCTTAACTGAAAAACCTGTTTTTGAGACCAAAAATTTCAAAATGACAAAAATTTCTCCGAATTTGCTCAAATTCGGAGTGAAGACCCTCCATCATGTATTTTTCCCAGCCAATGAAGCCTTGGCCAAAATCCGAAGTGGATTAGGCCTTTTCCGCCGTTTTAGTGCTTCGCTCAACCTCCTCTTCAGAATCTTCATTCTCGCTTTGCAAACATGCATGCGAGCCCAATAATGGCCTTTCATGTGACGAAGCATGTCTTTGTCTCTATCATTATCCTGTGAATGTACCTACGCTGATGAAGAAGGCGAGACCCCTTCCACGCCATGTGGAGATAGTACTCGCGCTGCTTGATGAAGTCAACGAGACCCCTTCCACCCCATGTGGAGATAGTACTCGTCGTGATGCTGCAAACAAAGCTCTGTGGCCTCTCTGATATGTTACCACTACTGGCACACTGCTATGATCCATCTCAGTACATCAACCTCAATGGTTGAGTCACTGTCCTGCTCATATCCTTGCTCATAAACTGAATCCGTCTCTGACATGGCTTTGAACAAGATATTTGCAATATGGATGCTCATATAGGTGCAGTGAAGGCAAAGTTTTAATGTTTGTTCAAAACCCAATAAATGTCACCCATGCACCCAAGTACCACAGGAAAACAAAATCATAATGAGGATGGCTCTGTTTTAATGGCATAAAAACTATCACTGTTTTGATCACAAGTAAGTTTGACAAATGAATACCCAATGCAAATGTATGGTACAGTTTAATAATGATGGCCAAAATTTGTCAAAGGAGCAACAAGCATGGGATTGTGTTTTATGAACTGGAGAATAGGGACAACATGACAATAACCATAGTGACACAAATGGCCATGAAATTGGAAATATTATGGTGATGGCAGCGGTGATAAAATGATAACTGAGGGCGTGAGGATGATATACACAACGTGCTAGGGCATGAGCATATTTACCATTCAAGAGTTTTCAAAATTTTCATAAAACTGCCCATATACTTTCAAAACCTTTAAAGAATTAATTTGCATGTGAATGTAGGGTTTATACATTCTTCTCCAAACATGGCCTCTTTCCCAACATCAATAACATCACAACATTGTTAAAAATCTACTAAGCAATGATAAAAACATGTTTGCAAGTTGTTGGAGTCGATTTAAATCAAAACTGGGTGCAAAACACAAATTTCTGGGCTCTATTGCTAAGTGGGTAGCGCCCCTGCTCAAGTGGGTAGCACCCCTCAAGTGGGTAGCGCCCTTGTTATTTTACACTGGCTGTGGAATTCAAGTGGGTAGCGCCCCTCAAGTGGGTAGCGCACCTCCTGTATGGGTAGCGCACCTTTTATCACATAGTGCATTTTGTAGGAGGCTTTTGGAGGCCTTCCCGGTGTCCAAATTAGGCGTGTGATATCTTTTTGGAAAGCTCTTGGAGTCTAATTTCCAACTTAAGTGGAATTTTTCAATTTGGATTTCATTTACCCTGTCAAAAATCAAATCTCCCAAGACTGGTCAAAATGAGCAGAATGAGGCTGCCTCAAGGCAGAGTGCTGTTGCAGCCAATGTTTGAAGGTCTTCCTCAACTCCAAATTGAGCTCATGATAGCTCATTGGAAATATATTTTTGTCTAGTTATCATTTGACTCATCATGCAAGTCATTTGGCCAAACATGCTAGGAGAAATCTTGATTTTCCCAAGGTCACTTCAGAGGTGCATTCAATTCTCCTGAGGCAACGGTATTTTTGACATTTCTCTAAAACCATGATACCTGTGTAAAACGTGAAAGAGGTTTTTCTTCCTAGGATTGTTTTGAACAAAAACCTCTCTCAGTTTTCCAAAATTCATCTTGTATTTCTCTGAAACATCTTTTGAGTGAAACTTACCCCGATGTGTGAAACAAGGAATTTTGTCGAAATGGAGCGAAATGAAGGGGATAAGGGGCTTCTAAATTCTTGGGGAAATTTTGGGAAGTAGGGAGGAATATTAGGAAGCAGGGGAAAGTGGAATCACAGAGATTGAGTGAGGGGAAGGAGTCCAACAGGGCAAAACACAGGCCTAGCCTAGAAAATTGCCAAGTTGTGGCAAGAAACTAGGGTTTGTGAAAAAATGAGGAATTTGGGGGATCTCAGTGATGGGAAGTGTTTAATAAGGTATATTAAGGATAGGGGAAGGTGTGTGAACATCAGGATACAAGTTTTTCCGATGATTTTACCATCCAAGAGAAATTACCTCCAAAACCCTAGGAGAGGGAAATGGACCTTACCAAGGCACAACTGAAGCATGAACAAGCTGTAAAATGACCCAATGGAACTTGACATGATGATGAAATCCCTCTGACTGATGGAACACTCAGCTGAATAGTGACATGGACCGACATTTGGACAACTTTGGAAGGAGTGAAAGCAAACCCTAGACCTAATGCCTAGTGACCAAATTTTGCTTGAAGACTCATTGAAATGACAAAATTTGACCTTGACACTTTAAAATCACTTTGAAAGAGCATGTTTGATCACTGGAGGAAGGCTGCAAAGGCTGACTCTAACACCCTACGCTGTATATGGGGGAACCTCCATCCTGGTGGAACCTTTTGGGCCCCGACCTTCTATGTTCTTGGCAGTATCAAGAGGGTTGGGGCTCTTCGAGACTGTGCTTGTACCAACAGTGTCAACCGTTGCTAATTTGAATCCTAATTTCCAGTGCAGTGGCCAAGTGGAAATGAGTTGATCAATTTCCTCATTAGCGACCATGTAAGGGAGCGACATCCAAGCTAGATCCTTACGACCTTGAATCTGCACATTGTGCATCGTAACCTGGAATGCTACGATGAGCTTATATTTTTCGTAGATGGTCGGCAACAAGCATGGCCGGGAGTGAATTGCTGCTTCGAGCGAGCCCTGAAACAATACCCAAAATACTTTGTTTTCCTTAATACGTTTCTCATCCTTTGAATCCCATAAGTTTGTGTATCGCGCCCCTTAAAACATGTCTAGTTCAAGATCTGGGAGGACTGACCCTTCAGGGAATTCCCATGCGACCAATGCAATTAGGAGCAGCAGCCAAGAGTAACAGAATTCCTTCCCGAATTCCTGGGACTCGCGCACATTTTCCAAAAACTCGTTGAAGAGGAACTATGACTAGTTAAAGTAGACCCCCTTTTTGCAGCAGCCAGTAAGCTGAATTACAAAGGCAGGGACAGTGATGGCCTGGCACTTGCACATCATTTTACAAGCCAACAATAGGGTACCCATGTGCACTCTAGGATTAGCAATGGTGCTGATCAGGAACCCTCTGGTGTTTCGCTCAACATGGTAGTCTTCCCGCACCTTGTCGGTGATCTGCTGCTCATACTTCTTGTCGATGCGCTCCATGGGATTTGACACCTCCATGGAGAGACCAGTGATGCAGTGAATTAGGGTGGCATCGATGGGAATGCGGTCGTGGATCCACAAGCTGTCAACATGGATCAAGGCTAGTAGCTATCGGACAACTTGGTTGGTTACATTGTATCGGCCAAAGTGAGGTATTTGCAGCAAGTTTAGTAATCCAGATCCTTCTAACCCACGCACCCACGTCATTGGTACAAACCTTAACACATCATCCTCCAGTACTCTTTCGAGATATAGGTTAGGTGCCAATTCTGGGAAGGCCTCCAGGTTGGCAAGGTCATGATCGTCGAACTTAATTGAGGAGAGCTTGTCGAATGCTTCTCCAATTATGGGGACTTCACCCGGAATTAGCGGAATTTGCAGATAGGAGTGCATACCCTCGAGATTCTTGGGCGTGTGCACCAAGGGCCTCCGGGGCTGAACACAGGGTGGTTAATAAGTTATTGGGGCAGCAAGCCAAGCTTTTTCCTGTGTAGACAGAGGTTGCTTCTCCGGGTTAGGTGAGTGTGCCTTAGGCACCGTTTGGGTGTTAGAAAATTATATATATTACATAGCAATGAAACACATAAAATATGTGGAAAACACAAGCACACAAAACAAATAAAACCAAAGAGACATAGATATACGTGCTTCACCCAGTTTAGGCTACTTCCACCCTGAACAACCAGTCCTTCCTTTCTATTATCCAACAAAATGAAGAGACACAACCTACAACAAATCCGCTGTAATATCCTCTGTTCTCTCTCACGGTCTCCCTCTCTGTTTCTCACTCCGAGAATACACATGCCATACACAGCCGCAATACAATACCCTCATAAAAAGAGAGGGGTTGCCTTCTAGGGAAAAAACCTTAAACTAAACATAACTTCTATTGTCAAATCATCCATCTAATGAATGGCCCAGATTGACTAGAAATTACTATAATTTTACAAGGCAATTTTACATCTGTTTTTAGCCCCCCCGTGGACCCCCCAGGCAGTGTTTAATTACGGGCAGCATTGCCGCCACATTAAGGTACAGGGGTCCAACATTGTGATACAAAATAAACAAGATAATTAGGCTCCACACCCAACATCGGGGAGATTGCATGTTCCAAGGGGAGGTGTGCGGCCTTCCCCCAACCCATTTCGTAGTGCTCCCCTGCCCTTGCTCCTGGTCTTTCCCCTTACTCTTGTTTTTCTCCACCTGCTTTCCCTTGGTTTGTGTGGACATGACTTCTTCGACTTCAGGGGTGACCTCCAATACTTCATCGGATGCTCTCTCAGTAGAGGCCATGGTCTATGATGATTCAGCGGGATTGGTCGCAGTCATTCTCGCTCGGAAGACAAACTCGGGGTTGCTACTATCAGAGGGGGTAGCATGCCCAAACATGAACAAAGCACAATAGTTACGGAAATTTTCAAGGCACAATATTTTTAGGACATGCGGACCCCAATTCTGAGTTGCCTTCCTCCATTTATAGCATTGAATAGTGAAAAATGGTCAGATGAAACTTAGCTGAAACTTACCATCAAGGGAACGGTAAAAAATCCTCAGAAATCACTGCATTAATTGCTTACTGCCCGCTCCTTCCAACGGTAAAGTTGGATTTTTACCCAGTGGTACTGTTCCAAAGGCTAGTTTCCATAGTTGTGTATTACCCCTGCGCTCCCAGCGCACCTTCCCGAGCTCCCTGACCTGTGGTCGACCCCTGCGCATATAACGGGCTTGCCTGTGTTTTTCCTCGTGCCTGCGTGTATCCATCCCAATACAGCTACTCTGGCCATACAGTCATTTGGTCTGCGCCGAGTTGGTCCGGTATGGTTTGTGACAAATGCCATTAACATAGCCTGGTAGGGGGTCCCCGCGTAGCGTTGCCAATCGCACCTCACCACCATTCGTAATTTATGTTACGATATAAGGTCCCAACCAATGTTGGTGGAATTTCCTAGGGTGGTGTGCAAACTGGCTATCATATAATAATACTAGCTCATCTTCTTTAAACAACTTTTGCCAAATATGCCTATCATGCCATGCTTTTTCTCGAGCCTTTTGAACTTGCTGATGAAATTTAGCAATGAATCAATCTTCTTCCAAGGCAACTAGCTGCGCTAAGCGTTCCTCCATGATATCGGGCTCTGCCATGTTTGTAAAGGTCGCGATGTGCAAGCTCAGAACGATATACTCCATGGGCATAATGGCCTCGTTTCCATAAACTATCTGAAACGGTGTTTTCCCAGTCAATTTCTTGCACGTGGTTTGATAGGCCCAAAGGACCGACGGGATGCGCACGTCCCAATTGCTTCGATCGACATTACAGACCTTGGTAAGAACCTATTCTAGAATTTTATTAAATGCTTCTACCATTCCATTTTCCCGCGGGTGATATGGGGTACTTTTTGCATGGTGGATTCGAAACTCTTCAGTGAAAGTTTGTATTGTGTCATTAATGAAATGTGTACCTCTATCGCTCATCAAGATCTTCAGACAGCCAAACATGGTTAAAATATGCTCCAAAATAAAGTGCGTAGTGGTATTTGCAGCACAATCCTTCACAGCTTACGCTTCCACTCATTTGGTTACACAATCAGTTGCAGTAATGATGTAGCGGGCACCTGGGTTCTTACCTGGTGGGTTGATGGGCCCAACAAAGCCTATTGCCCATTTATCGAATGCCTGCAAGGCCACCTGTGGTTGTAAGGGAATTTCATCCCTGCGCGACAGTCTTCTTGTCCTTTGACATGTGTCGCAGGCTTTACAATAGTCATAAGAGTCACTATGCAGTGTGGGCCACCACAACCCAGCTCTTAAGATCTTCTGTGCCATCGCTTTTCCTACATAGTGACCTCCTGCTACACCTTTGTGGGCTTCTGCTAAAATGGCTTGTATTTTATGCTCTAGAACATATCTTCGCAGTACCTCATCAGCTCCCAGCTTATACAAGTGGCCCGCGATGATGGTAAAGTCAGTTGCGTGGGTTACCAACTCTTTTTTCTGTTGTACCAAATACTCTGCAGGTGCCATCCCCATAGTTAAGAATTGAAAAATATTGGCAAAGTGTGCATCAACCACCTTAATAGAAAATAGTTGTGCATCGGGAAATCCTTCCTCTAGGTTTGTTGGTTCTTCAGAACTCTCAATTCGGGATAAGTGGTCTGGTCCAACATTTAATTTCCCTGGCTTCACAGTTACCTCAAAGTCATATCCTTGAAATAGCAGTAACCATCGGCAAATATTCCCCCCAAACACAGGCTTATTGATTAGGTACTTCAAAGCTGAGTGATCTGTGAACATCTTGAAGTTCCCACCCAGCAAATAATGTCGGTATTTCTGCAAGGCATACACCATTTCCAGCTCATTGTGTTCAATAGTGGAGTAGTTACGCTCTGCGGTAGAGATTTTTCTACTAGAAAACACAACCGGGTGGTCAGTGTCCCCCTCCCTGAGCTGCGTAAGGATATATCCTAGGGCGATCCCTGAAGCATCCACATGGACATGGAAAACCTTCGCCCAGTCAGGAAATATGAGGGTAGGTGCAGAGGCCATCTTTTCCTTGAGGAGCTCGAAACTCTTTTGACACTCTGCGTCCCAAAAAAATGAAACGTCCTTCTTTAGAAAATTTTCCATGGGTGCCGTGATCAATGCGTACCCTTGAATAAAACTCCTATAGTAGCTCGTGTGCCCAAGGATGGAGCACAACTGTTTCTCATTTGTAGGGACTTCTAAGTTGATGATAACTGCAACTTTGGCGGGGTCCACCATCAGGCCCTACCGACGGACTATGTGGCCTAACAAGATCTTGAAAGGTACACAAAATATTCACTTCTTAATATTTAGGGAAATCTGGTGCTTTTTACAGGTGTCCAAAATCATGCGCAGGTTCAAGACGTGCTTCTTTACCAATCCGAATACTGTCCAATCATCAAAGTATACCTCCAAGAACTTGTGAATGAACTCCTTGAATACTGGAATCACTACCCACGAAAATATGGCAGGGGCATTTTTTGAGCTCAAACAACATGATGGTGTACAGGAAGGATCCCCATTCGGTGGCGAACGTATTTTTGCTGCAATATTCAGGTGGGATCCTGATCTGATAGTAGATCGAAAATCGGTCATTGAACGAGTATGCTTCTTGCCCTCCCACACTATCAAGGATTTCATCAGAGAATACTGTAGGGAAGGGATCATGTACGTAGGCATCATTCAGCTTGTGCAGGTCGACGCAGATTCTTATTTCTCATTTAATATTTTTCTCTTGGACCACCATAGGGCTTACCCAATCTGATTGTTCTACTGATTCGATGATAACAGTGGCTAGCACTTTGTCAAATTATTCCCTAAATTTTTTCTTATACTTGGGGTTCAATCGCTAAGGTCGCTGCTTGACAGGGTGTGCATCCATTTTTAAATTGATTCGCATGACCCCTAGGTCCCCTGTAATACCTTTGAGTTCTGAGAATTGTGTAGGAAACAGGTCTCAGTACTCTGTGAGAAGTTCCACAACTTTCCCCACAGTATCATCATCCCAGTAATCCCCAATTCTTGCTAGCTTAGGTTGTTCTTCTATTCCAATGTTGACTTCCCTTAGCTTAAGAGGCTTGGTCACATCGACGGTTTGGAGTGGGGGTCTAGAAACTATTTGTTCATCCTCTTATTCTAGGATAGTGATATTTCTTGGGTCTTCATCACATTCCTCCATTGATAGATTGCGACAATTAGCAATATCTTGCATCTGTGTATCCCAAGTTGGTTCCCCATACTCCACATGAGGGCATGATTCATCAAATACTAGGGCATCTATGTCTTGCAGGGCTTCGTCTAATTCCTCAGTTTCGCCTATCAATCCAAACATCCCCACAAAATTGTCCCTCATGGTCTCCCAATGGCAGATGCATTGATGTAGTTCTGCATCCAAATACCATGTGGTGGGGATTGGCCCCAAGGCACGAATGAATAGGAGGACCCATTTGTCCCCGGTCGTTTCGCACCACACCTCCATCCATGCGGCCAAGTGCTTGTGTGGGTCCCCTTGGCCAAGGAAAGTCTTCATGCGTAGGTGAAACGGAGGATCATCATCTTGCGACATTCCTCCCAATATTGAAACATCCCCTTATGAGTTTCCCACCACCGCACAGGGGTCGCATGCATGGCTAGGTTAAGCGCCCACATTCTACGTTCCCTCAGGACTTTTTCTTTGAATTCTCTAATAAAATCCCTAATACTACCAGAACCATCAAAGTAAGGTAGCTATCTTACCTCCGAGGAGATACATCGGAAGCTCTTCATGATCCTAAGACATTGTAACGCAGATACATCATGAAACTGATTCTGCCAATTTTCGATCTCCCCTCGGAGTCAGAGAGGCATTCATTGTCTTTCTCCCAGCAAAGCACGCCATTAGCCATAGGATCAATCCAATCCTCATACTGTGTGGTTAGTTTATAGATATGATCCATGTCATCTTCTTCGTGCATGGGTTTTGTATACCGTTCTCCTTCTGCTGGGTCTAGAGGGACTATTACTTTCGTACCCTCATTCTCAAAAACCATGATCCTTTTCGTCAAGTTGATAATGCTTCCCATGTCTATAGCCCAATCTAGTCCTAGGAGCGTAGGGTAAGGGTCTGCATCCTCTACAATTTGAATTACCTCAAAATTCGTGTATACCTTAACACCTGTGATATCAACCATAAGATTTGATAGTCTCTCCAACAGGATGATCTTCTGTTGGTTAGCCATGCACAACTGTATAGTAGAACATTCAAACTTAGGTTCTCACATCCTATGCCACATCTATTGGGGAGGAAATTCACATCGGATCCCAAATCTAGGATGACCTCATCCATTTCATAATCATCAATCTGCGTAGTTAGTCGCATTTCCCGACCAGTGTGTTTCTTATGCTTGTAAATTTTGTGAAAATATTTAACTTCTGTTGGAGGGTCAATTTTTTCTATGTAGTTGTCTATCAGTGCTTGAAGATTTTCTACTACCTTCTAGTTGTGTAGCAACTTCATACATGCCTATAGGAATGGCTTAACTTCTTCGTCCACTTTTATGTTTGTTGGAGCCTTGGAATTAGATGCCTCATCCTTGGTAAAGTCTTTGCGGGCTTCTAGGAATTTTTATTTATCCTTCTGTAGGTCTAAGATTTCCTTTTTGATAGCATCTTTTTGGATAAGGGGTTCAGCTGCAGCTCTTTCCTCAGCTCCTCCAGTAGTCATGTCGCTGCGTGTAATGACATTAATATTGGGTCCCTCATCACGTGGTTCGGCCTTAAACCTTTGTACATTATGTGTTGGAGTTTTTTGTTTTTTTTGCATCTTGGCTATTAGTACCGAAAAATATTCGATCACATGATCCAATTACCTACAATATCTGCAATATTCTCGTGCAGGGTTCGGACAGTCCCTTGCAAAGTGTCCTACTTCTCCACAATTATAACAGATCAATTGCCCTCTTCCCTGACCTATGCTTCTGCCTCTCCCCCCTTCCCCCTGGCCTCTAGCAGGGGAGCCTCCTCATCTCGAGGGAGATGGTGGTGATGAAGGGTCAGCCTGTACCCTGTACAGGTTTCCTTGGTCTATCATTAGGTCATATGTCCAGCAGTTGTTTTTGTCATGTCCCACAGACGAGTAGAATTGACACCATTGTTGCTTCAACTCTAGAACATAGGCACCAAGAAGGGGTCAATGGTTGGTATCGTGTATTCCAGCTACGCGGCAGTCAGCGCACCATAATGTGGAGGCATTTGGTCCTGTAGCCTTCTTAGGGCGCAATGGGTTGGGCCCCCCAGCCTGCCTGTAGTCTACTAGTAGAGTGCACTGATCCTTGGTATGGCCTGACACCCTGTACCTTATGCACCATACATCTGGACTAGCTTCTTTTCCTCGCTCCTTTCACACATTTTGTATTTTGAGGTGCATTGCCTCCATTTGTCCCTAGATCCATTGTACCCCAAACTGGGCATTGTCTCTTGGCACAGCTTCTAGCTTCATGGCAATCTCCAAGGATTTCTCTTGTGTCTCAATCACTTGTTGTTCCATAGGCTTGTGCAGGTGAGGTAATAGCATGGAAATGAACCATTCCTTGTGTTGTCTATCTTCACACTTAAATTCCCCATCTCTGATAACCTTCTTTAGCTGCTGATCAGCCTCCCATACTGATTCAGTGGGTTTTTGTTTAAAGTCTTTCAAGTCAACCACCAATTGAGCGTAGGACTTAGGCTTATGAAACTATTGTTTTAAAGCATCCTTAATTTCTTGTATTGATGGATCTGCATGTTGGCATACGTACCCCATGACCCAATCCAGGGCCCTTCCTTCAAAGGTGAGGGATAGCTGCGCCCTTTTTCCAGCATCACTTGCAACATTCTGCACAGTCCATACTGATTCCACTACAAACCAAAATCAGTCCATGTCTTCGTCTCCTACAACCTTGAAGGTGGGAAACTTCATGTGTGTGGCCATATATTCTTCCGATAGTGACAAAGGTGTAGGGGAGTTATTGCCCTTATGCTGACTTGACAACGATGTCACCGGGGGACTAGTTCCTGCGTGCGTAGATGGCTCCTCAATGGGATGTAGATGGATCTATCCCCTTCTTGGTTGACTCAGTAGTACTTACCACTTCGTGTTGTACTCTCACCCTAATCAGAGGTCATTCATTCAGTGTGGCTACACAAAATACCTTTTTTGCATAGTAATATTTTAATTAGTAGAGGCAATGTCCACAAGAACTTACCTCAGAATCCTTGGAATAACCTCCTCTCCGCCTCAGAGTAGGATACAAACTGGTTGACTGCGAATTATGTTACAAATCCTCCTAGCACACTATACACCAATGATATACAGTCTGGGTGATTGTGTTGTCAGCCTTCTCCAACTATTGAATCAATTAGGAAGTCCACTGCGTAACCTGATCGTCTTTCCAACACATTTGGAATTCTACTAGCCTCGCTAGCCACTCCAAGAGCTCGTGTGCAAAAGTTACAAAGAAAATGTCATATACTTCTATGAAATATATTTGTTCTTCCACTTCTCAGCTGTTAGCTTTGAGCTGCGATTCTCTTTTATGGAAAATTCCTGAATCTATTTTTTGAACCAGTCTTCGAGCTCCAATTTCTCAAGTCTCCAACGGCCTCATGGCATTACCTAATCTCTCTCTCAAAATGCTCCTGGTCCCGACAACAGAACCATTTGTTGGCTTGAGGGGTCTTGACCCAGGTTCAGATTTAAGGTTTCCAACAAACCCCTATACTACTGGCCCTTACGACAATGACCTACTTTCGTAGGCCAAGGTATCACCAGAAGTAGTATGGGAGGGTGCTGGAACCAGGTTTCCGCACCCTGGGAGAAACAGGGTAATTAAGGCAGTCTTGTGGAGTTCTATCAGGTTCGCACAGAAACATGCTTATTATCGATCCCTTAATAGTATAACCAACATGTAAACATAAAAAAGGTACTATTATTAAGCAGATCTTATCAACACCTTCGCATCCACGTGCACATCAACAATTATCATCATAGAATAACACAATCGCAACTAATTTATATATCATAGAAACAATCAAAACTAATTCAAATAGTGCAGAGGTACTTTAGTAGTAAGCACAACCAATTCAGATAACATAGATATACTTCAACATATTCCATGTTCATTAACATCCAAAACCAAGTTAAAAACCCAAGTCACAGCCCGCGCACATAGCCAACGGGGTTTGCACACAGCAGGACTGAGGATCTCCGCGCACACAGCCAGCAGGAGTCCTTACCCAAAACTACCCAAAACAGATCTCAATAGTTCGTACGTAGCATCAATATTACTTGCTTCTAGACTCAAACTATCTATCTATTTATATCATCATATCCTACGTTATCCTGTGGTTCGCAAACTGTGGTTTACGGACTCCAGGTTTACCCTTTGACCCATTACAATACATTGGGGGCTTTGACCCGCCCCAAAGCCCTGTGCAAGACTAATTACTACAAAAATATATAAATAACGTAGTGTTGGAACATATCAAAACGCAGCTAGGGGACCCTATTCCAACAATCAGTGATAATACATAATTATACAACCATCACCTACTTACACTCAAGTACATACCAACTATCTCAACACATATGTGTTAGCACAACAATATTAAAACAATATCATTCCTTCATGTAATCTTATAGATACATATACTCATATCATGCAATTAATCAAACATTCAAATAGCTTGCGAACATACTATTTTAAATAAATCAACTAGATGATGTAATAAACATCAAATCACTTAAACACCAAATATTTGACATAATCAAAACATTCAAGTACAAAGTAGATGACATACGCAAGTTCATAACTTAATGTATCTCAAGGGAGGCTATCTTGTTTGCACAATCAACCTAGTTAGCATGATTTCATATCAACTCAAACATAAATAAGGTTATAATATCCATAACAGTAACTGACTAACATGCCACATCATAAGCTCATAAACATTTATCATTCATGCATAATAACCACTATTACTCAGTCAACCTAGATGAGTATGACATAATATCACAACATATTAAATGATATTAGAATGTCATACCCCTAACCATTTGCATAGGACAATCCAAATTAGCATGATACATCTAACATTAATATCTTAACATAATAACCCTAATCATCAAGCTACTAACATATAACAATAACGAGTTAATCATGTAACATAATCATCAACAACATATAGCATAGTCATCAAGTTAACTAACATAAAACATCAACAAGTTAATCATATAACAAAATGATCATTTTAACCAACCTAACACAACAAAAACAATGAATACGACCACAGGTTATTATCATTCATGACTATTTGATACATGTGCATATGAATACACTAATCAACTAGCATTTATCACACATGTAACCACAATAACAATAGAATGACAAACATATAAGTAACCCTAATATTTACAACAAACGTGAATCACATACTTGCATGCTTGTATGACGATCTTTTATTACCCCAAAGTCCATTGTTGCAACTTCACTTTACTAATATGCATATCCTATTCTATCTCAACCAACACAGTAGCATCATAGGATACCAATATCATCATGATGACCTTATTGCATTCAATGACCTTATGCACAAAAACCTTCACCAAACCAATGAAAATTTGACCATATTTACCTACTTGACATTTATAACCAATCATGAACAACTAATGCATGTCCTACATATAGCATCACATAAGCAAGCATACAAGGACAACAAACAAGCATGACTAATATGTGACCTAGCATAAACAAGAAATGTGTGCACTACATGTAGCAACATGTAATCAAGTGTGCATGGACAATACATAAGCGAGAACCGCACATAACCAGTCATACACTCATGACAACATGTTGACAACAACACCATCAACACATCCATGGCGACACCACTGCCACAATGGCCAACACAACATGGATGCACCAAGAACATATAGACCACAAGCATACTACATATGCATGCAACCAACATAAATGCATGATCAACACACCACCCATCCAATATGAGAGTTGAACCATGCTCTTATACCACTCTGATACTGTAGAAATTATATGCACTAAGCATGCATACGTCCAAGATCCACCTAATCTCACACTATTTAACTTTATGCAAGATACTAAATCTATTCCACTTGTTAATCTTTTGCGGAAAAATTAATTGCACACACATGTGAAGCATAAACAAAAATTCAATTGCATATAACACAATTTTTAACCGGGAAAGCCTGAAGCTGAAAACCCCAACTATATTTTATGTAACATGGAGATCATATGACAATCTCATACAAACATACAAAGCTTATCACAAGCTCTCAGTACAGTACAATCGTCATACACTAATCAGGCCTAATCTTGCAAATCGATGCACCGATCTATGCCACCTGCTAGCCTGCCTCCACTGCACAATCCCTGCTGATTACAAGGACCAATTCAATGTAATCCCACTCTCATTGACTGCGTGATTATCATTGGAAACTCCAATGTATATGTAGATGCAATTCATGCATCACTAGTAGTCACAACAGATAGTCCATATTGACCTTTCACCTACCTCTCCACCACGTCTCCACTGAAACTGCCATGCACTGTAGTTAACTGATGTATTGTTCAGTTGATTAATGAATTATTATTTGTGAATTAATTAACTAATTAATTCACTCCACTCTCACTAGTGTATCATTCAGTTAGACTAGATACAACTAGCTCAACTGAGTCTAACTGAGTTAAACTAAATACAACTCCATAACTACTTCTTCCAACTGTGTCATAACTCTGCCACTTGAGTTTTAACTGAGTCCTCCATGCATTAGCTCTAGTAAACCCTTGGGAATTGCATAATTCCCTCATTCCACTGATGTGCCACATCTGTGAATTGAACTGAAGTGCTCTAAGAGAATAAGTTGCTATTTAGAGTCTGATTATTATTAAGAGCTAATAATAATTGACATGCGTCTATTTTTAGATCAGTGATCTATAAATAGACTTCGCCCAATATACTAAAAATAGAATTTCATCTATTTTTCACATTTGACCAACCATCTACAAATAGCCTCTTGCTACATATAGAATATGCTCACCATGTCTAAAAATAGACATACACCTAAAAATAGCCTGTGTGGGCCCCACCTAGTTTAGGTGATTATTTTCCAACTAGGATCAAGGATGATGTTTCAAGATGCCTCCTTCACTGTTTCTTGTTGCAAACTTCAACAGATACACCCTCTTCCCACATCTACCCAAGTAACTATCCAACCAGGATAAACATGCGACGAGAGGCTACTAATATGAGATTCAACCTCCTAGATGACCTTAAGGAAGTGGAACCAACGAAAACAAGAAAAACACACCTTACACAACGCCAAAAAAATCCTCAAGAGGTAAACCAACCTTATAGGCCCCTAAAACTTGAGGGAGACTGAATTTTTGACCAATTTGAGCCTTAGCCACATGCATGCCAAGGCAAGGTAGTGACTAGGGCTCGGTTTGGTCATTTTTGTGCCTGTAACTCTGGGATTTGTGCCACATTTTCAGCCCCAGAGCCCAGGTCACTGCCCAAAATTTCATGAAACTTTAGGAGATGATAAATAACGTTAAAATAATGGTACACAAGTAATCAAATAATGAGGAACTCATTTGGACCCCTCCTAGCCGTGACAGACATTTCGTCAAACATGTCACAAACATTGCATCTACAGGTGTAAACAACAGATTTAAACATAGGGGTCCCATACTTATATGAGAATCACTATGAAGCATTTCTCCCTTACATCATAAGCTGCAATACAATCTATTTAACCATAGATACATTTTTCATTCATTTACAAGTAAAAACATTGATAGAACCATACATCATCACTGATAAAATGCATTCTTATAACTAGCATAATAACAAAAAAAATACGATGGATATAACAGCAATAGAATCCACATAATAACCAATACATTTGCATACCAAATACCAAAGGAATGAGCTCTTCATTACTGAATGTAAAAACCAATTGGAGATGGGACTTCCACATTCTACCTTACCATAGATTGGCTGAGCCTAATATCTCTTGAACCAATCACCCTCGTGCCATAGTCCAAGCATGAATGTGGGGCTCATAACCAACTGAAAATGAACCAAACAAGCATGGATGTTACCGGAGTTCTTCGCCTACCCTGTGAGGAATTTGAGTTCCTCCTAGTCTCTCAGGCTTTACTATAACCCATAGTCCAATCCTGGGGTCACTAGGCCCTACACCGAGACCATCTCTCTAGGCTTTACTGTACATCCCATCCCAGGACTACTAGGCCCAACTGAGAGAAATCCACTTCTTGGCTTTACCATATATCCTGCCATTCATCGACAAGGATTCCTAAGCCTACCGAGGCACACAATCTAGCTTTACCACAACTCACAGTCTGGCTCAGGGGTTACTAGGCCAGTGGCTTTACCGTGATCCACAGTCTAGTTCAGGGACCACTAGGCCATGTGTTTTTCATTTCGGAGATCCATCCCATTCAACTTTGAATCTAATCCGGACATCCAAATCAACTGAAGTATGAGAAACCCATATCATCAAAGCTATACGGAAGTGGCAAGGATAGGCTGAAAACACTACCACACCTGGAAAAATACATGCCAAGACAACATGAAACCACATGCATTACCATGCATGCTAGATCTAGTAAGGAAATCATGTCATATGCAAATCGATACCTACAAAGAATCTTGTTGTAGCTTCTTGATCTTGCTCTTCCTTGCTTGCTTTTCCTTTTTTGTTCCAATGCCCAATTTCTCCAAGAAAACTCTAAGTGTCTAAGAGTGAGAGAGAGAGAGAGAATAATGAGAGAGTTCCAAAAAAATGCATTAATTAAAGCCTAGCAACTGATCCTTAGAAGCCTTTTTATCAATGAGGCCTGTATTTTCTTCATTTTCCTTTATTTACTTCAATTTCCTCCTCGCATGCAACTTGTGACCTGTCACCTTCTTTTTCTCCTATTTTCCATTATTTTCGTAACTAAAATGTCAACTAATGCCTCATGCCTTTCTAAAGCCTTTGCCAATTTCCTTATCCATAATAACCGAAATTAACACTTGTTAACACTTATTAGGATGTTTTGCCCACCATTCAACATTTAGCTTGGAATACATGAATACCTATCCCATCAACCCTGGTCTTATATATTTTTTACATGGATTTTTACCAAGGTTGTTACACTTAACATGAGAAAATGAGTCATTGTGACACTTAGTAAAACTAGAAGAAAATTTCACTCAAGTTAAAATGACAGTTCTTATGGTCAAAAGGAGACTACAATATCAAAGCATGAGCAAACTTTTGGAGGGGGGATTGTGCAGCTACAACATGTTCATCTTTCCTCTTCCCTCTTAGATCATGGATCTGTGGTCCCGTACTTCAAGCCATTACATTATTACATTACAAAAATAAGGGGAACACGTACTAGGGGTGTCACACATTAGTTCAACAAAGACATGATGCTAGTGTACATATTATCCCTCATCATTTCTGACCTTAACAAGTGGATCCCAACTTTGGCCTTAGCCATACTTGAAAAGCCCACCCCTCAAAAGCCTCTTACTAGTGATTGAAAACTTATGCAATTGATTCATATTAATCTCTTAGATACTAGGTAGGGCCTTCCCCTAATAATTAAAATCAATCTGTTATCAATATTAACATAATTACCTCTTAATATTTTTCACTTTAACAATAATTTTTTTATCTCTTATGACTTTACTTTTATCTATTAATATCTAGCTAATAACTTTATAATTAATATCTAGCTATATTTACAAGTCAACTTTGTATTAAATTATTTTATATATAATTTTATTAATAATTAAATAAAAAATTCGAAACCAATAAAAAAATATTAAATAATAAAAACAATTTTAAATTTAACGTCGAACACAAAAATTCTTAATTAATTTTTTTGTTTGTTCTCGTAGGATTGAAGTCTCTGCCTCGATTACTGGGTTCGCAATCGAGTCAATAGATTGTGCTCTTTGTCGTGCCGTCTAGACTTCACTAACCTCTTTTTCTTTTTCACATATATCTATGGAAATGGATCCCTTTCATCCTTGCAAGGTGGCTTCACACTTCTGCTTCCTATTTTTACTTTAACCTCTCCTTTCATTTTCACACTTGTCATTGTTCTGCTTCACACTTCAGGTTCATAGTTATACCTGAACACTTTTCATTTCACACCAGTGAGGGTTATTTCACATGAAAAGTGGTTCTGGTCGATAAACTGGTTCACTCTTCAGGTTGTTCTTTTTATTTTTGAACACTTTCAATAGTCACTCACTGTAGGCCTGAAGAAATTTTTTCTCTAATGCCAAAGAATATTCCGAGTAGAGCTGATATAGGCTCCATTTATTTATTTATTTTATACGAGGAACATACAACACATTATGAATTTTGATATAGCCGAGGACGTCAATTTCACCAGCACAATCAACACAGTTATACAGCTATAGCCGAGGACGGAGTGCCGACGACCCCAGCTAATTCAACACACTGAGTTTCCTCACATTGAATCCTCTCTGCACGCTTATATGTGTTTTTCCCCTATGGAGTCCTTATTTGCGTTTAATTTCTGTTGTATATTGAATTCTTTTGTTGTTGTATATGTGTTTTTCCCCTCAAATTCAACACAATGAGTTTCTCACATTGAATCCTCTCTCCACCCTTATGTGCGTTTTTCCCCTGTGGAGTCCTTATTTGCGTTTAATTTCTCGTTGTATATTGAATGATCTCAGTTTGAAATACATAGAAAAACTCAACATTAAATTAATTCGGACTTTGAGGAAACTTACTCTATATCCCCGTTGAATTAGGAGGTTTTTCCCCAATTTCTCAACTTTTGAATTATCAATTCTTCATCACCTCATAACTTAAATACAATAATTTTATTAAAATACAAACCTCTTCATTAAATTGACTTCCCACGCCTACAGGAGCCTTGGAAAATCATTTTCCATCCCTACAAAATCATTTTCAAACCCTAGTTCAAATTATCACTTGTGTAATTAATTAAAAAAAATATCCATACATTCATTCCCTAAAATCATTGTGGAATAGCGTTTGATTCTTATTACATAATTAAACACATAAATACATATCAATCTTCTATTTTATTCATTGAAGTATTATGTAATTATGTATTTGAAAATCAAACGTATGCTCGCGCAATCATTTAAATTTTTATAACATTTCAATATAACTTAAATATTCAATTATCTAAATCACTTACATACTAGTTTGTTCAAAATAAACTTTCCCTTTCTTTTAATATATATATATATATATATATATATATATATAATACAAATTTATATTATAGTAACATATAAAATATAATGTTAGGTTACAATTATATTTATATGATTAAATACAAAAATTTTGAACATATTCAATAAAATAAAAAATTTATTTTATTGGTATATAATATATATATTAGGTTGGTGATAATGTTTATTATTTTTTAAAATCAAAATAATTTAATCATATTTTTAAGTGATTAAATAATTTATTTTAATTTACGTTTTTAATTATAAACAAAATTGTTGTCACATAACCATAATCAACTATTGATGAATTCACCTTACCACATCAATCATTAAGAAAATACAGAAGTTGAACATTTGGGGAAATTAGATATCAAGCAATAACAGATTTGTTAAGTGGGCAGTTGAGAACATACATACAACCATAACCATCTTAATGGAAATTTTCTATAGTTTTATATATTTCCCTGACTAATTTTCTTATGTTATTACCCTAGCATTAGTTCCACTTTTGAATGATTAATAATTTTAGTGTATGTTTTTCTCTTTTGTATGCTTGTTTATTATTTGAACTACTCGTTGTTTAATGTTAAAATTTAAATGCCTAATCCTCATATCATGTTGTTGTTATTTTTTTTCCAATTATTGTAAGATAAAAATGGTGCAAAAGTGGCTCATGTGCATTGAGGTCTCATGCTTTCCTAATCCGGGACGAGCTATTGTTTGATTTGTGCTCTATATTAGTGTAACAAAACATGTGCCACATAGAAAGAAAGAAGTGCAGGGCAGGACTAGAAACAATGAGGCATATTACATTTCCCTTGTTGAAGGCCTAAAAGAGGCTAAAAATATTGGTGTCAATGATATCACCCTATTTACAAATTCAAAATTAATTTTCACCGAGATGAATGACACATATCAATTTCGGAAGGACAATCTCAAACCCCTTTACAAGGAAGCCAAGATGAGGAGTTATGGATTTCAATCATTTAACATAAATTACCATGCTCATATACAAAGACTATCCACTCAACTATTGTGTGGAGTTGTGAATGATGACATAGGATCATCATCCATTACATCAGAAATCATTAAGAAGCAGCAAGATAGGTCAAAAGTCATTGAGCAGCAACAAGATAGGTCAAGGTTATGGGAATGCATGTTTTTTTTTTTCCTTTTTTGGGGGTGCTAATGGAACGGTTCTTTCATTAAAGAAGAACCCATTAATATACTTTTTTCCCTAACCTGCAAATATTGTGTTAACTTGTATGGGTGACAAGTATATGGAAAAATGTGATATATTATGGGTGACAAGTATATGGAAAAATGTGATATATTCCATGTATATGGAGAAATATAACATTTGCATGGTTTGTGACTAAATAATTGACTGTTGTTGAGGTTAAATATATTTTCTTTTGTGTTTTATTACCATGTTAGTGATTTGAGTTTTCTAATGCATTGAGAAAATTATGTCTTGATTTAAAGTTTAAATTAGTGATGGGTCCTAAAAATGACTTTAAGATCCATAAGAATGAAAACATTATTAAAAACATTAAATCAAATGAGTTTCAAATCCATAACCAACAAAATTGTATTAAAAACATTAAATCAAATGAATTTCAGATCCATAAGCAACAAAACAATATTAAAAACATTAAATCAATAGACTTTCAAATCCATAAAATTGACCATGACCAATTTATTATGTTTTAAATAATATTAACTATCTAACCTCGAGAGAAGTAGCAATGCCCTATAGGTGTTGCTCATAAAGATACACCCTCCAAGGGAGGGCTTTATCAATTTGCAAGTCTCTGTGTTATTGATCAATTTGTAACCCAATTTTTAGCAGAGCACTTCAAAGACTTGAAGGCCAACTCAAAATAGGAAACAATGTCGAAATTCAAATCATTCCATAAATGTACTCTTCATATCAACACCAAATCTATTAAAGTCTGCAATGCATCTCTAAGAATTTGTTCTTGAAGTACATCAAAATATTTTATTCAAAATCCCCTTGTTTTTTCCCCTCGCTACTACCCATGTAGATCTTATTTTTCATGAAAAATATTCCCCTGCACTATATCACTGCCCTCTCGATTCTCGCATTTGTTTCTCTTCTTCTTGGCTTCATGCCCATGCCTGTCCTTCATATACCCCTTTTCACTTCTATCTCTTTGCATTCCTCCATTGCTCCATTCCTCTTCTCTCTTTCATGTTGGATCTCTGCGCACTGCCCTTTTGCCTTACTAGATGCTCTCGCTTGTTCAACAATGATCCTTCTCTACTGTCAGTCTCCCCATCCAAGCTGCCATCTTACCTTTTGTTCATTCTTTGTTTTTTCTTTAGCCTCCCTATATGTGTTGTTATGGATCAACCCTCCTCTATTGCATGCCCTCAGTGCAATGGGAACAAATTTATGATTGACCATGTGAAAGACCTTCTAAATCAATTGAAGGATCAGAATTGTGTTGAACTTGCTATCATTTTGGAACGCCTAGGAGAATATAGGAATGAATATGAGAAACTGAACAATAAGTGTGTTCATATGCAATGCACCGTGAACTTTCTAAGAGACGTGATCACCAAAAAATAAGAAGGTAGCACCAACTCTCAGGGCCGCAATAGCTTGATCGGAATAGGAGAAGAAAATGTTGTGAATAAAAAGTAAATGAATATCCTAGAATGGAGCAGCTCCCTCATCTCCGAGATAAATATGTTTACTATTTTAGTCTTCTTTCCACTTTAAATCGACTGTATATTATGTAACAGGAGTAGTTTATAAGAAATAACTTCGTAGGAAAAATATGAGTTCTCCTAGAAACCAGTTTTAGCTATGAAATGTAAGTTCCTCTATTATTGAAAGCAATACATTCGAAGCTACAAATGAAATGTTGCTGGAGGATTCCCCTACTCTGATGTAAAAGCACTGGATTTCGATCCCAACTACTTGTTCCCCTCCTCCATTTTGTCATTTTCATCAATTTTGTAAGTGGGAGGTAGCTTCCTTTTCAATCATTAATACATATATCCAACATTGTTTTAATATATATATATATATATATATACCAGGTTATTTGATATTTTTAAAAAATATATAAATCCAAGAAAATCATGCAAATTGGTTTTTAGTTATAACGAATTCCATTATTTCCAATGAGAAAAATGTTGTAAAGTAATTTTTGTTGGAGCTAGAAAATGATTTTCCAACGCCTACAACAATTCTAGAAAAATGTGATGTCTTTTGGAGCCTGAAGCTTCAATTCAGTTGCATAACTCCTCACCAACACCAAGAATAAAATGACATATATGAAGGATTTATATTAGTTAACTTAGAGGGCTAATAAATATTTTGGCAAAAAAAAAAAAAAGGTTGGTTGGGAAAAACATGGTTATTTTCCAATTCAAGTAAAAAATTCAATGACCTAGAATTGCAACTTACATTGGTCTTATACATAGGTTTGTTACATCAATATGACCATCTCCATCAAAAAATGTTTATTCCAATGTGTTCAAACTTTATTGTTAGAGAAGATTACACTACTGCTAATTAGAATTATGAAATCTGCTAATGCTACTGACATGCTCCATGATACAGAAAACATGTTTGTACAGCTATTAGTGAACACCAGATGCATAGTTCCTTGACTAGAAATGCAAAGAATTCAGCTGCTCCGAAATAAATATCAGTATGTACGAGAGTGTTGGCTTATAAATATAACTAATTCTCTATAGTTTCCATGGAATGTCTACTCTATAAAAGTATTTCAGTAAAGGAATGTTCCCTTGTTGATCTAGAATTTTTAAATCTTCATTCATCGATGAAATTCCATGGTATATAAATCTTAGTGTTGGTATATAAAGCTATTAGCCCAACACTAAGAGAAAAATGACATATATGAAGGATTTATATTAGTTAACTTAGAGGGCTAATAAATATTTTGGCAAAAAAAATAATGCTGGTTGGAAAGAACATGGTTATTTGCCAATAAATTATTGCAAACTAGATTAATATTGAAAAGCCCACATTACACAAAGTTTTTTTCCCGAAGAGTTATAAAAATGTACAAAATTTGTTGATCCATAATATCTAGGAAATAAACCATATAATATTACAAACTTTTTATGAGACAATTTTATAAACAAGGTCTATCCCTATTGACTACATTATGTGTATTCCATGTCGAGCTCTCGAGCTGGGAATCATAATACATGAACGTTTTTGTACATGTTGGCTCCAAATCATTATCTCTTACCTTGTTGGCTCGAGGGGTCCTGACCTAGGTTTGGAGGTTAAGGTTTGCCAACAAACCCCTATACTACTGGCCCTTTCGGAAATGACCTGCTTGCGCAGACCAAAGTCTCACCCAACGTAGTATGGGAGGGTGCTGGAACCAGGTTTCTGCACCCTGGAGAGAGTAGGTAAGTCAAGCCAGTCCGCAACTATCAGATCTATACAACCACAGGTCATTCGCAGGAGTTTCAATAAATAACTGGAATACAGTTTATCAGATCTAAACAATAGGCTCGCATCCACATGTGTACTATCAGCTATAATCACATAACAGTATATTTGCAGCGGATTAACAGGTCACAGATACATTTACCATAACACAGACAGTTCGCAGCTTACTAACATATACATCATCATATAACTAAAGTCCACATCAACCATAATAGGACAGATCCAGATAACATTGGTGCCAAGATGAAAATATGAAGTTGGGTTACACTTGTTGCCCTTTTTTGAGAAAAAACTTTCATTTTTTTTCAGTTCTTCAACTTTTTGCAAGCTAAAACAAATTTTATGTTTAGAATTTCATTTTGCGATAAAAATAAAAGTTGTCATAAATTTTGTTAGCTTTCTATTACTTATTTTTTGGAAATTTTTTATACACATTTGTTATGTCAACTTAGCATTTATTTGAGTGTGTGTTTTTTAACAATCAACGGATTCATAAGAAGTCATGTTAATACGCAATGTTGTATTCTTTGAAAATTTGTGTTTTTGAGAAACAAATGTGTTACAAAAATCTAGACAGAGTCTACTTCGGTTTCATCATATTTACAAAGCCAATGGATGCATATCATTATTACTAGATTTTTTTGAACTAGTCCAATATGAAAAACTGCATATTTTGAATATGTTTCACGACGCAAGAAATTTTATGTGACCAAAATTCCTATCTATGAGTTGTTCCTTACCAACGTACTCGGTGAAAGAGTTGGAAAGCATTATTGAGATCCCCATTCACAATGCCATGAGATGAATGATTTGATGGAGCTTTTGACGATGTTGTTTCTGGTTGTGTGCCTCATGTCTTTCTAAAGCCTTTGCCAATTTCTTTATTCATAATAACCGAAATTAACACTTGTTAACACTTATTAGGATGTTTTGCCCACCATTCAACATTTCGTTTGGAATACATTTCATTTTCTTTTATTTACTTCAATTTCCTCCTCGCATGCAACCTGTGACCTTTCACCTTCTTTTTCTCTTATTTTCCATTATTTTCGTAACTAAAATATCAACTAATGCCTCATGCCTTTCTAAAGCCTTTGCCAATTTCCTTATCCATAATAACCGAAATTAACACTTGTGAACACTTATTAGGATGTTTTTCCCACTATTCAACATGTCTTATATATTTTTTACATGGATTTTTACCAAAGTTGTTACACTTAACATTAGAAAATGAGTCATTGTGACATTTAGTAAAACTAGAAGAAAAGTTAACGCAAGTTAAAATGACAATTCTTATGGCAAAAGGAGACTACAATATCAAAGCATAAACAAACTTTTGGAGGGGGGATTGTAGCAGTTACAACAGGTTCATCTTTCCTCTTCCCTCTTAGATCATGGATGTGTGGTCCCGTACTTTAGGCCATTACATTATCACATTACAAAAATAAAGAGAACACCTACCAGGGGTGTCACACATTAGTTCAACAAAGATGCTAGTGTACGTATTATCCCTCATCATTTCAGACCTTAACAAATGGATCCCAACTTTGGCCTTAGCCATACTTGAAAAGCCCACCCCTCAAAAGCCTCTTACTAGTGATTGAAAACTTATGTAATTGATTCATATTAATCTCTTAGATACTAAGTAAGGCTTTCCCCTAATAATTAAAATCAATCTATTGTCAATATTAACATAATTACCTCTTAATATTTTTCACTTTAACAATAATCTTTCTATCTCTTATGACTTTACTTTTTATCTATTAATATTTAGCTAATAACTTTATAATTACTCGTATTTTAATTATCTAATAAATTTACAATAAGTTTGTGAAAGCTATATTTACAAGTCAACTGGGTATTAAATTATTTTATATATAATTTTATTAATAATTAAATAAATAATTCCAAACCAATAAAAAAATATTAAATAATAAAAACAATTTTAATTTAACGTCTAACACAAAATTTTTTTGACTTCACTTATACTATATGTTTGTGAAAGCTATATTTACAAGTCAACTTTGTATTAAATTATTTTATATAGAATTTTATTAATAATTAAATAAAAATTTCCAAACCACTAATAAAAAATTAAATAATAAAACAATTTTAAATTTAACGTCCAACCCAAGAATTCTTAATTAATTTTTTTGTTTCTGCCTCGATTACGGGGTTCACAATCGAGTCAAATAGGTTGTGTCAGTCAATAGGTTGTGCTCTTTGTCGTGCCGTCAATAGTGACTCACGGTAGGCCGGAAGAAATTTTATTGGCAAACGCCAAAGAATATTCCGAGTAAAGCAACTATATATTGAATTGAAGTCCAACAGCTTGATATTGAACGAATGCTTTTTTCTATTTTTTGAGGAATATTGGATAGATTTAATTCGTTAACTCACAGAGTCGGTGCTCAGGAACTGCTCATAGATGGAAATTTTCTCAGTTTTGGGAGTTTGTATATTAAACAAACAGATTTAGTGAAGTGTTTGTTTGAATAAGGTTGTAACCAAATTTCCTATCTATGAGCAGTTCATGACCACCATACTCGGTGAAAGAGTTGGGGGAAGCATGGGTGCATTAATAGAACTGTTGATGGAGCTTTTGACTATGCTGTTTCTGGTTGCGTGGGTTGGTAAAGTCTGATTTTGTAGTAGGCATCGAGAAAGAAAATATTGGGAATTTGAAGAGCATTTGATCCAGAGGAGAGGAGGTGTCAGTTATTGCTGTGCACGCTTTGGGAGATGTTCGCTAAACAAATATGGCATTGGCCCTCTGCAGCGATCAAGAAATTAATGGTGATTGAGTTTCCATTTATTCAAACCATTTTATTTCCGAGTCAGTTAGACCAATTCAATGGTTCTTTTTCTGATGAATAAATTTTTATTTTATTTCTTTTTCTTTAAAAATTTGATGTTTTTGAATGGTTTTAAAATGCATCAAATTTTTAATCGTAGAGTGTTATGACTAAAATTTCTATCACTAAATTTATAATGGTTTAAAAACTTCTTATCAAAGTTCTGTTTTGTTTTGTTTTTTTTTCTAAATGTATCTCTCCTTCCCCCAAAAAAACAAAAACATATTCTATCTGAATGAAGTGAGTTTGTCTATCTCCCAAAAAATACTCGGTTCTGTCTTTTGAAGATACTTTGTTTTCCCAGGTAGTAGTTGGTTGCTGAAAATGCCGAAGGTGGTTGCTAGTTGCTGAAAATCTTAATTTTTTCGTTATTTTTATTTTATTATTTCTTAAAAAAAAAATTCTGTTGAGGCTGTCAATTTCCTAGAAGATACTCTGTTCCTTCTTTTGAATATACTTTATGATTAAGTTTGTCCATCTCCTAAAAGAGATTCTATTTTATCTTTTTGGTTTTTAGGGACTTGTGAGTTGTTGAATATATTTGCAGTGGTTTAATTACGTTGCTTTTTTTGCCCTAAAAATCATGTAAATTTAGGTAAGATTTTAAGAAAATTTGGCAGGGATTTTTGTAAATCTAAGTTAAAACTATCAAACTTTAATATTTTGGGTGCCTTGAAGGTTTTTGATGGTGCTGAATCCATTTCCACCATCAAAATCATGATTCAAACACTGTTACTGTAACATACGCCAATAACTTCACATGGAAAATGTAAGGAGTTAAAAAAAATTTATACAAGTTACTCATGGGTAACTATCCATTCTCTATTAAATATTCCTTACTCATCATTACATAGAATGTTTAACAATTCATAATGTAACTTTATAAATAAGAATAGTAAACTCCTTAACCATTAACAACCTCCATTACAGTACTTTAACATAATACTGTATGATGTAACCATCCATTCATCTCATTACTCATATAGTCATCACATAATTGCCATTATGAACATCATAACAAGAAAGGAATCAACCTCATCATCTTGACACAATAATCAATCACATCATTGAACACTAATATACCCTAGAAACCCCGTAGGGTGAAAACTAGCAACGTTTAATTTTATTATTAAACGCTCCTGAAGGTGATCAACCCACACTCAATGGCTTATAAGGGAGACCATCCCTTATCCATCGTTTATAAATCTTACAAGGAAATATACAAGTATCTAGCTTTAAGCCATTCAATAAATATGATACCATTTACCCTCTGGTCTTCATATCTTCACATCTTGGTGGCATGGATGTACCTACAATGGACCATCGTACATTGGACCTTCCTGCAACTCGCACTCATTTGCATGAACATTAATCATTTACTTGCCAGCAGGACAAGCATAATTTTCCTTTGTACATGACAAGCATAATATTCCTTTGTACATGTCACCATCATTCCCTGCTATGATGCATTCAACATAAAATGATGTCAAGATTCATAAAGTATTAATCAATCATTTCACATATCTGTACTATAGTAGTTTCTCCATCTACTCATGTATATTCATGACAAGCAAGTAAAGTACCTTGACATTCTCCCTTTAACAACACATACCTCATATGTGCTAGTTATAAGTCATCACAATAACTAATGTTTCCATCACATAAGCACACATTCCTGCAAGTCAATGGCTACATCTCCCAAGCTTTTCTTTAAAATAAACTGATACATCAGTTAAGATATTTATGCATGTGATTTACATAGCTTTAATCAAAATAGCTAACCCTTAAGCTATTACTTTTAGTGCATGGAATGCAAGCTAACATAACAAATGTTGCTCCCATGCATGTAAATGCATATCGAATTCCAAAAGAGTCTCCCTAAAGGAGTGCTTACACAACGAAGCACATAAACTCCTTCACGAGTCTTCCCAAAGAAAATCTCAATGCTAGTGAGCATGTAAACATATGTTTTCTTTTCGTAAAAATATGCAATTATGAATATAAATACATGTCTTCTTTTCCAAAGATTATACTAACAATCATATTCATTGTTGTTTAATACTACAAGCTATCTTTCTACATACAAATATGTATATTATTTTTCAATAAAAGTTAATTACATATGTTGCATGCTTACGCATGATCTTACTCCAAAAGGAATTAATATCATAATTATGATAATATAAAAGTAATCACTTAGTTTATTCATCTAAAATAATATAACTGATTAGTTCCCTTAACCATGAATTTATTAAATAACATAACTTTACCAACACCATGGTAAACAATCCATGGATTTATTAAATAACTAATATTTGCAAACACCATGGTAATCTACCCATGGTTTTATGAAATAATTAATCTCCATCAACACCATGGAAAAACTACCCATGGATTTATGAAACTATCCATGGATTTATTAATTAATCTTTACCATTACCACGGAAAACTATCCATGGATTTATTAAATAATTACTATTTACAAGATGGTTAATGTATAGATTATTAATGTGAGAAACTTCTCTTTTCTTCTTCACTACACATGAAAATATTTCAAGAGTCACTCTCTTTAATCTATTCAAAAAAAAATACTTTGAACTTGTTATCACTTCATAATTTAAATGAATACAAAATCTCTTTTAAAATAAGAGCATTCATCTTCTATTTTCTTGCTTATGTAAATATTTTTATTAAAGAGTTACCCTATTTAATCTAATCAATAAAATCTCTTTTAAAAATAAAGTACCATAACTAACCCTTATTTGGGCATAAGAGCTAGATAAACTTTTTAAAATAATAACAAAGTTAACATGTAACCTTTGCAAACCATTGCAAAGAAATTAACGCAATGGACTTATCTTCTACTCCCAAAATAAATACATTCTTACGAAAATAGTCAACAGTAAATTTGTTTCAATCAAATCCCAATAAACTTAATGAAATACCATTTTCTTGGTATATGTGACTTATCTCAAGAAATAGGAGAAAGATCATTAGTATTTTTTTTTCTTTCTATTTTCTAATAATCTTTTTGCAGAAAAACTATATGATATATAATCTTTATTTATATCTTTCTTCTCACAAAAAAAAAAGATTATATAATAAAAATTAGAAAAGATTACTTTAATCACTTTACCATTCACCGAATTGAGCCATGGCTTGAATATGAACATTTAACTGCAATGCAAACTTTAGTCTGATCTAAAAGAAAATCCAGCAGAGTGCCCTAGTCATACAACATAGCATCCGCTGATATAATCGTTAATCGTCCACGAGAGCGCCCTCAAAATTGAAGATCTAGAGAGCATCCCAATGATCCAGAGCGCCCTCAAATAAAGTGTGATTGAATAAAGAAAAAGATGATAATAAAATCCAGGAGAGCGCTGTCAAATCCAACAGATCATCCTTGCAAGAAAATGTTGATTCACAAACAAACCCTTATCCAATATAAATAAAGCTCTTAACAAGCAAACACTTATCCAGGAGAGTGCCTGATGCAGGAGCATCAAGGCCATTTTTCATTTGTAAATATGTGATAAAAGGGGGGTGTGACATTTTTATTATTTTATTAATTAATTTGTTATTTTTAATAAAATAGGAGATAATTTAGAAAAGTGAGGATTTTGTAAATATTCTTGTATTAAATAAAAGGATATGAGAGAAATAGTTTAGGAGCAAAATTAGAGATTAGGAATTCTATGTATGGGACTTTGTTGAGTCCACACCTAAAATATAGATTAGTTGAGGATTAGGTGGAGAGATATTTTGAGTGAATTAAATGCATTATCTATGTATAAATATGAGTGGTTTTTGAGAGAAAAATACAATTGAATAGATTGAGAGCGTGAGTAGTGAGAGGGGTTCTGCTTGGGAGCCTTCGACAGTTTGTAAAGGGCCAATAAATGGGAAATCAGGCCAAGAAGAAGGACTTCCATTTCAGGTTTGCATGATTAATGAAAGAAATTGATTTTGAGTTAATTGTATAGTTGTGGGATTGTTGTCTATGAATGCAAAGACAATTGTATGAATCGAATTTGTAATGGACTGACAATTCGATTTGAGTAATCGGTGTCAATAAAACCACAATGCAAACTTATTGAATGTAAAAGGCGTAGAATTGGTGCTAAATTGTTGTGTGAAGGATTGTTCACAAATTACAATTGAATCCACAGGTTTTTATTTGTTATGTTAGTTTAAAATTCAGTTTGAATCTTGAAATGACTGGTTCATTCAAGAAGCAAGGAATAAATGTATTAAATATTTGTTTTTTGGCGTTAATCTATTAACTTGCATTCGATAGATTGAAGTGGCATAGCAGAAACAGAGATAAGATCTCTGTGGATCGAATCAAAAAGAATTTTGATCACTCCTTTGTGAAGAACGCTTTAATTTAAGACTAGTGTGTAATTATCTGCATTTGAATTCTGTTGATGAAACATCAGTATTGGATTGAGCAGCGGCATTAGAACATTGTTGCTGGAATCATCTGGTTGAGTTTGTGCAGTGTAAAGGCAGAGCAATGGTGGATCGTATAAATCAAGGGCGTTGGCATTAAACCAAGTCAGTTTGAGTTTGATACATGAAATCGAGTATGCAATTGTATAGAAATCGATTTGGGCAATTTTGAAATTGTATAAGTCTGCTGGATAAAATCTATTTATAAATGCCAGATTCATTTGTAAATCGATCCCCATGTTTTATTATGAAGAATGGGTTGAAAAACAGAACAACGTTGAAATAAATAGTATAGCAAAGTTGTGTTAAAATCCCATTTGAATGATTTTAATATATGTCAAAGGCGCAGGTTTGAATTCAATTCGGTGGCAATGTTTGCAGAAATGAAATCCGGTTTTAAATTCACTTACTCTGTGGTGTTGATTGATTGATATCGTGTGGAAACTTGTAGTTAAGCCAGAAGTTTTGAATCAATTGTATGGTGGAAATCGATTGGAGAATTGAGAGCTGAAAGGGCGTAGTCAATGAGTAACAAATTGAAATTGCGGAGATCAAATGTGTAGTTTCCATTTGAAGGAAAGGCGAGATCGATTGCATGAATCGATTTTGATACAAGAAAGGAGACAGAATTGTGTCATAATTAGCTGTGGAATGAAGTCCACTCCTGATCAAAGGCGCAGATATACAGGTATGAAATTTGGATTCAATTGTTTGGTTTGTGCGGTCATGAGCTTGGTGAATGGCGCACATATAGATTGCAACTCTGAGTCCGAACAGTGTTATTAAATTGCCAATGAATTTTGTAAACATGATAAATTGTAGTGGATTGGTTTAAGAATTCATGGAGTTCCATTATGCGATGGCATTGAATTATGGAAGGCTGTGGTAATTGGGTGTGTCATGTTCAGAATTTGGGGAATTGGTTTATGGACTTTAATCTGTATGTAAAGGCTTATATAATGAAGCAAACCTTGGGGTAAGAGTTGTTGACTTTTAAAAGGGAAAGAAAGAAACTTGAAGTTTGTTATATCACCATGAGAATGGTTTCATAACTTGAATAGTAAGAGTGGTTTGAGAGGCATTTTATTTGCAGAGTACATATGGGACAGATTCTCGGTAATGCAGGCTAGCCCTGCATCATTTTTGGTATCAAAGCTTGGCTCTGTTGAAATAGAAGGTTCTTTGTTTTTCTGAATGAGAACAGAAGGTTTTGAACTAACATGTGTTTTCTTTGAATGTGTGATGAATGACTGAAAGGAAGATCAGATTTTTAAATCTGATATGCAAGCTACACAATTGCAGTGAAGAAAATTGCAGAAGCGAATGGAGGACAAGATCATGCAGGATCTTAAAGGTGAGATGGTTTTCTGATTTGGAATTTGTGATTAAATTTTATGGTTGCAGACAAGATGATGGCAGTGAACCTAACATTCAGCTAAAGGCTGGATAGAGAGGACAATTGCAGTGTCCTGAAGAAGAAGGTGAGTTGAAGAGATAGCCTGGAGAGAGCAGAGAGAGTGCTCAAGAGGTTCCAGAGGCAGTGAACCAGTACTTACCAAAAGACTGAGTGAGGAGAGCTTGGTGAGGTAAGGGGCAGCAGAAGAGATTGCTGTCGTAGAGGCTAGTGCAACTCATGGTGAGTGAGAAACTCATGGAGAAGATGATCATGGAGAATCAGACAAGAGGTTCAGAGGAATGCCATAGAGGTGAGATGACTGATGAATTCAGAGAAAGAGAAATTGCAGTAATGAAGGTACAATTGCAGGTACTAGAGGAATGGCTGCAAGAGCAGGAAAACCAAAAAAGAGGATGGATCTTTCCATTGAAGGGAAAGAGAGTGATTTGGCAACCATTGCAGCTGAGGTTGAGGCAAAGTGTGATTGCCTTATTGAAGAAGGAACTTAGAGTTCTTGAGCCAGAGATGGAGTTTAAAGATTCCACACGCAGATCTGTTCAAAAGAAAGTGCTGGAGGAAGCAGTCAAGACTGAAAAGTCTTGTGGTTTTAAAACTAATGAGTTGTGTATGTTTGCAGGTACAGTACAGGGAGATGAGCAAGCTTTAGAGTTTGTTCAAGAAGAGTTGAATCTGAAGTCTGTTCAGATCGATGCTGAGATAGCAAGATCTCAGGAGGAAATGAAGACGAAGGAGTCTAATCAGAATATTGGTGCAGAGAGAGAAGTACTAGCTGATGATTGGTCAAGAGCTAGTGAAGGTATGGAAAATTGTGTGAAGTTTCCAAGTTCTACTCCTAATGAAATTGTTGAATTGTATAGGAAACTAGATCTTCAGAGAAGAGAATTGGAGAGGCAAAGGACTTATGTACATGATAATTTGCTGAAGAAGCAAGATAAGGAAGTTTTCATGAATAACAGTCATGAAGCAGAGGATGGGAAGAAGGAGAGACTAGTTGACAGTCTCATGGTGAATGCCAATCAGCATACTGATGTGCTGACAGATAAGTTGGAAAGGAACTCAGAGCAGCATACTGAAGTGTTGCCAGAGGAAGCTAAGGAAAAAGCCAGTAAAGATTTTCTGAGTCCTGAAGAAGACTTAGAGCTGCGGATGACTGAATCAACCAGTGAGACCATTGGGTCTTGTGATTTTGAAGCTGACAATTTGATTGTGTTTACAGGTGATGTAGAAGACAGTCCATCATTTGGAATTGTCTTGGAAGAAGAAGAATTGTTGCAAAAAGAAGATGAGACTGTAATGTCTCATATGTAGAGGCTTGTTACCATGGGTGACAAGAAAGAGTTGGCTTGTCTGTATAGCCAAGAGAAGACTGTGGGGCGAAATTTTGGAACTGCTACAGTGTTAGAGGATGAGGCTACAGTTTTGGAAAAACTTGATTTGATCAATCAAGATGATGATGGACAATTATTGAAGATTGTCGAAGGGGAAGATGGAGGTTATGCTGGAGTTAAATTGCAGCATGTTGATGAAATGCTGAAATGTTTGCTGGTGACATTTGAACCAAAGAAAGAAGTTGCAGATGAAATTGCAGGTGACGAGCAAAAGAATGTTGCAGAGAGACAGGAGGTTTGGAAGGCAGCAACATGTGGGGTAATATCTGCCGGAGTAAATCCAATGTTGGCGACATTTATGGTGACAGCCGAGACAACATTGACATCAATGTTGACGGCAAGAAGAGCAGTAACAGCAGAAGCAGCTATAGCAGCTGAATTAACAGGAATTGGAGACAGCAGCAGTAGGTTGGACATAGAGATTGAAACCATCAGAAGATTGATGATGGAGGTGTCTCAGAGGCAGCAGACAACAGCAAGAAAGAAGAGGAATTTCAGCAAGGGAAAGACAAAGGCAGAGTATGAAGGCATAGCTAGAGGCAGAATGCAACATAAAGTGTGGAGACCTAGAGAAGAACATCAGAAAGAAGCAGCGACAAGTGGAAAGTTACAACACAACATATGGGATCCAGGCATACACAGAACCGAACACATGATCAGGCGATCATGATTAATTTCAACATTGGGAGTCTGATGTAGGAGCATCAAGGCCATTTTTCATTTGTAAATATGTGATAAAAGGGGGGTGTGACATTTTTATTATTTTATTAATTAATTTGTTATTTTTAATAAAATAGGAGATAATTTGGAAAAGTGAGGATTTTGTAAATATTATTTTATTAAATAAAAGGATATGAGAGAAATAGTTTAGGAGCAAAATTAGAGATTAGGAATTCTATGTATGGGACTTTGTTAAGTCCACACCTAAAATATAGATTAGTTGAGGATTAG